>OZ014532.1:54172426-54608513 GCA_963966105.1 Volucella zonaria
GTCATCATTAGTACATATTGGCCCCAGTTTCTAGAAAAGTTGATTCTTAGCAAGAGCTAAGTTTGCAAGTCCCCAACGACTTAAATATTTGGACTGTTGTGATTTTGTACAAGGTCTGAATAAAGTAATATAATAGATTGGTGATAGTACCTCAAGACGTTTCCAGAGGACGGTCTTTTCATTGGTTTTTCTCGTTGATAGCCCCTTTTGTGACTTAATGGTCAACGGGACTGAAGCGTCTTATGTCTGCCTGTCATAAACATTAACTTCATAACCACCGAGAAGTATAAGCAAATTAACTGTCATTGGTCATCAAATGTTGACGTTTATGACAAGTAGTACATACCACCTTTTCCGAAATTTGTCCAGAAAATTAAAAATACAAGTTTATTCATCTAAGTCTATATTGTCCCTGATCCTCGAAAAAGTTCTTTATGTTATGTCCGGTTTTCGGATGTCCATTAGTGTTTCCTGCGCTTTTTCCATTACTCCCTCTCAGCTGCTGAAACACGTTCCCCGTAGTGGTTTTTAACTCGATTGAAAAGAAGGGAGGGAGTCAAATCAGGTGAATTCGGGGGCTGTTGGATGGTATTTGTTGCATTTTTCGTCAAAAAATTACGAATAATGATGGCACTGTGCGAGGGTGCGTTATCATGGTGCAAAATCCACGAGTTTTCTGCCCACAATTCTGTTTTTTTCGGCGAATTGCTTCACGCAAACGTCTCATAACGCCCAAATAATACTCTTTGTTTACTGTCTGGCCTTCTGGCAAAAATTCATGATGCCCTACACCGTTGTAATCCATGAAAACCGTGAGCATTGCCTTCTTTTCTGACTGAAAACGACTTGGTTTTTTTGGTCTCGGCTCATTTGGTGAACGCCATTCACTTGCCTGATGTCTGGATTGCGTGTCGTACTCATAAACCCACGTCTCGTCTCCAGTAATGATCCTTTTAATGAATGTGGGATCGGATTCAGCCTCGCAAATCATCTCTTTTGCGACGTCAACACAGTCTCTTTTTTGCATGAAATTGAGGTCTTTTGGCACCAACTTTGCTGTGCTACACGACGGAAACCCAAATCATTAACCAAAATGTCTTGGACGGATCCATAGGCAATGTTCATGTCCTCCGCTATCTCTCTGATGGTTAATTTGCGGTTATTGACCAACATTTCTTTTACTCGTACTTCATCAATGTTTTGATGACTGCGTTCATCATCTTCGATTGACTCACGACTACTTTTGAATCGCTCGTGCCACTGGTAAACGACCGTTTTCTTTAGAGAATCGTTGCCGAAACACTTTTCCAACATTTCCAACGTTCGCGCACCATTAAATCCGTTTTTTACGCAAAATTTAATACGAGTACAAGTTCGTTGTTGCAAATTTAAATCCATTTCTAAAATTGTAAAAAGTCGCCAACACACACAGAGATAGATCTACTGTTGGCTGCGTAGCTTTTGCAAATGTCAAGTTATGACGCTAAGAATTAGAGGGAATGTCAACAACAGATTTACCAACTTAACAAAAAAAAAAAAAACTCAAATCGAAACAATGGGAGCTCCACACGGTGGTGTGGTGCGGGAACTTTTTGATCAAGGTGGTATGTACATACATAGTAAATTCTCAAGCAAACTAATGCTCATAAAAGTCGAAATTTTCTTTCAAAATCGATGGTCGAAACGACACATTAACCCTGTCCTCTAGGTTAGCTTAGGTTGAAGCGCCTACATCTAACTTAGATCGATATAGGGTCCCTTGTGGTACCACATGAATTGAAGAATTTTCTGTCTCCTCGTTGAACTAAAGGGTTTTTCAGTAGGAAGATAGCAATTTTGTATTTTAATATCCAAACGTCAGTCAAGGTTTACATTTTTATCATGGCGAAGTTCACCAACGAACAGTGTTTGGGAATTATTAAATCTTACTACCGTAAACTAGCGAATTTTGCGTAAAGATCTTAGCCTACACCCTTACAAGATCAAACTAACTCAAGCGCCGAAACTTCTCCGATTGAACTCGGCAAAAGTTTGAAGAAAATCCTGGATTTCATAGGAAGATCATCTTCAGCGATGAAGCTCATTTTGGCTTAATGGAACAACCCCACGTGTGATTAAAGAGACTCCATTGCATCCACAAAAAGTGACCGTATGATGTAGATTTCATGCCGTAGATGCGATTGGACTTGGACGGAGTTGACATCAGTGATATGTGGTTCCAACAAGATGGTGCCGCACGGCACACAGTTGGTCAAACAATTAATTTATTGAAGGGGAAGTTCGGTAATCGTGTAATCTCGATAAATGGCCCGGTCGAATGGCCACTTCGTTCATGCGATTTAACGCCGGTGGATTTCTTTTTATGGGGTTACGTTAAGTCGTTGGTTTATGCCAAAAAGCCAACAGCACTAAAGGAGCTCAGGAACAATATTGAACGGAATAAATTTCAGCCCGATATCTCAATTATTATGTTTTTTATTTAAATACAAAATTGTTACAAGCCGTCTCCACAGAGCATGAACAATGCTCGGATTATAATCATGCCATGAACATGTCCAGTGGAGACACGAAAATTCATACTCAAACTAACATCCGGGCATGGATGTTCACTTTTATGTGAATATATGAAAGGAGATGGAAATCAGGGGATGAATTTGACGTATCTTTTTCAGAATTCTTTGGTTGCAAGTTGTCGCATGAACATCTGCTCGGAAAATGAAATGTTTTGACATAATTTGCTCAGTTAACCCAGAAAAAAATATGACAGAGTAGATGTCAGATGCTGAAAGTTCCATCTCCGGATGAAGCATTATGGACTAACGACAAATCAGTTAGATCGTCATGGTGCAATGATTCCGGATAGAGCTTTCTCCCTTTTGGTAGGGAGCAATGCATGTATTGTATCTACGGAGAAAATGAAGAAAAGTCTTCCAATCTTTCCCGTCCCTGCAGTTGCTACAGAAGATGTTTGATCATCAATAGAAGTTCGTTACTAACCACTGAAAACAAAATTATCATCCAGAGTATGTAATATTTCAGACAATTTTACTTTATGGGTGCCAAGTATGAGGAGACTGTGCAGAATGCCAGTTAAAAAAAAACTACAGGCATCTCAAAAAAGATCAGAAAATGGTGCTAGATGGCGTGGTTTACATATTTAATCGAATTTGGAATTGGATAGTTCTCTCATAAATAAATTACAAGTAAGTAGGTACTCATCATTGTAAAGGGTAACCAGATAAGAACGATAGGAAAAAAATGTAAATGAAACAACAGCGGTGTGAGATATAAAATTGATTCTGGGTTTATTTTAAAGCTACGTATTATGTGTGTAATAGCACATCATTCAAATCGTAGCCTCGGCTTCACTGGCAATGCTTCAAGCGGTCGGTCCAATTTTTTCACGATGACCACAGAAAGTCGATTAACATCGCTCTATACCTGAGACCATTGAAATTAACGGTGTCACCTTCCTCATTTCGAAAGAAACAAGGTCCAATGATGCCGCCATGCCATAAACCGCACGCAATAGTCAATCTTTGTGGATGCATTGATACTTGGCCGAAAACTCGTGGGTTGTGTTCGCTCCAATAATCTCAATTTTGCTTCTTGACATAGCCGCTGAGAAGATGATTTTTTGGCCTAAGTCCGGATCTCCGGCCAACGTTTTTCTCAATTCAGCTAATCGACGCTGAATCGATATTTTTTTTTTTGTTGTTTTAAAAAAGAACTTAATACTCAAGATGTGTTAAGTTTTTTGGAAAATGGTAGAGAAAGAAAGAAAGATGTTTGGGCTCAGTGGTTATTTCGCTAAATGTGTGGCATCCAACATTTAATGGGGAGACTAAATTCTTAGTGGAAATTGGCTTGATGTTGATTTCTGGTCAACTACTCACCTTACTTGATTTTCGTTAACTGACAAAATGGATGATACATATGTCTTTCGGGCGAGGCTGGGATTCGAACACCGAACCTTCCGGTTTGGAAGCTAGTCAATTACCACTTGAGCCACGGCCATCCTTCGATACAGGCCGCTACGCGGCTATGTTTTCTTCATTTCGCAGCAATCTTTGTCTTATTGGTGGCTTAAGATCCAAAAGAGTGTACTTACGTTCAAAATTTTCCACGGTGCGACGAATTGCCTGCACACTGAAGCCATGATGACGACTGGACCTCACGACGAAATTCACGTTGCGTATTTACAACTGAGCCGGAATTTCGAGATTTTTTAATAATTTCCTTATGTTCGGCAAGCGTAAAGCGATGAATGATGAAATGGCAAACCTTACTGCATATTTTGACTGCTGGATGTCATTGGTAACTTTGACAGCTGCTAAAACATGACAATTGGAAAACTACTATCATTACTAACTGGTCACCCTTTAGTATAAGTTCACGTAGTTAAACGAACTCTTAACTTAAGTTATTGTAGTAGGCACTTTGTTTTTTCGCCACTTAAATTGTTTAAATGCTATCGATCCTCATCGTATGATGCTTTTTATTAATTATTAATTGTATTTATTTACATGAATTTCAATATTTATTTATTCATATTAAATTAACTTATTCCAAGTTCTAATCATTTTTTTTCCAATTAAGAGTTTTTTTCTGTATTTTCTAATAAAAGAATAAATAAAACTGTTTTCCTTTTCCTACAACTTACGGCCATATTGTTGCGGCCATATTTCAGTAGAACGACACAAAAAATTATCAAATCTCGGTACGTAAACTGTATGTGATAGCAAAACCAATGAAATTTTTATACGATATAAACTATCTATCTACCTATCTTGGCCTTTACCGGCTGCCTCGACCTGTAACAGGTGCAAGCAAAATATCAAAAAGACGATTTTTGCATTTGCACATCCTAAATTATATCCTTAGCCCAAATTAACAGAATCTCAGACATTGTGACAGAATTCAGGAAAATCTTTTGGAGCAAGTAGAGGATTCAGAAAGAACTGATAGAAATTATCTTGGCGAGTTTCGAACGTCTATTGGCATATGAATTTGAGACTGCTTTTCTAATGAGCAACTCCTACGCTGTGGATTTGATCTGCATATTCAGAGAGTGGTCTGACGTAAGTCATATGTAGGGATCTTATAATATACATATACGTACGTGTACATAAGCCAGCTAATTTATTGAATTAGTCCTGTTTATTATGTTCACAAATCCAATCATGGCAGCATTCGAGTTTTTCAAGCTTCACCTACCTTGTTTATAAATTCGAATAAATTTATGATTTTCTTCAGCAAAAAAAATGTTTAAGAGGATTCAAAAGAATTTCTTCGCTTTCGCAAAACCATCACCAGCAAAGTAACTACTTATAGAATTCCCAGTTAAAATTGGTCAAGTCATTTTTCTCAATTATCTGTTTACGTATAGATAGATCTGTGAGAATCCGATAACTTGTAGTCGCAGTACTTGCGTCTCAGCGCTTAAATCTTGAAAACCTGTTTTACAGCCACGTGAACATCAATTATACATAGTCATCACCAACAATTAATGAACAAGTTTAAATTTTGTCTTGCATCACGGGTTTTACATATCTTATGGATTTCCAAATTTAAATTCAACCGTTTTAAGTCGAATGATTTGATTTAAAAATATAAAGCTGACGCGATATCGGTTGAATCATGGCCTGAATTTGAATGTCAAAAGGTGTATACAACCGTTCAAAGAATTCTAATCGATTCCATTGGGAAATAAACGTCATTTTGACATATATTTTTTCACATGTTGTAAATTCTTGAATTGGTTTTGATGTGCCTACCTCCGACAAAAATAAATGACAAGAGTATGTTCCACAAAGAAGTCGTTAGAAAGCACCCACTTCAACGTCTATATAATTATCAAAATCCTACCTCTGCTGTCAAACAAAAACCAAATAAAGAAAACAAGAAGGAATTTTGAGTTATGCCACACATGACTTTCATTGTTCAATTGCCATTATTTTTCCCCATTTGGGAATACCACTTGAGATTGCGATAGGTCTTCTTTGGAATAAATGGTAGCCGCTGAAAATCTTCTGCTCGTACCGCCGACAGATTGTTTTAAGATAATTTTATTTTTGGAAAGCCGCCATACTTAGGGTGAATTCGTCATGCCCTCTTGGGATAATTGCAAATTTTTTCATGTCCTTGTAAATGTGTGATTACTGATCATACTCTGGTCACCATATGGCGGTAAGGAATCTTTTATGCCACAAATCAAAAGATGTGTTAGTGATGCATTCCCACGACTTTTATTCATTTGTTCTAGTTGGCGACATATGTTGAGGTTTTGTCAAAAAAAAAAATGTGCTACGAAAGTAGCAAGCAAAAAAGGGGTTCTGATCAAGCGAAGTATCACTCTTAATACCCCAGCTTATATCTAATTTCATTTGCTCTTGAGTGTATTTTTTTATTTTTTATTTTTTTTCATGATACCAAAGGTCGTTCTGCCTGTGTGATTAGTGGAACACATAACATACTCGTACATGCCTTCATCCACAAATACATAATTATTGGACCACACACAGAATTTTTTTTCTTTAGAACAGAAAAAAAAAACACAACCGGGTCCTACGTGCGACGTATCTGGACTGGGATATCGAATACCTTGTTAAGTATTACTCCACCGGTAATCTGGAAAGGGATTTAGAGCTGTTTGAACGAGATGTGACATCATGTGTCAAATTTTTGATGTTGATTGGAAACATGTGCAATGTTAAATTTATGTTTTTTATCTATCGTTTGAAAAATACATAGGTCGACACGGATTTAGAGCTTACACGCTATGCTCTCCAATGAGATACTCATACGCTTCATTATTCTGGATTCGCCCTCTACGATTCTAGTGAATTCATACTCGTGTTGTCTTCTAATAAATCCTTGCATGATGGCACAACCTTTATTCTAACACTTCTTCGATACTTCAGCTTCACTTTGCTCTATTTATATATTTTTTTTTAAGAAATTGGAAAAGGAATTACACAAGTGTCGAAATTCTGTATCATACATGAAACTGGATTTACTCGTATGGCTTCGAAAATCCCGGATTTGGAAATATGCCATGCGCGCTCTTTGGTTTTAATATGAACATTTATTCAATTTTAGAGCATGTACATCTGTATGTATGCCAGATTCCTCCAACGCGACGCAAATGCGCCATAAAATGAACATCGTGAGGTTTATTGAAATAAAATGGCGAAGGGATAGTCCGAGTAACTGCGAATGACTAGCCAGGAAGTAATAAATGAGTAGGTACAT
Source organism: Volucella zonaria (assembly GCA_963966105.1). Lineage (NCBI taxonomy): Eukaryota > Metazoa > Arthropoda > Insecta > Diptera > Syrphidae > Volucella > Volucella zonaria. The sequence continues at coordinate 54,179,681 of OZ014532.1, forward strand.
AGGTCCTTGATCGCAAAGGTGAGAAGTAATAAAACCGGGCTCACATGTCATGTGACGTCAACTTGCTCATTGATTTCTTCAATATCGATCACTTAGCTTAAAATTATAAAACACTATTACAGATGTCTCTTGTGTCTTAAGTAGGTACCTGCCGTGAGGGCTTAAGCCTACGGTGCGTCTTCGCACAAGATATCAAAACAAGTACTACCGCCAGTACCAAATTCGAAGTCGTGTGTAAGGCACCAACTTCCCCTTTGGTGAAGGGTCGGGGCCTATCTAATACCTCCGCCATTCTGTGAGTCATGGCACCCGGTTGCAATGCAACTCCAGATGGGACACATGCGTGTAGCAAGGTTTTACGCTGCTTCAGGGATAGGCAATCCACCTCTTCCGAGGAAACCCAATCGCGCCCATTTAGAGGGAGATCTTTTCTGATCTTGAAAGCAATACCACGACGTATCACTTTCAGATCCAGAGGTCTCACTCCAAGCAACACCTGCATTGCATCTGTGGAGACAGTGTGACAAACCGGTAAACATCTAAGCAAGGCGACTCTTTGGCAAGTCAAGATCTGCCTTCGACCATCATAACAGTCATAACCCTATCGTACCATACCGATTCTCCATATGTTACACAGGTAACAAAAAGGCCATCGTATATGATACGAACAGAACGCCTGTTGAGTCCCCAGTCAGATCGCAAAATGCGCCTTACCTGGCCTACAGCACTCAGCATGCGTTGTCTGGTTTGAACCAGGTGAGGCATGAAGTTCATACACTCACCCATCGTTATGCCCAGATATGTGACCTTAGTCACACATCTAATGCCAACGCCGTTCAAACGTATCGCAGGATCCCGACGTCTTACATTCAATTTGCCCTTGAGCTTCATCGAAACAGTCTTATCCTGCGACACACTTACCCCAACGCTTTCTCCCCATTCAGCAACGACTGCTAGAGCTCTTCCTCGATTTCGACCCTAGACTGGCCTTCGTGGATGAGGAGCAGGTCATCTGCGTAGGCGCAGCACCCACAGAGCTCATTTAGTCGCCGCAAGAGTGGATCCATCATCAGGTTCCAAATAAAAGGACCACAGATGGACCCCTGGGGGCAACCTCTCTCAACATTAATTGAGACGCTGTCGTGCGTACTTACCACACTCGCTTTTCTGTTGGAAAAGTAGCTTCCCCAAAGTTCAATTTCCCTGCAACCACACTATTACATTAACTGGTCGCCAGAAAATAAACTGGTTTTAGAAAGTGACTAAGATCTAGCTGTCGATTCTTAGAGGCAGAATATTCGGCCAGATAGTATTTTAACAAGAACAGGGAAAATAGGCAATTTAAGAAAGCAAACCTAAATGATCACTGGAAATGTTTTGTAATCTCCAACTCATACAAATACTTGCATATACTTCAACAACGCTTGGCTTTTCCATGTACATAACTCAAGACTGATCGAAAAATTGGTTGATTCAATAAAAAGATCTGAGCTTGGAACTTAATGCCGTTGATAATATTTGAACGCTTTAGCTCTACGGGCTCAAGGTGGACCATTACTGATTATATGAATTACCATTGAATTTCTCGGGATACATATTAGTTACGAGTACAAGAAGGGTCAAACCTAAGTTTAATGCCGTTTTTTACCAAGTGTCTTACTGATAATCAGTCCAGAGGATGAAAAAGTGGTATATATTACAACACTTCTTAATCATTTGCATGATCCACTTCTGCAGCACATTCCTGTTGTGGAACCTTAACAAGTTATTTTCGTAGAAATATTCATCATGGTAACGATCGTCATTTGTAGAAAACAAGGTCCAGTCTTATGGTGCCAATAACGTCGCTACCATGAAAATAACACCAAATGGTCCATACTTGGGAACCTTATGGAGTTCGTAAGATCTTCTTTGGATCGGTTTCACTCCACATCAGACAATTTCGTATTGTTGAAAAGGTTTGTTGACGATCCAGTTCAACTTGCAGCTTTAGATCCCAATCAGCTAAAGAACAAGACAAATCATAGTTTTGTAGCAGACTGCTGCGTCTGATTTCTAAATTTTATATTACGATTGTTGCAAGTTCGTTGAGTGGCCTATATCATTTTTGTACGTTAATAGTCCCTAGGACCAGCTATCGCGTCACATATCAGTCGGGGAGGGCCTCTGAATAATCCACTGAAATGTAAGCTATGACTATGGTGGGCCTGCTATTGTCGCTCCCCAATTTACGGAACCAGTAGGGTTAAAGTAAAAGCAAACCGTCAATATTGTTAAGGATATATTGTAGAAGAAAGTGCATCAAAACCGTTGATAGCCTCATGAAGATCTTTCATACCGAAAAGGGTTTATAACTGTGAAACTGCTCAGACACAATTTTTTTTATAATTTGCGCGGAGAATAGAAAGAAAGGTACCGGTGAACGTTGGTTTCAAATGTTTGAAGGTTATAATGACTAGGAAATAAAGAGCTAGGCAGGTCATTCCATAAGCGAGTTGTACGGCTTAGGAACGAATCACGATATTTTAGAGTTCGTCCGAAAGTGGGCTTGAGGGTATACTGATGAGCATTCGTAGCGAGGCGGGAGTTACGGTTAAACGTTTGAATGGGCGGAATGCTACTGGCGATTTACATGGAGCACTGTTGGTGAAAATAGCGATAAAACATAGTGAGATACGAGATATTACGTCGGTGTTCAAGAGTGTCCATTGTTTGAGTGATATTAATATCACCTATGAGTTTTATCGCACAGTTTTGAATCCTATCTAGCAGGTGCAGAGATGTTTTGGGCGCACCCGGCCAAATGTGGGCATTTTACTCCAATTTTGGGCGGATAAACGCCTTATATATTGAGGCCAGATCAGAGGGGGTAAAATATTTCTTACATCGCTTGAGGAAACCTGGACATTTCGCAGCATTTTTGACGACACCGAATATGTGGTCATTCCAACGTAAGTTGTCACTGACACACATACCGAGAATGGAAAGTTTATCGGTTTCAACGATACAAGTGTCATTCATGGATAATGGCTGGGTGTTTCGCTTTAACCACAGCAGACAGCATTGTGTTTTGGAAGAATTAAATTCTACTCTGTTAATGGTTCCCAAATTAGTTATGCTGTTAATATCAGAATTTAATGAGCTTAACTTATGCTGGCGTTTCCGTTCTACAGCCGAAGAGCAGGGACGTGATTCCGGGAATGAATATGAAAAGCAGAGAGTACTGTCGTCAGCAAAGGAGTATATTGGATTAGAGGTAGCAGACAAGAGATCGTTGATGAAAATTAAAAAGAGTGCCGTAGACAGAATGGAGCCCTGGGGCACACCAGCATTCATTTTCTGAATATCAGACTTGAAACTATCCAAGACAACTTGAATTGAATGTTACGAAAGGTAATTTCTAATCCATTGAAGAAGAGAGTCGCCGATCCCAAAAGCACGCATTTTCGACAAAAGAGCCTGATGCCAAACTCTGTCAGATGCCTTAGAAATATCAAGTGCAACTATCTTGCTTTCGCCAAATTAATGCACGCTTTGGTTATACTTTTCGGTGAGACATGCCATCAAATCACCAGTGGTCCTATTGCTACGACAACCGTACTGCCAGTCATTAAGAAGTTTTCGTGTTTCGAGATATATCATGAGCTGACGGTTTATCAGCGTTCCCATGATCTCCTCCTCTGCAGGAGGAAGGAGAAAAAGATTCCCCGTTTTTAGGGAAGAGCTGGACAAATGCTGTTTTCCATCCGCTCGGAAAGAGTCGTAAAGAGTAGGATTGATGAAAAGGCTTACGCAGTGGTATTGCAAGTGAGAAAGAACACCTCTTCAGAAGGAGGGGAGATATACCATCTGGACCAGCAGATTTGTGAATGTTAAGATCTTTAAGAACTCTTGGTACTACACGAGTGCGAAAGTAGATTCGTCCCATTGAAGGTTCGACGTACTCAAGTGTAGGCGGAGACAAAGCACAATCTGGGAATGTCGAACTGGGCGCAAAGTGTGTAGCAAGCAGATTGGCCTTATCCAAAGAGCTGACAGCTGGAATGTCATTGTAAATGAGCGTTGGGATGGAGGATGAGGCAGAATTTTTAATATTTTTGACTAACGACAAAAAATGTTTACTACCTTTGGGACATTGTAGTATTTTTTGCCTCAATCTTTGGTCGTATTGGAATTTTGCACGCCTAAGAAAGTCGTTGCAGTCACACCTGGCTCGTTTAAACATTTCCGTTTTCCTCTGTTGCGTTGGTCTTGAAGAACCGAAAAAAACATTTCTCTAACGCTGACAGCCTCTTTGCAGGTCGAGTCGTACCATGCCTTTTCTTTTGGTTTGGTTCTTTGGGATACTCTTCATCCGAAGAAGCTGTTAAGACCGCTCCAGTTGGCTTACTTGTATTGCCATACTGTTCTTTTGGGAATCTTTTCTCTAACTGTGTGTTCGGTATACGAGAAATTAGCTAATATAACACAATTGTCTGGCGAGCCTAGAGGGGAGAACCGATCAACGATCTGCTTATCCGGGTGAGAAGTTAAGAACAAGTCCGGGGTGTTGGCGGTATGACTATCATTTACAAGCTGCGTTAAGTTGTTTTCTGCAGCGAAGATATCTACACACCGTTTCTTGTCTGTCCAGAATGTCGAAGCCACCCAGAATTGTGTATATTGAAATCGCCCGTAATAACGATTTCAGTATGAAGATACAGGAATACAATTCTTTGAATTGTAGTCAGACAGCGCATCAAACTTATTACAAGTCGAGTTTGGGGCTTCTGTAAATAAAACAGTAGTGGATAATTTGCTTACGGAGATGGAATTTTAACCACATGAAATTGAATTCCGGACTGGAACAGAGACTACATTGACTACATCACTACGCACGTATATGGAGACCGCGGTGAGAGAAGAATAATGGCACTATGTAATTCGTAGCAAGGTAGCTTCAGATCACAGTGATCTGAGAGGTGTGGGCGGAGATCTACCTGTGTTTCACTAAGTGCCAAAACAGCTGGTCTATATTTATAGACGTGGACGTACGCTGAAAAGTAGTCCGCGTATATTGGCAATATCCACTCTAAATTCCCGAGTCATTATAAAGAAAGGCAAACACAAAATACACAAACACCGATGTTACTAAGCAGTGATAAATACTCACACCATTTAAGGGCAAAGTACATTTGTTCGTGTTTCTGCAATGGGTTTCAGCTCTCTCCAATTCCTTCTCAATGACCTAAATTTTTCTATACTATTTTTCACCAAATTTACGACATCTCCATCGTTGGCCTTATTGGGTTAGTGGATTCTAATTCATGGCACGTTTTGCAACCAAACCGTCTTCGCTACATAAATGTTGTTCTGTCCCTTATCATGTAGATACTCGTACCAATTCCCACATTACAGAACCCATCTATCAGTAATCATTCGACTTTATGTCATTGTCCACTTTTATCCTTAGTTTCCTACATTTCTCCGCTTTGTTCTGGAACCAGATTTGCTCCTTCGAAATTTTCGAGTATTGCCACTCATTCTGATCATTGAAGATGTAATATACGAGTATGATAGGTAGATTTCCTTCCCAGAGATACGAGTATCTGGACTTGCTTTTAAGGTTTTTATATTTGAATATGAGTTAGTGCTGTTGGCTAATTGACTACTGCAAATCCTTAAACGTAAGAATCTTTTTCAATTTAAGAGACGAAAATCCTAAAAATGCAGGAAATTTCTTCATATTGGTTCTTACTCGTACTAAGGTTAGGTAATTGGAAACTAGGCCATTTTGTCCTAGCTAGTAAGTGTAAGTGAACTCGGACTAGAATTTACGAGTATGTTAGCCCAAGCTCTTTGGCGACCTTTTTTTTAAAAAAAAAAAAATTGCGCGTGCTCCAATGTTTATTGGTACCCTTAAAATGTTTGCACACAGCGCAGCCGAATTAATATTGGTGGCTTCTTTCAGAAGTGGGTAAGAAACTGCGAGGAAGGTGAAAAGATAAACACTTTTCATGAGGTCAAGTCTTCCGGGTATTCTGAGTATACGAACTTTCAATCCTTACTTCAAATACGTGACGAAAGTTCAAAGCTTTCGAAATCGGACCTATAAAATTATTAATATGTAGAATCCGCTGTACCTTATTTCATAGCCAACGAACATCAGTCGAAATCTATCACTATATCTTATGCGATAACCCATCTACAAAAAAGGTATCTGATTCTCGATCACCATCGTATGCTATGCTGCTTTACGCAATCAGCTCAGAGCGTGAGAACAAATGAGACGTTGATTCTCTAGGAATACACGGAACCGTGGAGCATATCACAGAAAGTAACTGGTGTGAGATCTCTTAGAAATAGACATTTGGAGCATTTTAACCAGAACTCCACAGATTTCGTCTTAAATCCTGGGAGGACGAACATTTCCTGAAGGAGTAGAAACGATGGATCATTATAAAGATCTGCAAACAAGGGAAATATGGAAATCCCTGCGCAAGATGCATCTTCCACACCAAAAATAGCGTATAACCTTAGCATCTACGTTTTAAGGCCGTGTTCGAACTTATCAATCCAAATAATGAGTATTTGCCAAGCAGGTGAATGGTAACACTTCCATCAAAAAGTCTTCGTATCTAATTCAAAAGAAAAACCATCATTTGGTGCATACGAATGAAATATCAATTGCTCATATTAAGAGGCACTGTGCAAAGGACTGTGCTGATCGGATTGATTTGTCAATAGCACGGAGGTCTTTCTCATATATCAATACGAGTATTATTGACTTTTTTGTTTTGTTTTTTTTTGAGACTGACAGCTCCTATTTGAGCTTATTCTGACCCCTTCAAAAGGCATCTTTATTCAAAAGACGAGTACAACCCAACTCTAAACTCAACACTTGACTCATTAGTATTTGTATCGCATAAATTCCTTCCCATAATGTTGCCATATCGAAAGCTTGCCCTCTCTAATGAACTCCATAAATGAAAGTCAATCACAATTAGTGCTGAATTGTTCTGCTTTTACAATAGACGTCCAAGTATATCTTGGATGGTTTCCGATTCGATTCCAAGAACAATTCCATGCCCTAGGAGTCGGTTTTCATTTTGAGAAATGAAATGAAAGTGATTTAGATTCATTGCACCACCAATAACCAAAATGACCGTTTGTCTACAGCCCATCCTCATTCTACGAGTACATAATATTACGAGCACACAGTCGGTCATTTACCCAACAAAACAGTCTCCAGTCCCAGAACCAAGAGTCTAGAGTCTAGAGTCACCTCATCTAGTATGGCCAACATGGGAGTGGTTACCTGACAATAATTAAGTGGTGCAGAGTATCAAAACCTGAATAGCTGACAATATCACAAAAGACAAGAGCACAATTTTTCATTCCTCAAGAGCAGTTAAAGTGAAATTGTTTTTAATTTTTATTACCCTAGTGATGTAGTAAATATGTACACTTGTGTCCCACTACAATTGCATTCAGTTATCTTACCCCCCAAATCAAATTGATAAGTGAATCTAAGTAAAGGAAGAAACCCAGACCTCGAAACCCATGTTTTGTCTGAGGTTGAGACTTGAAAATGGTACGCATAACTACAAATGCTAGTACAAGAACCATTCCGAAAATGATGTCATTAAATTGACGTTAACCGGATGTTGTGTTCTGTTTTTTTTCGTTTGTTTGTTTGGTTTAATTTTCTGCAATTTTCTATACATACTCGTGTATAAGATAAACCTACCTATATAAGAGTTGCTATATTAAATCTAATTAAAGTTGTTTTTTTTTTTTTTCTTAATTTCATTTCAGGTGAGTTGATGTTACAATACATGCGTACATATATATACATATTCGTAGCTAGTGAAAGATACGAAATGAAAGAAAGACGGGTAAATATTGGTAGAGATTTTTACGCGGAATACTTAAGTGAATGTGTTGCGCATTTACCACCTAGTGTGCGATGTTTTTTTTTTTTTAAATCACGATATTGTCATTTCTAACACGAATTTTATAAAAAAAACTTACTTCGAGGTGATAATTTGAAACGTTCAAGTCTTCAGAAGATCGATCTGGTAGAGTTTCATCGCAATTCTATGCTAATTCTGCCATCAACATGCGCATTCCACAGATACTATAGATAAGCCGATACATACTTTAGCTATACTATTTGAAATACTCGTATCTTCAAGATCAATAGAAAAAACAAGCTTGCTCTAGTGTCATTTGAGTGTGAGATTCACCTTGACCTTCATTTATGGTTTCGTGATTATTCACAAGTTCTTTCCAGATTCAAGTTTCTTTCTTACTTCTTTGGCCTCAAGTACATTTGTTGTTATTTGTTGGGAGATCAGTTGACTCCATTCTGATATGTAATAAGAAATTGATACACTGACAGATCGGTTTTTATAGATCTGACCTCGGTTTGTCCATTGTCACCTATAAAAATTCAAGGCTTTCGCGTTATAAATGAATCGATATGTTACTAACTACTGTCAAATTGTTGATGAGCTGGGTACTTACCACAAAGTGAAGCTTTTAATTATTTTATTTGTTTAAATACCAAATTGATATATGAAGATGGTTAAGATGGTGAGCGCATATAAGAGAATACATATTTATTACGATAAATTGATCTATTTTTACCAGAGGCTTTCATATGCAAATTAAACCAATCTAAGCCTTATTTATTTATTTATGCTTAGTTAAAAATATAAAATTACAAAACCAGAGAAGAGCAAGAGCAACTAATGGCCATTAGCTTGGTTTAGATATTTTTTTTTGTTTTAATTTGTTAGATTAAGTCATATAGTATAAACTGTTTAAAATGTGCTATTAGGGTGTAATGTTTTTTAAACTAGAATTAGAAAATAGGGTTGTTGGGTTAATATTGCGTCTCCTGATATTACCGAAATGGGGCCATAGGTCGAGGGTGTGAGAAATCGCGATAGTTGTCTGATTGCCGTAAGAGCATTGCGATGAGATGTTTTGTCCATATAGTGTTGATAGGAGAGTCTATATATCCACCTCTTTTATATTGAAGTTAGCCCTTAATGTGGAGTTGGTTTCGTTTGCGTTTTTGTACCACTCAGAGGAATTTAGCCACTGTTGCTGAAGCTTGGTTTTGCACTGGAAGTTTAAGCACTTTATTACGTCTTAAGGTATACAAGTAAAACATATTTAAGTGAACAAGCAAAACATATTTTCTCAACAAGAAGTCATAAAATTAAAGGGTAAATAAGAAACAACCCTTGGAATTTCGAAAAATCATACAATGAACTTCTTGACAATCGTATAAAAAGATGCGCCACTAGGATGAGACGAATATTTCATTGCAGGAGTTCACATCAGCGATTTTTTCAAAGTTTTGTTAACAGTATTTAAAAAAGCGTTGAAAAGAACTGTTTTTATTTAGCTTAAAAAAAAAGGGTTCCGGAAAGATTTTGACAGCGACAGAAAGAGGAAAAATGTAGTAGATGCTTCCAATGAGTTAGGACTCTCAGGCTGAGAAATTGCAAGGAGGCTTAAAAGAAGTAAAACCGTTGTAAACAGTTATCTTGCGGATCCACCAAACTATGTGAAAAATCAAAAAGGACATACCGCAAAAGTAAAAACATTGCGAGAAAAGCGGTTAATTCTACGGCTTGCCTCAAATTCTACTCCACCAGCGACTAAAATAAAGGTCAAAAGCGGAGTATCAGCCAGCATAGTAACGGTCCGAAGGATAATACTGGTATGTAAAAGTGGTACTATACAGAGAAAAAAACTTAAAAAGAAACCTGTTTCGAGGCAAGAACAAAAGGAGCATCGAATGAATTTTGCAGGAGAACATGTCGCTTGGAGCAGTGAATGGAAACGCGTTGTTTTTTCGGATGAAAAAAAAGTTTAACTTTGACGGCCCCGATGGTTACAACTTTTATTTCCATGATCTAAGAAAGGATTAGCCAAAGACACCACAGCCGTACATCAGGTGTAATGGTGCGGGGAGCTATTACATACTATGGCACGATCCAGTTGGAGTTTTTGTCCACAATAATGAACGGAAACAACTACAAATGTTTGCTGGAACGGTCATTTCCAAACATTGAAAAACATTTTCGGACCCCTGCCTTGGATATTACAACAAGGCAATGCCCCTATCCACACTTCCAGGGTTGTTAGAAGTTGGATTCAATCAGAAGACGTGGAGCTTTTGCCACGGCCGCCCTATTCACCGGATTTAAACATAATCGAAAATGTTTGGGCATGGTTATCTCGTAAAGTGTATGAAGGCGGCAGACAATTTGAAGACAATGACACTTTAATCGAAGCTTTCGTGATACCTGGGCCCAAATTTCTCTCGATTTTTTAAAAAAAAAACTGTATGATTCTATTCCAAACCGTCTTATAGAGGTCATAATAAGTAAATCTTTTAAAACCATAAAATGTAAACATTTTATTTATTTTGTCTTATCTTTCGAAGATTGCATGTGGCCTATTCCTAGTGGCTTATACGCTTTTCAAGGTGTTCAGTGTTTGATCTTGGGAAATTCCAACGGTCGTTTCTTATTTACCCTTTAATTTGATGACTTCCGGTTGAGAAAATATGTTTTACTTGTTCAAAGGTAGTAAAAGTTTGCGGTTACAAAATTTCAAACAGATATAAAGAGTGAAAATCGATTGCAAAATGTGTGGCCTCATCGTAGTGATCGCTAGTGTATGAGGTATTTTTATTGAATTTGGTCCTTTATAATTTATTTGGACTAGTTTTCGAATACAACATCAATCAAGTGGCCGCATTTATTGACCAAAGCAAAATGTGTCCTTTTTGCTGCGTTTTCCATCACTTTTTCGACCATCTCGGGCGGTATAGCGATGTTTTCGGCACATGTGTTTGCCTTGAGCTCGTCAGTGGTCTGATTCTTGCTGGCGTACACTTTACTTTTCAAATAACCCCCAAATAAAAAAAAGAAGTCCAGAGGGATCAAATCCAGTCAATGTCGCCATTTTTTAACAGCACATGTCCACTGAATTTTCGTTGCAGAAACAGCATTGTTTGATTTGCAGTTCGGCATGGCACACCGTCTTGTTAAAACCAGTAATTGTCGCCAGACCTTTTGCACACATTTATGGACAGACATAATGAGCTAAAATCCACCGATATCGATTCCCATCGACTGTTTCACCTTCTCTGAAGAAAAATGGCCAAATGATGGTTTTTTTGGCGCAAACGCTGGCACAAACAGTCACTTTTTGGTCATGCAATAGTGCTTAATGGATCTCGTGTGGATTCTTCGTTCTCCAAATGCGGCTATTTTGCTTGTTAACGTCGCCAGAGAGTGCTGAATGGGCCTCATCGGTTATCAAAATTTGCCTTCAAAAATCAGGTTCAGTATCAATTATTCGAGCGACTGTTTGGCCGTATTCCAAGTGACGTCGGCAATATTCTTTGAGTCAAATGCAAATCATCCTTCAAAATGCGTTTAAGTTTCTTCAGAGAAGTACATAGGTACCAACAATTATTTATTGTTTTTTTTAGCAGATAAAAAATTTTCTTTTTTTAACTTTTTACCTAGAAAACTGTAAGCCACAGGTGAAAACTTTGTATGGTTAATTTATAAGTTACATTATGACGCACTAAAATAATAAAAAAGAACAAAAAATATTAGCACACTTTTCCGAAATAAATGCGGTTTTCGCAAAAATTGTATTTGAAGACCACTATCTCGAAAATGAAAGCATGGGCTACCAGTGTGGTTTAATATCCAGCTAACACCAGACTTCTCTTAAGATATGACATGTCAGGACATTTTTCCATCTGCTTACACCTAGCCATTTCAGCAGAATCCTAAGTGAAATACTCTTTTTGGTGAGCTCATCAAACATGCTGTTGCCCAGAATCGCACCGCACGGCACAAACCATGTCAAGACTAACGCTAATATTATAGAGGCGTCGTGAAGAATTCGTTTAATCTGTCGAAACTTACGGAAGTGATACTATTGTTCTCACAAGAAGCTCAACTGACAACAATAGTTTTGACCACCGAGGTAGAATGTTAGACTAACACAGGGTTATCTGCGCTTCTTGTGCATTCCTCCTACTAGATATTCTTAGTCTTTCGATGAAAGATGAAAAAATGCGGATAAAGTGCCACATCAACTGCACCCATTACATCAGCCGCGAGTACAGCCACCTGATGCGAACTTGAGCAGGACATTGAAAAAAGAAGTTCACTCCTCCTTCATCAAGCCTGACACATTAATGTAGGTATTTCAACTTGGAGTGGGCAACTGGTGGCAGCTAGCTACAGATCGGAGAGGCTTGTTAGTTGAGGCCCATGTTCATCCCGAATTGTAGCGCTACCTATCAACAACAACAACAGTTAGGTACGTAGAACCGTAAAATCCCATTACGACGCCAATTAGCAGTCTACAGTCTCTTACTGAGAGATCGCAGGAGAGTCGTTGACTTTTTAGAGAAGTGGAGTAGCATTCGTTTGGTTTTCCGGTAGTCCTAACGCAGGTGTGATACCTGGGAGTTTCCCAGTGATTTTATTTCCCGCATCCCGTTGTGACTTGGAAGCCAAACAAGATCAAATGAATGCAGCCTTCCGGCTTTGAGATTATCCGTGAAGACCGAAGACTGGCCCAAACCATTCCTATGCAGAGGGGAAGTCGATTTCGTATTTTCGCAGCAACAAGAGTTCTGATGTCATTGCTTCGAACGGCATGTTCATAAGACCAGATTCAAAAGACAATCGGTTCGCAGGCTCATCAAAGTGCCGTTGCGTATTATACCAAAGGCCTTTTTTTTTAAACTGAGGATAGGTTCAGGGGTAACGAAAGCAATGAGTACATCTGGAGCATGTTAGGGAAAGCTCCCATGGAACCTAAACAGCCCGTTCGTTGAGGTTAGGTAAAACAAATAGCGACGTATTTTTGTGAAAGCATAGGATATAATTGATCTTGGCGTAGGTGTGACAAGCCAGCGAAAACTCTCTTATACTGACAGAAAGCCCACAGACCCTTGAAGATTTTTTACATATCTAGACCAAGATAAGTATGAATACTCGTATAACAAGGATGACTCTCAGATACTTAGTTTCGTTAGAAAAACGGATGGTAATGCCCTTAAATGCAAGATAAATCGGCCCAATCAGCTTCCTCCCTTTTGTAAAAGGAAAAGCCACAATTTTGAGATGATTAAATGAAAGCCCATTACTAATGCGCCAATCGTCGCTCACGTATAGGGCTACTTGTATTTTGAAGTAGACAGTCGTTAAGCATAGACCAACAGACAGTACAGCTGTACAGCGATGTACGAGTATATCATCTGCATATGCCTGAAGGTGAAGGATAAGGCCCTTTGAGGCCTTAACCAGCAGTGACTCGTTTAACATGAACCATTAACAGTGAAATCGGTACGCCACCTTTTTAACTTTTGCTACTTTTGCAAACGATTGTTAAGATTTTTAAGAAAAAACGTACAACATAGACATTCGACTTTTATGTGATCCTTGAAAGAGTTGTACTAAAAAGTTGAATGAGAGATCACTTGAAGATCCATCTTGACGAAGCGGCAAACATTTTATTTTCTAATAAATAAGAGCCAAAGCAATTATATGTATGTATTGCTTGATATACATACATTTGGATCCATTCGAAATGCACCTTAATTTACAATAAGTTGTGTTTTAAATTTTGGAGAAATTTACCGTCAGCCAGCTGCGACTGGAATTAGAAAAGAAGTTTCTTATTGCTGTTGTATTTTCATTCGAGAAAAGGTCTAGCCCGTCGAGAAATTTTGTCAACGACTTATCAGCGAAATCGCTTTTCTCGGGACCGGAAGACGGAGTAATGTATTTTAATGAAACCTTGAAAAGTATGTTGACTAAAATGGAATCTTGTGGCATTCCATTGTTTTTTTTTTTTAGTGACTCCCCATAGCATTGGAAAATTGTTTTAAATGATTTTCGATGGACACCGACAAAGGCAAACCATAATCCGTTTCCAATGGACCGATTTGCACCTATTAAATCAGTTTTAACTGCCTTTCGGTAGTAAATCGATCCGGCCTAGCAGACTTATCGGCTCCTAAGTATACATATTAGCATCTTGATTTATTTATGTACGAAAGGATGAACACAGGTCAAAAAGCCCCTTCTACAGAATAATGTTAAATGGCCCGTAGACGTAGTTTTTAACTTTATGTAAAAAAAACTTCCCTCAGTTTATAAAACAATTTAGGCTTAAAACCAAGGCTATTGTCAACATCAATTCTTAGAATTTATACACCTATATATATGTGCATACGTAAATATTTAGAACCCCTTTGAACCGTTGACTGGATGTGTGATTTATCACCGCACCTACAAGATAAATTCCATTTTCTGTCGTTGTGTAGGGCGTAATTGTTCAAAAATCCTTCGGTAACACCTCTAATCAAAATTGTTGCATTGTAAGTGTTCATTGTCCCATGAAGTACCTACCATACCTAAAACAAACAACAACGACTATAAAAAAAAATCTAGGCGCGTACATCTTCAGTTTTTATTACATCTCTTCTAGTATGTACTACATCTGCATACTACTTCATTAAGTATGCATATGAGTATATGTACGTGTGCAAGCCTAGTTAAAAGATAGAGATACTGTAACCCAATAATGTGCCCACTAAAGCTGTGCACTACCTATATTTACAATTCAAATCTTAAAGAATGTAGGTACTCTTCTGCACTCTTGTTGTGTTGGATATCGCTTGGTGTAGCAGAAGTGCTCTTGTAGGAGTTTGGAAGAGTATGTCTACATGAATTTCGTTCCATTTTTTCTTTTGTCATTCCTTATCCGTAGGGTATATTAGATTTAATGTTAAAGATACTGCCTAGGAAATGGTGCCGAATGTACCGCAAGTATTAGCAAACGCTTTCCGTGATGAACGTCAGTACAATTTAGTCAAATGTGATCTATCTGTCTGATGTCGGTTCTATGTATTCTTCTAGGTAACACGTCTTTAGATTTTTTATGAACATATTACTGCCATCACAAAATATTCTGACATCTATAAGGCGTAAAGTGCTCTACTAGGCGTAATTTTACAGAAAAAATATGAAAGGATTCTGTACCTGGTAATCCGTAATTTCTTTTATTGTTCGGGATATTGCAGATAACGTGTTACATGTTAAGTTGGTTTAAAAACTTTTGAGCAGGGCCCAGTAGAGCACTGATTTAGAGAAATATTTAAATATTTAGGGTATTACACTCTTCATTGCACTGAAATATAAGTCTTTCTATGTATCGTTGCCAGTTCTTCAAACTCCAACACAAGAGGCGAATAATAATGGAGCATAAAAGTGTTTTTTAAGTGCAATGCTTATGCACACATAAAATGTAAGACTTTTTATTTGTTGCATGCTTCTTCATGGTTGCCTTTGTACTCGTATTTGTGCTTTAATTGCAAAACGGAAAACAAAACAAGGCAAAAATAAATAAATAAAAGCTGTGTAACGCATTTTGGAATTTTTTTTTTTATACTCTGCCTTGCATACTCATAAAAGTGGTGACAGGCTTTGTTTATTCATTTACTCAAAACAGAAGCGTAAATGTGTCATTTACGAGTGTGTAAATGAGTTTTTAGGATTGGTGTTTGGGTAACATTAGCTAAAAAGGTGTTTACCCAGATGTATAGTAGTGGATACAGTTTTTTTGCAAAAAAAAAAAAGAAATTATTTAAGCAAATAGAAGCCAGATGATATTTCCTCAAAGTGTGACTTATTTCATGTGTGATTTGTTACGGTGTTCGATTAGATGATTATACCTGATTACCTATTAAATTATCGATTCTCTCCAGGTTGGCGCGATTCCTCTTTCACTGACCTGTTCCATGTTCCACACTTCTTTCATTCTTAACTGGCGGCTTCCACTGCATAGCATGGTTTTTTTGCCTTTTTAAATTGCTCTGGACGAGAATGCCCATTAGGTCCTAATTTGTCGTCATATCGGGTGAACACGAGGCTTTCTATCAAGTTGGTTGAAGTGCCTTTCCACCGCCATCTGAAGCGAAGCAAGTGATGGCTTCCATGCCCGACTTGTGCATTTATGTGTTGCCCTTTATTAAATATCTAGCCAATGGTCGATTATAACACTTCTTCAGTGTTTTGCTGTCCGCTTTTCAGCTTTTTGTTATTTAAGCTCTTAGCTCCCGATACCACTTGGTGAGAATGGGAATGTAAGCATAGCCTATTATCTTAATGAATTTTTTGGAGCCAAGATTTTCCTATTCCTTCTAGCTAAGCAACACCAAATATGCTGTTGCTAAAGATTAATAAGAGTAGAATCATCATAAGAATACAGCCTTGTGGAATTAGATATTGGATTTTAAATTTTCGCAACAGCACGTAGTTACATATGAAAAGAACCTGACACTGAGACTCCTTAAAGATTCATCATATATAAAAGCATGTAAGAGTATTATTTTCGAAGCAGCAGTAGATAGATACCTAATATGGTCTCAAACCTTATTCATGTACCTGCTACGAGTCGTGTGAGTTGTTGGCAGAAAATTACCGACTTACTAACTATTGGGTTGCACCACATGAAATGTCCGAATTTCGCTCAGTCGTTAACTTTTCTTTTTTTATAAAATAAAGTGGTCGGCAGTTCAAATTCGAAGCCTCTTCCTTTACGAATTTAAAATGGGACATAATGCGTCATTGTCAATGAAAAACATTAATGACGCATTTGATGATGTAGCGGTAATCGAACGCACTATACAACGTTGATTTAGAAAGTTCCGTGCGGGAGATTTCAGCCTCGAAAATGAACCACGTGGGAAGCCGTAAGTCGACACTTTTCTCTTATAGCAAAGGTAAAGAAACTCGATAAGTGGGTACCCCATGAACTACGTCGCCTGGAATCTGCTCATCGCTTACATTATGAAACCAAATTGAATCGTTTTTGCACCGGATAGTCACATGTGAGAAAAAGTGGATACTGTATGATAATCGTAAAGGATCTGGACAGTGGTTGGATGCAGATAAAAAACGAAAACACACCCCCAAGCCCGATCTTCACCCAAAAAAGGTTATGGTGACAATTTGGTGGACATCGAAAGGACCAATCTACTTTTCATTCCCTCAACCAGGAGAAACGATAAACACTATCAAATATTTTGAGGAAATCGACATATTGCATGCCAAATTGGCTGAAAAGCAACTTGCGTTGGTCAATAGGCACGGTCCGATCCTTTTGCATGACAATGCTAGACCTCATATTTCGCAAGTAACGGTGCAAAAACTTTTGCAGTTGGGATTTGAAATTCTCCCGCATTCACCGTACTCTCCTGATATTTCCACAACGAATTACCATCTTTTCCGCAATCTGGATTCATTTTGCCGGCAGGCGGTCTTCCGGAACCGAGCAGAGGTCATAAAAGCCGTTGAAGATTTCATTGCCTCAAAAAGTCAGCACTTCTACGAAAAAGGAATATTTGACCTTGTATCGCGTTGGAAGAATGTCATAGATCCCAACGGATCCTATTTTGATTGAATGTATTGGCTTTTAAATTTTTACTATAAAATCGAACATTTCATGTGGTACCGTCCAATAAATTCAATGAGCACTCCTAGAAAGTGTTCCTCTGCTTTTAATACAGTCACTAAATGTTGCCAGCTGCTCACTTTAATATGCCGAAGCTTCCTTCTGGCTTACGCGTGCCACTGAGACCTTCCTATACTGGGTTGGTTTTGGAAGATACTCTCCCTAACTTTCCGCCCAGTTTCTGGACTAGATTCGTGTCTATTCTTAAGTGAGAACTTATCAACGAAAACCTTACCAAACATCGTCTGAATAATTTTGGTAACGCTGAAAATGTAGATACTACTGAATTCACGTTTTGAAAAGTACCCCTTAAGGCATACCGGGCTGTTCCGTTGGATTGGACAGGCATAACAAATTTTTAGTTAAATGGATATATGAGTAGTTGCCAGTCGAATTATTGAAGTTATGAAGGGATATGATTGAGTTGTTGGCACCAGGAACTCCGTTCCCAAAAGCACCTACAACAATTTGATTCGGTAGACCAACTCTGAATTTGTACTTCACATCTGCGCTTAGCAACGTCGGTGTTTGTGTTTTTTGTGTTTGTCTTTCGTTATAATGACTCGGGAATTCAGAGTGGATATTGCCAATATAGGCGGGCTAAAAAGTAATCACTTTTCTGCGTACGTCCACGTCTGCAAATACAGACCAGCTGTTTTGGCACTTAGTGAAACACAGGTAGATCCCCGCCCACACCTTTCAGATCACTCTGATCTGAAGCTACCTGGCTACGAACTAGTGCCATTATTCTTCTCTCACCGCGGTCTCGCCATTTATGTGAGTAGTGATGTAGCTTACCAAACTCCACCACAATGTAGTCTCTGTTCCAATCCGGAATTCAATTTCATATGGTTAAAATTCCATCTCCGTAAGCAAATTATCCACTACTGCTTTATTTACAGAAGCCCCAAACTGGACAGCAATTCGGCTTTTAATAAGATTGATGCGCTGTCTGGCTCCATTCAAAGAAATGTATCCCTGTATCCCCATACTGAAATCGTTATTACGGGCGATTTCAATATACACAATTCTGATTGTTTCGACATTTTGAACACACAACACCCGAAGGACGGTGTGTTGAGATCTTCGCTGCGGAAAACAACTTAAGGCAGCTTGTAAATGAGCCCACACGAATACCAGACGTTGATAGTAATACCGCCAACACCCTGGACTTGTTTCTAACTTCCCACCATAATAAATACAAGGTTAATGTGGTATCCCTTCTAGTCTCGTTGGACCAACGTGCCATATCAGCTAATTTCTCGTACATCGACCACACAGTTAGAGAAAAGATTCCTAAAAGAACCATATATCAATACGAGAAAGCCAATTGGAACGGACTTAACAGCTTCTTTTTGAATTTAAAATGCTCGTTATGTTTCCTCGATAACGACGGATGCCGCTGCTGATATGATCACAGATACCATTCTCTTTGGAATGAGAAACTTTATCCCTCATCGGATGAAGAGTATCAAACCAAAAGAAAAGACATGGTATGACTCGAGCTGTAAAGAGGCTGTCAGGGCTAGAGAAAGGTTATTTCTGTCCATCAAGACCAGCCCAACTGAGGAAAATCGAAAAAAGTTCAAACGAGCCAGAAATGACTGCAACGCCTTTCTTAAACGTGTAAAATTCCAATACGACCAAAAACTGAGGGCAAAAATACTGCAATGTTCCAAAGACAGTAAAAAATGTTGGTCGTTCGTCAAAAACATTAGAAATTCTGCCTCATTCTCCATCCCAACGCTCATTTACAATGACATTCCAGCTGTCAGCTTTTTGGACAAGGCCAATCTACTTGCTGCACACTTTGCGGCTAGCTCAACACTCCCAGATTGTGCTTTGTTTCCGCCTACACTCGAGTGCGTCGAAACATCAATGGGACAAATCCACTTTTGCACTTGTGTAGTACCAAGAGTTATTAAAGATCTTAACATTCATAAATCCGCTAGTCCAGATGGTATATCTCCCCTCCTTCTGAAGAGATGTTCTTCCTCGCTGTAAAAACCACTGCGTAAGCCTTTTCATCAATTCTACTCCTTAGGACTCTTTCCAAGAAGATGGAAAACAGCATTTGTCCAGCCCGTCCCTAAAAAAGGCGAATCTTCCTCTCTCTCCTCCTACAGACCCATTGCGCTTCGTCCCTTCTTTCCAAGGTCATGGAAACGCTGATAAACCGTCAGCTCTTGAAATATAACGATACACGAAAGCTTCTCAATGACTGGCAGTAGGGTTTTCGTAGCAAACATGTGATGGCACATCTCACCGAAAAGTGGAACCAAAGCGTACATCAATCTGGCGAAACAAAGATAGTTGCACTTGATATTTCTAAGGCATTTGACAGAGTTTGGCATCAGGCTCTTTTGTCGAAAATACGTGCTTTTGGGATCGATGGCTCTCTTCTTCAATGAATTAGAAATTACCTTTCGCAACTTTCAATTCAAGTTGTCTTGGATGGTTTCAAGTCTGATACTCACAAAATAAATGCTGGTGTGCCCAAGGACTCCGTTCTGTCTCCGACACCCTTTTTAATTTTCATCAACGATCTCTTGTCTGCTACCTCTAATCCAATATATTCCTTTGCTGACGACAGTACTCTCTGCTTTTCGTATTCGTTCCCGGACTCACGCCCCTCTTTGGCTGTAGAACGGAACGGCAGCGTATGTTAAGCTTATTAAATTCCGTTATGAACAGCATAACCAATTGGGGAACTATCAACAGAGTGAAATTTAATGCTTCCAAAACCCGATGCTGTTAAAACGAAATTTAAACACCCAGCCATTATTCATGGATGGCACTTGCATCGTCGAAACCGATAAACTTTCCATTCTCGGTATGTGTGTCAATGACAACTTACGTTGGAATGACCATATATTCGGTGTCATCAAAAATGCTGCGAAATGTCTAGGTTTCCTCAAGCGATGTAAGAAATACTTTTCCTCCTCTAATATTTAAGGCATTTATCCGCCCAAAATTGGAGTACAATGCCCACATCTGGTCGAATGCGCCCAAAATGTCTCGTGTCTCACAATGTTCTATCGCTATTTCCACCATCCATGCTCCCTGATTTCCCTTGAGCGCACGCAAATTATATAATAAAAAAAAAAAAAAGGTATAGGTCACGTCCGTAAATTGATAATTGATAGGCGTTTCGGCGACCCATCTGACAACGGTGTCAATATTGATAGCGGTACAGTTCCCTGCTTTTTTCCATAGATCTGTTACCCAAGTCCAATATTAAGCAAGATCAACCCACCAAATGCTCAGAAAAGTATCCCTCCCGTAAGATCTCCTTCTTTTCAACCTGAAACCCGGAATCGTATCTTCTTCAATCTCACACCCAACTCTTGTTCACCTTTGACCCTCCTCCTTGTCCGTTTCCAAAACGACTTTCCCAGACTTTGTGGGTTCTATATATTAAATCCGTCTACACGATCTTCATCTGATATATCTCACTCCCAAACGCGTTCCTCACCTCCTATTCTTCCTCCTAAATTGAAATTAACAAAGCATCTAACCGATTCGAGTGAAAGTGACAGCTACATTCTTTCTTGATTAAGAAACCGAAGAATTTATGAAAATATTCGTCGATATCTTGGGTACCTGCATGAAAAATCCAATTCCATCTGCATCGACGGAATAAGTAAAACCAATTCTTGTATTCATTCAATAGGAGGGTCTTCCCACTAATACGAGTGATCTAAAAAAAGAAATTCATCCGCTTTCATGATGACTTTGAAATCACACCGGTGACCGTCGCAAACGATTTCGCCTCACTCGTGTCGCGTGTTAACATAATCCCAACGATCTTTGACAACTACAAAGAACTAGATCTAATTTTAAGAACTACTATTATCCCTAACCAAACAAATAATTATTTACAAGCTCTCTACAATCCCCATAAGTCTCTTCCCAAATGTCTCTCTGCTTATTATCAAAACGTAAGAGGGCTGCGAACAAAGAGCCAGGTTCTACCTTCCGACGCTTTTGCCCTTACAGAGACCAATCTATTGCCTGACATTAATAACAGCGAATTATTTATTGATGACGTTGATCTACACCGTGTCAATTGTCAAGATAAAGGGAAACATCATACTTTGAACTTGTCTGCGCCGGAGTTCCTATACCAAAGCGTAGTCTTTACGTCTGTTGCTGTTACATTCGTCCCTCCCCACCAATCTATGAACACCAGCTAGCTGTAGAAACCATTGACTGTTTATTTAACGATGTTGTAATATTTTTGGGCGACTGTAAACTTCCGAAACTTCAATGGGCTCAGACTGATCAACCTTTCTTTATGGCCACTAATCCCACCTGTGAAAAAGAAATACTTTTCATTGACTGCGGCTTATCGATTCTGGTCTATATCAATTAAGTGGAGCCACCAACTCAACCTCGTCTTTACAACTGAGATACAGATAACTGCATCGTTTCCACGAAGGTGGTTACAATAAATAGTTACCACCCACCGCTCTCTCTCACTATTTTATATGATATTGGTCTGAAAACTGTCCCCTACAGTCAGACTACGATAAACTAAATAATCTTCTTAGCAATGCTAATTTCCGCTTTCTCTATAAGATAACCCTTACCTTACGAATAACAATGACCTTGCATTCTTTTACATACTTCCTCACATTCATCATCTTGGTACAAGTTACGCTCACTTCGCAATAAAAGAAATAAGCTATGGTTGGTACACATTACCTTAGATCACGCTCCAATGTTGGTTTCCTTTGCTAAAACTTAACTGAATGAGCCACACAGACATATCAAAAAAAATCCCGATAACTACCCAACTTCCCTGGAGCTCTCTGACACAACCTCTGCCGATCCCCAAGTAATAGCAAATCTTTTTGGTGACTTTTTCAGCCAGGAGGCGTTCGCCAATGATATCCCAGAACCTAACCGTCTTTAGTTTTTGTACTTAAATAACTGTTCGCAAACAAGGTTGGAATCAATTAATGCCATATAACGTCACGAGTAGAACAAGTAAGTTATATGGTAAGTAAGAATAGAAAATCTCACTGACGATTGCTCTACTGGACCTGATGGGTTGCATGCAATACAATTGAAAAAAATTGCAAATTATTTAACTCAACCCCTTACAACTCTTTTTCAACTTTCCATCCTCCAAGGAGTCTTTCCAATGATTTGGAAGAATTCGTAATTCCTCTGCACAAAAAACGCACAAGGACGAAATCTCTAACTATTGACCTATCGCTAAACTCTCTTGCATCCCTAGGATGTTTGGGAGCATAATTTATGGCTCAATGTTTTTTCGTTGCAAGTCTATCTTTTCCCAAAAGAACATGGATTTCTAAAAGGTCAATCTACAACTCCAAACCTGAATTCTTGTCAAATACTTTGTACGCAATTAAACGCCGGGTAGAAGTTGATGTGATCACTACCAATTTCAGCAAGGCCTTTGATAAAATCTCCCATAAAATCATTCTGCTCAAACTGAAGGCTCTAGGCTTTCAATCTTACGCCACCTTAAGTAAGGCGCCAAAATCCGGCGTAAATTTGGGCCTCAAACAACAAGCCTCTCCAGCCAGCTCGATCATTAGCTACCTGCCTCCAATTCCGCACGCTAAATCGGCTGAAATCCCCTTCCACTTTCTCTACTGCGATATCCCTCGGAGGCAAATTCGAATACATGACCCAGCCATCTCAGTCGTTGGATCTTCACTCTTCTGGCTAAGTCGATGTCGCTGTACAACCTGGGATTATTAAGGTCTTATGTCAATTGCCTTCTTAGCCCAAAGAAGCACCGATTGTCGAAATTTATTCTTCGTTTGATCTTAGCGCTGGTGTCGCTGTCTGAATTGATAGCGGAGCCAAGGTAGACAAATTCCTTAACAACCTCAAAGTTATATCTGTCGAGGCTGACGTTCTGTCCGAGACGTCGATGTTGGGTGGTTGGCAGCATATACTTGGTTTTGCCCGCGTTGACCATTAAACCCATCTCCGCCGCTTCAGTCCCAATACTCGCGGAAGTGCCACTGACACCACGCGGCTTTCTTCCGATTATGTCAGTATCATCGGCGTATGCGGATAGTTGGACGAACTTTTAAGAGATTGTGCTTCTTGTGTTGGTGCGTGAGTTTTGCACTATTCCTTTAAGATGATGTTAAAGAAATCTAAATCCTCTTTTTAACATTAAAGATCTCGGTGATGATTCTGCATCTTGGTGAGTGTCAGAATACACGTTGTTCCATCCGGTAAAGAACTCACCGAGATGCAGAATCATCGTCAACCTGCACAAACGGACGAGTTTGGTAGGGATGCCACAAGTAGACGTTGGTCTGTATATCTGTAGTCTCTATAGATGCTGTCATACGCGGCCTTAAAATCGGTGAACAGGTGGTGTGTATCGATTTGGGGCTCATGGATTTTTTTCAAGGTCTGTCGTAGTGTGAATATTTAGTCGGTGGTAGACTTTTCTGCCCTGAAGTCACACTCATATGGACCAATCAAGTTTTTTACGAACGGCTTCAGGCGTTCACACAATACAGCAGATAGGAACTCGTAGACGATTTTAAGAATGCCTTTCCTCACCTTTCTTGAGGATCGGACAAACAATGCTGAGGTTTAATTCATCGGGTATACTTTCGTCCGACCATATTTTACAGATGTGTTGGTGCATGCTTCTTACCAAGTCATCGCCTGCCGCTTTGAAGAGTTCGTCCGCTCCAGCAGCTTTGTTGGACTTAAGCTTAGATATGGCTATCTTCACTTCATCCAGGTCGGGTGGACCGAATTGTTGGTCTACATCGTTCAGGTTCATTACAGTGGTATTTGGTTCATCAGCACTGTTATATAGTCTACAGAAATGTGCTTTCCAAATCCTCAGCATTGACTGCGGCTTTACTACGATGTTTCCTTGTTCGTCTATACAAACTTCAGTCCGGCGTTTGTATACGTGGCATGTTTTTTTTTTACGTTATGGTAAAACTTCCGAATCGCATTCCTCTCCTTTTTCCTCCTAAGAAGCCGGTGTTCGTCTTCCCTCTTCCGGCGGTAGAGCTTGTGAGCAGCTCTCGTCCTTCTGCAGCGCCACTTTGTATGCATCTTGCTTAGCTGCCGAGTGAAACCCGGAACATAAGAGGCGACATCTTTGTTGGCTTTTTGGCAATATTGCCACTATTCTTCGATACTTGATGCTAGCGGTATAGGACTTCTTAAGAGATTAAGGGAGGCTCGATCGGAAAAGGATTTAGCGATCTCTTGAGATAGTAGCTGTCCGACGTTGAACTTCCTCACAGTATTAGTTTGCCTTTGCGATGTTTAGGACATCCACAATCGTACCTTGACTACAGAAAGGTAATGGTCAGAGTCGATATTGGTCCCTCGGAAGGTTCGGACATCCATAATACTGGAGGAGTGCCTTGCGTCGATCGCAGTGTCATCAATCTGGTTGACGGTTGATTGATCAGGAGCTCTCAAAATCGCCTTGTGAATATCGAGATGTGGGAACCGCGTGCTACGGGTAGCTACGACAATTTTTCGCCCGCGGCGAATTCGAATAGCCTGAATCCGTTATTGGAGGTGGTGTCGTGCAGGCTATACCTTCCGACAGTACTATCACAGATGCCCTTCTTCCTAGCTTTGCACTGAAATCGCCGAGGACAATTTTAGAAACTATCTTTCTCCTCTTTGACGGCGTGCGCGCTTATAAGGGTAATGTTGGCAAATTTGGTCTTAATACGTTTAGTTACGAAGCGCTCGTTAACATCGCGAAAAGTCAAGACTTCTTGCCTAAGTCTGCCTTTAACAACGAATATGCATCCAAATAAGCGCTGCTTTTGCCGTCGTTGACAATCGCCGTAATAGACAGTTTTTTATCCTCTTTTTGTCCGGCCCATCCCATCGCATTTCTTGGATGGCTATAATATCTGCCTTGCAGCAGTCCAGAACCTCCTCTAGTTGTTGGGCTGCACGTGCCCTATTAAGGGACCTAATATTACACGTGCAGATAAGAAGTTTGTTGTCCTTGTTTCGCCTGCAGGGGTTGTGAATAGTAGGATCCGTCCGTATCCGAGGCTTGTTATTACTTCGTAACTATATATTTTTTTCCATAGCTGGCAGTTACACCGGCGCAGCACAGCTCCCCGTTTAGTTAGACCGAAATCAATAACTCGTTCGGGGATTTGAGCGCTACCGTTGGTCCATTAAGGGCTTATCCGCCACCATATCTTTTCCAAGATCCTGACGTAGTCTCTGAAGTACTTACTGGCCTGATCTCCAATTATGTCGGAGTAGCCTGGATAACATTTTATCCAGTGATTTTACATCACCGTTGATTTCATCTTGGGAATTCATCCGCTATCCCGTTTATAGTGCTGCTATTTTTGTCTGTTGGTCAGCACACACACTTATAAGTTTAACAAGTCGAGTCCGGATGGACATCGACCAGTATTCGATGGTTATCAAAGGGAGGTAAAATCAGCACAATTGATGTGTAGAAAATGTTGCAACACTGGGTATCGCCAGGTTGACACTTTTCAGCGCCTACCCTATTTCCACAGAATCCAACCATCAGGCTTTCAATCAATTAATAGTGGATTAATATCTACTTAAAAGATCGGCATTACAATGTTCTATTTAGGTTGATATGGTTTCCAAGCCCATTCAAGACTCTTCTGGGGTACCTCAAGGTAGCCATTTCGGGCCCTTATTATTCATTCTAACAATTAATGATGTCGACTCTATTATCAAAAATTCATATACATACGAGTGTATCCATCTGCGCTGACGACATGAAAATCTTCCGACATATCTCATCACCGGCTGATTATTTTCCACTGCAGGATGATCTGGATAGATTTTCCATTGTACTTGGTACCTCTCGCACTTAGCTGTAACCTGTGATAGGGAACACAATTTTTGTTCCCATTTAGATAATATCATAAAAAAGTCAACTCCGCTCTTGGCTTTATCAAATGAGGGTCTAAGGAATTTTCAAACCCTTATGTCACTAAATCCCCTTACATAAAATTTATTTGCCCTCTTTTTGAACACTCTAGTCAAGTCTGGTCACCTTATTACACAGCACACATTCTCCATGTAGAAGCTGTTCAACGGAGGTTTCTCCGATTCGCCTTACGGGGACTTTCATGGACTGATGACATGATCTTACCACCAAGCCTGGATCTGCTAAAACTTATAGACTTACAGCCTGCTTGATTTACAGATCTAAAAACTTGCTGGCAACAGTGCGATATGACTCACTACTCCGGGTTATTTCAAGAGCAGTAATTTTGTACATGGCACGGTCCTAGTGGAGCTACTACCAGGCAATCCAATTCTGACAGATGGAATTCCGTCCTTGGTCGACCTCGACATTCCGTATGATATAATATATCCGGAGAGGGAGGACTGGCAATAAAATGCAATAATCAGGTCAAATGAAATTGGAATTTTCGCAGATGGCTCAAAAACAGAGGAAGGAACAGGTTCTGGTATCTTCTCGGAAAACCCAGAACTAAGAGTGTTTATAAGACTGCCGGACGCAAGCAGTGTCCTCCAATCGGAGGGTCTAGCTGTCCTCAGGGTGACTGAGCTAATGAGATCAGTATCCGAAAGAGATATCGCTATCTACATCGATAGCAAGGTCGCACTCAAGGCAATGGAATCAACCAACGTCAACTCTGATACAGTCAGGGGCTGTCGCATAGTGCTCAGGGCGCTAAGGAGTCAGAACCAGGTAAGACTATGCTGAATGCCAGAACACTGCGGTATTAAAAGGAATGAACAAGCGTTGAGCTTGCAAGAAAAGGACGGCTACTCGACAATAGTGAGGTTGCCAACATCAAATCACCCCTCTGCATAGTGAGGGACACTATCGAGGAAAAAATGATAAAGACTGCCAACCTAAGGTGGTCAAGTCTTGAAGGGCACAGGGTATCCAAGGCTCTCTGGTCGCTTTTTGACGGCAAAAGATCAAGGAAGTTAATCAAATTAAACAGGGATAAGCTTAGGACAGTAATAGTAATCCTGATATGACACTATCTCTTGCGCAAACACGCAAAGATACTGAAATTGTCAGATACGGATAATTGCAGATTCTGCGGTGATCTGCAAGCTGTTGAGGACATAACAGACATACTGTGTCTGCGAGGCAATGTCGCCTCGTCAAAGAAAATTTTTGGGGAAATACTTTTTCAAAAACCTAGAGAAAATAGACGGCACGAACTTCAAAGGCCTTCTTGGTTGTTTAGGTTTTTGGCATTTGAAGACAAATTCAACTGGTTCCGCCAGGGCACGTTTTGGTGTCTGTGTGATGGCATATCCATCATAACTCTGTTTAACCTAATCTAACCTACAGCCGCTCTCTGTACGCCGAAATGTTGCCGATATACTCTTTGTCCATTAGATTTTACCTGCAACGTAGATAGCCCCTTTTACCTTCAACTTATCTCTTTCAACACTAACCCACTAATTGGTTACAGATGCCTTGAACCAATGTCTAAAATGCTACGAACAAGCTGTCCCTAAAAAATGTCCTTCACGCCTCTGGTCCTTCTTCTTTCACCCCTTTGTTTTAGTTATATACCGTGAATGATTCGAACTGCAACCAACTTCAGACTGCTATAATTTCCAAACCGTTCATGACAGTGAGCTCAAATGTTGACACATGACAGATAATTTTATTATTTACATGCCTTTTAAACGATTTGCGTCTCAGATGGAATTCAAACGTGGTAGTGTGATTGCTTTTTATTTGGCTGGAAAACCACAAGCAGCTATCGTGAGAACCCTCCAGTACCTTAACGTAAATAAATCGTTTTTGTGTCTCGAACCATATCTCGTTACCGTAATACTGGCAGCGTTGCAAAACGCCATGGAGGTGGTCATAAAAAAACAGCAACATCGGCAGAAATGGTTCGGAAAGTGAAGTCTCGAATTGAGCGCAATCCGTTTCGAAGTGGAAGAAAAATGGCTCGTGAGCTCAACATATCGTTGGAACGGATACAACACATACTGAAAAATGAACTTGGGCTCAAGCCATTGAAGTTCCAAAAAGCACACGATCTTACACCGCAACAGAAAAAAGTTAGAATCGAAAGAGCGAAGGAGTTGCTACGCTTGCACTAAAGTGGTGAGTTGCCGAATTTGGTTTTTTCCGAAGAGTCGCCATTTGTTATCGAGCAATATGTCAACAAACAAAATGACCGAGTTTACTTGCCTTTCTTTGAAAATTTACACCTTCGGACGGCCACCAGAAAGCAGGCAGCACCGATGGTGATGGGTTGGGCCGCCATAACCGCCGATGGTCGCTCTCCGCTCGTATTTTTGGACCGTGGCTTCAAAATTAATGCGATCGTATACCGTGAAACTGTCTTAGAGGCAGTATTGAAGCCTTGGGCAAACAATCATTTCGGTCGGAGACCGTGGACATTTCAACAAGACTCGGCACCGTCTCACAAAGCGCGCGTCAACCAAGATTGGTTAAAAAACAATGTTCCGCACTTCATTTCATCACCACAATGGATTGCAAATTCTTCGGATGCAAATCCGTTGGATTTCTCTGTCTGGGGTATTTTGAAGGCGAAGGTTGGCACTAAAAAATACCAAAGTTGGGACCACCTCAAACAAGCACTTCGCCGGGAATGAGCCAAAATACCGCAGAGCCACTTGCGTGCAGCGTCCGATGCTTTTTTGGTCGTCTCAAGGCCATTATTCGCGCCAAAGGTGGACATATTGAAAACTACTGATACAATTTGAAAATTGATGTATTTTCCAACATTTTTTGCTTTGGCACAATAAAATTTATCAAAAAAAAAAAATTATAGCATTTTAAAAAGTTGGAGTTCGAGTCAGGCACCCTGTACATTTGTAAATACTCGTAGATTTTTGATGTACATGAATTTGAATTAGCGCCTAGTGCCATCTAAAAAAATACGAGAGAAATCTAAACAATAGTTCGGAGTGTTCATGAAGTTCTTTGAAGACGGTGGCGCCTTGACGGTTGATAACGTTAGTCTTTTGTAAGCTTATCAAAACCCCAAATAGGCTTTTGATATATAAATGTTTGTAGATAACGAATGCTATAAAACCATTTAAGGTGGCAATTTGTAGTTTATCAGGGCACATTCTTTACTTAACGTTTTGCCATCTCACACAGTATTTCCGTTGATTTCCCTGTCATTGCATTTTTGAAAAGATAACGAAAAAACCCCTCCCTATTTACGTGAATTACACAACAACAAAAAAAAAACCTCCATTCTTTGCACATGTTTCAGCAAAATATTCGTAAACTCGTACCTATCGGTGGAAATTGTATTTTGTTCAAACCCCTTTCATTTGCATGCCTTTCGAATTTTTTTTTTATTTACGAGTATACCATATTATATCACTTCCTTTCAAGATAATTACGTTTTTCTCTAAGGGAATATACAGTAACAAACTCAATCAATCAATATATTATTCATTTTCCATTTTCCATTGATTTTCAATTTTATTACGGTGATTTGGCAGTGCAACCGCGCATTCACTTCTAAGATATTTATCTTTTCTTCTATCTTTTATCTCCGACATGCATATCTAATTGAAAATAAAAAGTTAATTCTCTATAACAAAATCAATTCAAAGAAAAGATATCGCAAACAAAAGATCTGATATCGTAAAGATGCTTTAACTCTTCACAGAACTTATTCAACAGATGCAACAGGAACTATGCAGTTGTTTTTTGTTTTTATAACTAAATTGATTCATCGGTGTAAATAGGGGCACAGTCATAGTAGGCCATGATTCGGCATTCATCTATGATGGCGTGTATTATGGCAGTTGAGCTGCAGGAGGTGTATACATTCATACCCAGTACATACGAGTGTGTGTACACTTTTCGATTTCGAAATATTCGAAAAAAATTTCAAGTGAAACGTACAGTGTACGTCAGAAAAATATAGTCAGGCAGCAGTTCTCAGGTTGAGTACAATGTATTTCATTTGTGTCTGTTTTTATCTTATCATTAATTGACAATTTTTTTTCTAGAGAATGCTTCTTCAATATCACAGTAGATAAGGTATTCCAATTGATAAGCCTATTCAATCATGATTACTTCCTGAACCCTGAATTCTAATACGAGTCTATATTTTCTATTCTAATTATTCGAACTAATTGGATCAGTTTTGTTATGTTTAAGATCGATAAGCTCGATTAACTTGACAAGATTCCATACAAAAACATCAGTCCTTCATCAGTTTAATATTATATCAGGCGATTTTTTGTTAATTAATTTGCACCAAATGCAAAAATTTAGTCGTCATTATAATTTCTTTCATTAGACAATACTTCTGTCCAACTTTCAGGCTACTCCTTAATGCTGTCACTAAAAAAATTGTTTGGCTCTGACGGGACATCATTCCGAGATCTAAAACTTTTTCCATCAAGGAAGTTTTGCAGACTCCGGAACAAGTGGAAATCTGAAGATGTTAAATCTGGAGAATAAGGCGGATGCACCATTTTTTCCCAACCGAACTCCTGTAACTGTGCGTCCTAGCCGCGTGAATGCGAGCGTTATACTGATGGAATACAACACCCCTTCGATTAACCAGACTTGGTTAATCGCGCGCCTGGACCTGCGCGCGCTCAAGGGATTTAAGTACCCTTAAAATACCCTTAGGAATAAAGAGCTAGGCATTCCCGCCAAATCGCAGGGACGTGAGTCCGGGATTAGAAGTAGCAGACAAGAGATCGTTGATGAAAATTGTCGGAGACAGAACAGAGCCCTGTATTACACCAGCATTTATTTTGTGAATATCAGACTTGAAACCATCCAAGACGACCTGAATTGAACGTTCCGAAAGGTAATTCCTAATCTATTGAAGAAAAGAGTCGTCGATCCTAAAAGCACGCATTTTCGACAAAAGAGCCTGATGCCAAACTCTGTCAAATCCCTTAGAAATATCAAGTGCAACCATCTTGCTTTCGCCATATTAATGTACACTTTTCGGTGAGACATGCCATCAGATCACCAGTGGATCTGTTGCTAAGAAAACCGTACTGCCGGTCATTAAAAAGTTTTCGTGTTTCGAGATATTTCATGAGCTGACGGTTTATCAGCATTTCCATGACTTTGGAAAGAAGGGACGTAAGTGCAATGGATCTGTAGGAGGAGAAGGAAGAAGATTCGCTTTTTTTCGGGACGGGCTGGATAAATGCTGTTTTCCATCTGCTCGGAAAGGGCCCTAAAGAGTAGGATTGATGAAAAAGGGGAGATATACCATCTGGACCAGCGGATTTGTAAATGTTAAGATCTTTAAGAAGTCTTGGTACTACACGAGTGCGAAAGCGGATTTGTCCCATTGAAGATTCGACGCACTCAAGTGTAGGCGGAGACAAAGCACAATCTGGGAGTGTTGAGCTGGCTGCAAAGTATGCAGCGAGCAGATTGGCCTTGTCCAAAGAGCTGACAGCTGGAATGTCATTATAAATGAGAGTTGGGATGGAGGATGAGGCAGACTTTCTAATATTTTTGACGAATGGCCAAAATTTATTACTACCTTAGGGGCATTGTAGTATTTTCTGCCTCAGGTTTTGGTCGCATTGGAATTTTAAACGCTGAAGAAAGACGTTGCAGTCATTCCCGGTTCGTTTAAACTTTTTTTAGTTTTCTTCTGTAGGGATTTCTCTAACCCTGACAGCCTCTTTACAGCTCGAGTCGTACCATGCCTTTTCTTTTGGTTTGATACTCTTCATCCGATGAGGGATAAAGTTTGTCATTGCAATAAGATTGAAAGAGAGTCTGTGATCATATCAACAACGGCATCCACGTCGTTATCGAGGAAACATAACGACCAGTTAAAATTCCTAAAGAAGCTGTTAAGACCGCTCCAGTTGGCTTTCTCTTATTGCCATACTGTTCCTTTAGGAATCTTTTCTCTAACTGTGTGGTCGTTGTACGAGAAATATAACACAATGGTCCGACGAGCCTAGAGGGGAGAGCACATCAACGGTGTACTTATCAGGGTGAGAAGTTAAAAACAAATCCAGGGTATTGGCCTTATGACTATCAAAGTCTGGTATTCGCGTGGGCTCATTTACAAACTGCGTTAAGTTGTTTTCTGGAGCGAAGATCTCAACACACCGTCCTTCGGGTGTATGAGGATACAGGGATACAATTGTTTGAATGGAGTCAAAGAGCGCATCAAACTGGTTAAAAGTCGAATTGCTGTCCACTTTGTGGCTTCTGTAAATAAAGCAGTAGTGGATAATTTGCTTACGGAGATGGAATTTCAACTACATGCTCTAGCGCCGACTTTAATCTGCACAGTACACTTCTGAGGTGATAGTCTGGTTACAAGGCAACAGCTTAAAATGTATTATTATGTATTATTATTCCCTCGGCATCCCACCATATGGACAGTAACACCTTGAGCGGCTGAAGTCCATCTCTGGGATATCACATCATCCCTGATCTTTCTGATGATCTTTCGCCAGGACTAAGCCTTTGGTGGTGACTTTTGACGTTATTGTAAAGAATCCATTTTTCATTTGGGTTTAAAAACGGGTCTTGATCGTGACGCGACAGGAACTGCTGAATTTTATGTTGCGATAGGTGGTGTGGTACCCATTTTCCCAACATAATGACTTGCGTGTCGATGGAAGGGATTTCTTTTCACAATGGACTTCAGGAGCTCTTCCAGCCTGCACGAACGAGGTTCATCCTTTAGATTGAAATTGCTATTTCTAGACTTTGCAAACCAACGCCGGCACTCGCTAAGAATACCCTCTCCAAGCACATTTTGGATTTCTCTAGTAGCTTCGCTTCCATTCGGGTTTTTCCGGAACAAAAACAATAAAATATGCGCAATATGCTCTTCCGACACATCTATTTCAAAATTCAGTTGAAAATCCTCAGAATGATGTTAACACAATGAAATTTTCAGACCGAAGGAGCAATATCTCTCAAATACCAAATCCTATAACCGTTTCAGCATTAAGTTGGTTTTGTGCGTTTTCTGGCAATTAGGAAATAGCCCCCGAAAAAACTCACAACACTTATGTTGCAACCTGATACTCGTATCTTGGGTACCTCAAGGTAGCCCCTTGGGACCGATTTTCTTAAATAAACTTCTTGCGATACGTTGATTTGCAATAAGTGCGATTATGGTACAGTTAGTATATTTAATAAGAATATCGTTGCACCGGCAAATTTGGAAGATCTGCTGCAACCATTCCTTCAAAAGCACGCCAGTTGACTTTCTTCTGGGAATACGTGGATTATAACAAAAAAAATTTCTTTTGGCGTGATACTGAGGTTGATGTATAGGGTCATCCAATTCGTGGTCTGGATTTCCTTCTTTCAATCACATACGTCAAACCGAACTATCATCTGAGACTGCTGACAACACTGAACTGCCGGGAAATAGGACTATAGGAGAGCAATTTCTCCGGCAGGAGCGCTTTTGTGGAATTTTCTCTAGAGAGAGTTCGAACCAATTACCCTCAAGGATCAATTTGTGGCCCATTTATATAGAACCTCATGATAGACCCACTTCTAAAGGAATTGTCAGAACTTGCAGATGTTGCCCATATGCGGACGATCTGCTTCTCTTTCTGGAAGGTCGGTCTCGTGCCATACTTGAAAGTATAGGACAGATTGGTTGGTTTCAGAGTATCTCGGGACAAAACCGTGATAATGTTGTTTCGTGGCAAATTGAATGTAGTCCTTCGGCCTCCCTAAATGTTAATCTTTGGTATGTGACAAAGGTCAAGTATTTTACCATAACGATAGGTGAACAGATGAATTTAATACCTCACCTTGAAGAGCTAAAAAAAACGACTGCCGAGAGTTGTTGGCCAGGTAAGGCGTATTCTAAGGAATGACTGGAGACTCGCCAGTCATTTCGTTCGTACTGTGTACCGTGGCCTTTTTGTTGCTTGTGCAAGATTTAGGACATGGCCTGGGTATGAAAGGGTAATGTTAGAGTGTGGTCGTCGGCATATCCTGGCTTGCCAGAAAGTGGCCTTATTTACCGGTTTGCAGAACCGTATCTACGGATGCATTGCAGGTGCTTTTGGGTGTGCCTCCCCTTGACTTGGAAGTGATACGTCGTACTATCGCCCACAAAATCAAGAAGGTACTCCCGTTGACCAATGCTGATTGGGTCTCCTCGACGGAGGTGGGAGATTTGTCCCGTAGAGAGTGTAAACTCCTGCTTTCCGAATGTGTTTGACGTAGATGGGACATGAACGATAAAGGCAGGGTTACTCACAGCTTCCTTCGGGACCTATTGACTATTAGCGAGCTACCAGAGCTGAGTTTTAGCCTCAGTCTGGGCTTTCTGCAGACCGGGCATGGCTCCTTAGATGCGTTTCTGCATAAGAGTAGCCTTAGCGAGATTGCAGATTGTTAGGGATTTGGAAGCTATGGGCATCATCTACGACGGTGTTACCTGCGATGTTAGTGGAGTTCTCCTTGACAGAGCCCAACTGGAAGGAACCAAAGCGTCGCGAAGCTCCACCGGAAGTTATATTCTGATACCACGGAAGGTCAGGTGCCCCTGGAATTCTATTCCAACCTGACCTAGGAGTTGGCCCCCTTGTGGGAATATTGTGCTGGCTATAGGTTAAACCCAAATATCGCGGGGAGGCCAAACCAACTATTCTTGAACATTTGATGGTTCCACATACGTTGTAGTGCGCTACAGTCTATGTCCAGCTAATTAGCGGCTACGGAACAAACCGGTTTGAACAATGTGGAGTTGCAATATACTGCGCACTATAGGAAAAACTGAACATCAGCGTTTTCACACATTTCTTCACCGATGGGGCTCATTTTTCACTTGTTAGATACGTTAACAGACAAAATTGTCGCATATGGGGAAGTGAAAATCCACATGTACGAGTAACTGTCAAAGGATTGCATCCACAAAAAACCACTGTAGGGTGTGCAATTTGATCTGGTCGTGTCATTCGTCCATTTCTATAGAAAAAATGGTAACTGAATTTTAGTGGCCTCAAGTCGAAGATATGTGAGACATATGGTTGCAAAAAGACGGTGCCACATCTCACACAACACGGCCCGTTTTGGCTTTATTGCAAGAAAAATTCCGCGTTTTAGTGGTGTGAACTGGCCACCAATATCGATGTGATTTGTCGCCGTTGGATTTCTTTTTGTGGGGCTATGCAAAATATCGTGTTTATACACTCAAGTCGCAAACTCTTGACGCTTTGAAAACGAATATTCATCAAGTTATGGCCGAGTTATTGCCCAATATGTGTAGAAAGGTCATCGAAAATTACCTTATCAGAATCAGGTACTGCAAAAACTCCCGTGGAGGATATTTGAATGCTGTTATATTCCATTGATAATGGCAAGATCCAAACAATGTACTGAAATAAAAATTTTATCGAAATCTAAATCATAAATATGTTTTATTTAAATTTACTTTCGGAACCACAAAATGGATGACTTTGTTCAATATTTCTGACTTTTGAATAATACTCACATCTTTGTTCAGCTCATAGAGCTTATGATTTTATGTACCTGCTCATCTATTTGTCCACTTCACAGGCGTAGTCAGTTTTCAATGTCGGGTCTTACCTTCAAATAAGTACAAGCTCAGTCTTCACTGGCACTCTGCTTCATAAAGAAGAACCGTGTGAATCAGAGACTTATTCAGTGTGAGCTTGATACCTCGCTCCAGGAGTTTTGACTTCACCGTAGAAGTATTGGTTGCGTAGGGTTATTCCTCACCTTCACTCCTTTTCCTTCACCATCTCCAATTTCGCAAAAAGTTACGCTTTGTGAAATTACGTACAACACAACGGGTTGCGGTCGACAGGATGTATTTGATATTCCTCCTATAAGTTTTAAGATCAACACTTAACACTTTATAAGCGGTACGTTCTGATCGGGCAATCAAATTAATACCGACGTCTATCTGTCCGACTATTTGCTCAGGGACTCATTGGAGTAAACGGGCAGAAACTCAAAAACACTCATCGCATGTTGCGATGGTCCCAAATACGGCTATAGTATTGGAGGGGTCAGTATAAAATATGTTTGATGGCTTTAAACTCGTTGACCTTCTTAAGGGCTGAACTCATTTGGCCTGACGTTCATTTATCTGGCCGGGAGCCATCCTTAATATTTCTTTGGTTCATATTCCAATCGTCGGATATTATTTTGAACATTCAATCTTCCGATATGGAGGTCGATTTTGTATTTGATTCTTAGCAAAATACTGAAATCAACTTTGGAAAGCGTTGATTATGTTGTATCCTATACTTTTCTCTCTATTATACCTGTAGATCATTTTGCAAGTGTTCATTAAATATATCATCAATCAATCCCTTAATTCAGTCTTAGGCATCCGGTGCTAAATCTTACGGCTGTCTGTTGTTCATCTGAATAGCGCAACAAATAACTAAACAAATGTTTCAAGTTGTCGTTTGCTTTTCAAAGTAGCTATACATTTCGGGAGCACGTTGCTGATTTATATGGCGGTTCAATAACCCGAAATCCAGCACTACTATCTGTGTGCTGGTGAAAATGTATTTCTAATCGTTTTATGTGTTTAAGTCCCTAAGTATAATACGTGATAAGTCAGTTGTTCAAAAATTTGTTCCCTTTGATTACTAACAACTACAAATGAGTTGATTAAACTTTTATTGGAACTAGAACTAAGTTCTCAACTATTGTATTTAATTGATAGTCATTTATTATGTGCTCGTATTAAACAATTTATTAGTTGTAGGTGGTGTCATGGGCATTACACACTTCGGCAACTGAAGCTCAAAACGGTCAAGGTCAAAAACTCGACTAAACCCAAAAAGACGAATATGTAGTCTTGGCCTTTCAAAGGGCAATGGCAAACCTCCAGAAGTGAAATCGTCTGGCTAGGAAGAAAGTGTCCCGCAGGACCCTTTCTCACTATGCACAAATGACAAGGCAAACAATCTGTGCGAAGAAAAATGAATTTGTTTTCTACTCGTAGTTATCAAACCTCAAATAAAAATGAGCTTATTACTTTTTACCAATTTAATATAATTTAAATCATTAATCGCCCAGTTTAATTAAACTAAATGGTCATTAACTAAATCAATTGGAATTCAACACATTTTCTTGAAAGTCTCGTTAACGCATGCCCGGCACTGCTGGCACTGGAGCGTGTTCACAAACAGAAATTGAACCAGAAGTGATCAGTCTTGATCTCGGCTGTTTTTAACATCTTGTAGCAGGAGGAATACTTGGAGTCTGTTCAGCGGGATTCCTGGATCGCAGTTTATATACGGCTGAGACTACATACCATATTGATTAGAAAGTTTCCGCACCACACCACCGTGTGGCGCTCCCATTGTTCCGAGTTGAGTTCGGTTTTTTTTTTTTATTAAGTTGGTAAATCTGTTGTTGACATTATCTCTAAATTTTAGCATCATAGCTTGATATTTCCAAAAGTTACGTAGCCAAGAGTACATCTATCCCTTCGTGTGTTGGCGATTTTTTACAATTTTAGAAATGGATTTAAATTTGCAACAACGAACTTGTACTCGTATTAAATTTTGCGTAAAAAACGGATTTAATGGTGCGCGAACGTTGGAAATGTTGGAAAAGTGCCACGAGCGATTCAAAAGTAGTCGTGAGTCAATCGAAGATGATGAACGCGGTGGCAGGCCATCGACATCGAAAACCGACGAAAACATTGATGAAGTACGAGTAAAAAAAAATGTTGGTCAATAACCGCAAATTAACCATCAGAGAGATAGCGGAGGACATGAACATTGCCTATGGATCCGTCCAAGACATTTGGTGAATGATTTGGGTTTCCGTCATGTAGCAGCAAAGTTTGTGCCAAAAGACCTCAATTTCATGCAAAAAAGAGACTGTGTTGACGTCGCAAAAGAAGCTGAATCCGATCCCACATTCATCAAAAGGATCATTACTGGAGACGAGACGTGGGTTTATGAGTACGACACGCAATGCAGACATCAGGCAAGTGAATGGCGCTTACCAAATGAGCCGAGACCACAAAAACCACGTCGTTTTTAGTCAAAAAAGAAGGCAATGCTCACGGTTTTCAAGGATTACAACGGTGTAGTGCATCATGAATTTTTGCCTTTGCCAGAAGGCCAGACAGTAAACAAAGAGTACTCGTATTATTTGGGCGTTATGTGGGTAGAAAACTCGTGGATTTTGCACCATGATAACGCAAGGTCGCACAGTGCCATCATTATTCGTAATTTTTTTGACGAAAAATGCAACAAATACCATCCAACTGCCACCGAATTGACCTGATTTGGCTCCCTGTGACTTCTTTCTGTTCAATCGAGTTAAAAACCCACTACGGGGAACGCGTTTCAGCAGCCGAGAGGAAGTAATGGAAAAATCGCAGGAAGCACTGATGGACATACCGAAAACCGAATATAAGAAATGTTTCGAGGATTGGATCGAGCGCTGGCTCGATTTGTTGCAGTCCATGGGGATTACTCGGAAGGGGACAATATATGTAGATTTAGATGAATAAACTTGTATTTCCAATTTTCTGAATACATTCCGGGATTTTGATCAAGGTAGTATATGAAAGTGATTTGATCCCGAAGTATAGAACACTTTACAACATTTCACAAATCCAACCATACCGGAGCCATGTACTAGTATACTCATGGTGAACTACAATATAATTCTCACAAAAATAAGAATGCACACGTTTTCTTGTCGTTCAGTGTACAACAATTAATGAATGTACATACAAACACTGTCTGGACAAAGGGAACCGCATGCAGCTGATTTTAGTAGTCAGTTTTATCGATTTTTCTGCTTAAAAACGTTTACGACGACAGTCGTTTTATTTATGTGTCTGCTTCATTGGCCTTTGACTTGGTATTTTAGGCTATGTGCTCGTGCTCGTACTCGTACTCGTACTCGTACTCGTACTCGTATCTTCATCCATTTCTCTTGACGAGCACATCAATCTATTGGAAGTTCTGAGCGTGTTTATACAATTGCAGATGAATACTCGTATATTGTCATTGCTGGATCAGATCATATGGGGTAGTTACGACTATTGTGTCTTTCGATTGTCAATTAATGTACCATGATGCTTAAGAGCGGTTACCCATCGACCCGATGTCAAACCCCCTACTGTGACTGTTCTTTCGCACGCCATGCCACACATTCATTGTACTGCAGCTGTACTCGTTGTATTGTAATTGCATATTGCGAAATTAAATTAAAGAACCGCACGCTGTCAACAATCCGCCCTTTGTACTCTTGTTAAGACTAGAGAGTGTTACATAAATTCATTTTAGATATCCATGGAACTCAAACAGAAACTGAAATTCAAATTCAAAACAGCGGCCCTTATCTAAACAAAAGGGAATGTGCCGACTTTAGAGAAGGCTTTATCGTGTTTGACCCACATCCATGCATGTGACCAATTGATTATGATTTTTATTTTTATTTTTTTGTTCTCGTAGAAATCGAAAGAGAGTTGAAAATTTGTTTTGAAAGAAAAATCAAAATGGAATTAGCTTTCACCGTGAAAAATTGTAAACGAATTGTACTCTTATGCATCTCGCAATCCGTGTAAAGATTTCCTCTTTATTGCGTATACAGTAGCCAAATGGTGCTAGGTGTATTCATGTACTCGTGGTGTCGAGTGCATAAAATGAGTAAGCGATTTCCGTGCACATTTTGGTATTAAAATTTAAACTCGTACTTACACTGTTACGCTTAAGATTAAGATATAATACCACTGTCAGCCTGTATGGGAGAATTACAATATGGTTACAATATGAACAGAATTGCGGATTTTATTTTTTAAAAATTATTCCATTCAAATGTTCTCCGTCGCGTCGTCCACAAAAAAAAGGCCATTGGCGTGAGATCTGGCGATCTTGGTGGCCAGGAGATGTCTTAGAAGCAACTTATCAATTTGTTTGGAAAGAAATTGCGCAGAAGAGCCATGAAGTGGAGAACGAATGTTCTCTTGGCCTTAGTAGGAATTAGTCATTTATCATGCGTCGATAAAAATGACCGTCTACAGTAATCGTTTGCCCTCGAGAATTTACAAAAAAATAAAGTCCAATTATGCCAAGGACTGATAACGCACACCAATAACAGCAATTTTATTCTTCACGTATCCATTTAAATGAAAATGGGCTTCATCACTCCAAAAGATTGTGTTTGCTGTACGAAATCACTCTAACATTGCCGCAGAAGCTTTTACGCAAATTGTAATCATTGAATTTAAGCGCTTACGCAATTTGCATTTTGAAGGGGTGAAATTGAAGGTCCTTTTTTAATATATCGCGCGCAGTCGTTTTTGGGAGCCCTAGAGCAGCCGCCCTCTCACGGCACGTATTGAAACGGACTATCGCGCAAACGGTTCGCGACGAGTTCGATATTGTCATTAGTCGTCAACGCTCGGCTGGTCCTCGGCCGCCGATTGTTTACAGCTGAACTTGTTGTTCGGAACCTCCGCACCCTCAATTTCACCACGAACAAAATTGTTGACGAGCAATTGCACAAGAATCATTAGCGCAAGCTGTCTACCAGTCCACCAATGACGAATTGAACACAACGTTCTGCCCGCCGCTCCACTCAATGGCATTAGAACACTTCTAAATTTATATCCTATTGTAATTCTGCCGGCGGCGGATACCTTGTATCAGAGGATCGTTTTTGCTCTCTATTTGACTATATAGTACATCGATAGCAGATACTATGGAATAGCGATTTATATTGCTTTTCCTTCGTGCATCACAGCACGTTTCTGGAAAATATAAGGCTGATGAGTAAACTACGCGGTGACGAGATAAGAACGATAGGAAAAAAAAATTAAATATAACAACAACGGTGCGAGATATAAAACTGATTCTGGCTTTGTTTTGAAGCTACGTTCATGCCATTATGTGCGG
This sequence comes from Volucella zonaria, assembly GCA_963966105.1. NCBI lineage: Eukaryota > Metazoa > Arthropoda > Insecta > Diptera > Syrphidae > Volucella > Volucella zonaria. The sequence goes on from OZ014532.1 coordinate 54,221,114, forward strand.
AATAGCACATCATTCAAATATCCGCCTCGACTTCGCTGGCAGTGCTTCATGGGGTCGGCCCAATTTTTGATGACTCGGTCCAGTATGTGTGGCATTATTCCAGCAGTAGCATGCCGAATGGTGGGCCTGAGCTCATCCAAAGTGGTTGGTTGACTTGTTAGCGTAGACTAAGGACTTGACGTAGCCCCAGAGAAAATAATCGAGTGGTGTCAAATCGCATGATCGCGTCGGCCAATTGACGAACGGTCGTCGTTAGATGACTCAGTCACCAAATTTGTCCTTCACAATTTCGAACGCAGCGTGGCTGGTATAGCATATAGCGCCTAATTAGAATCGGATATATCGATGTTGTCGAGATCCAGAAAGTCGATTGACATCGCTCTATACCTGAGATCGTTGACGGTAACGGTGTCTCCTTCCTCATTTCGAAAGAAATAAGGTCTGATGAGACCGTGATGACATAAACCGCACCAAACGGTCATAGTCTCTGGTTTTTAACGTAAACCACCTGTCGTAAAGACTTATGTTTACGGGATGTCCATACATCCATGGGAGCAAGGATACGCACGCTTACCTATTGTACATTAATAGTATAATACCAAAGTAGAACTTGTGTTGGAGGCACAAGTTCCACCCTTGGTATGGGTCGAGGCTGATCTAAAGCCTCTTACTGCTCTTAGGGTCACAGCACTCAGTACTTATTTGCTACTCTACAATGGGTCAAATCAAGGAAGACCCTTCCCGCGATTTGGGTTTAAACCACAGCCACCATGACGCTCCCACAAGGGGGACTACCTCAACAAGTCAGGGCCGGCCCGAAATCCGGGGGGCTCACCAAACGGTTAATCTTTGTTGATGCATTGATGCTTGGCCAAACACTTGTGGATTGTGTTCGCTCCAATAACGGCAATTTTGCTTGTTGACATAGCCGCTGAGCCAAAAATGGGCCTCGTCCGGGGAGATAATTTTTTCGCCAAAATCCGGATCTCCAGTCAACATTTCCATAACCCAATTAGCGAACTTACGGCGTTATCTACAGTTGTCCAGCGTCAATTCTTGCATCAGCACAATGTAGGAATTTCGATAATATTTTTAATAATTTCCGCACGTGGCAAACCTTACTGAATATTTTGAGAGCTGGATGTCATTGGTAACTTTGACAGCTGCTGAAACATGACAATTGGAAAAACGATCATTGCTATCTGGTCACCCTATACTACTAACATATGTATCATATTATGTACTGTGACTCAGATATTAGTCTGTTGAGCGTATACATATGAAGGGTGACCCAACAGCTAGTGTGGAAATTTCCATTATTATGAAATAAACGTAGAATTTTATTGATTAATAAAGTCCGGGCTATGACAATTATGAATGGAACATAACATCGTTTATGTGACCACCACTGCTTCTGCTGCAAGCGACCTTCCGACGGTCAAAATTATCCATGACTTTTTGAAGAACAAGTGGGTCACTGGCCGCAATTTCAGTTTGGATATTACTCGTATGTTTGAGATCCTGAATTGTCGCTGGGTTATTACTCTTCAAATAACCCCAATGGAAGAAGTCTAAAGGTGTCAAATCGCATTGGCCAGGCCAATGAACTTCTCCTCTAACTTCAAACTTCGTACGCAATAAATTGATTTATTGATTGCTTGTGTGGGCGGTAGCACCATCCTCTTGAAACCAGAGATCTTCCACACTCAATTCATTCAATTTGAAAAAAAAAAAAAAAAAAAAAAATAGCCGGTCAACGAGTTGCGGTAACGTTGTCCATTCAATGTAACTCTTCAGCCTCATCTTCGAAGAAGTACGGGCCAATGATCCCGCCAACTTATAATCCGCACCATACAGTGACTTTTTTGGGATGCATTGGTTTTTCGTGAATCTCGTATGGGTTTTACGGTCCCCAGAAACGACAATTTTGTTTATTTACGTACCCATCCATCCAAAAATGGACTTCATCGGAAAAGATCAAATTCGATGACAAATTGTTCTGGGGATCCAACATCCAGTCAATAAATCGGCAAGTTCGTAGATTGTTGTGTAATTTGGATTTTATAGGCGTGCAATTGAAGATCAACTTTTAAAATTCGCTGTAAAGTGCCATAAGTGAGGCCCAATTGTAGACGAATTGAGGTGCCTGGCTGGTTTTGAAGACTTTCACTCACAGTGGTGATGTTTTGGCGTGTACGTGCTGGCCAAGCATGCTGATATGGAGTTTGACCCAATACCGAACTAGTTTCCTCAAAACGCTTCAACATTGCACGAACTCCTGACTTACTAGGGCGATTATGTTGACCGAAAAGATTGAATAACAAAAATGAGTTATTGCGTGGTAAACGTCTCCATGACTAAATTTTTATGACATCTGTATGACATCTGTCAAAAAGATCCACCACATTTAATTCAGTAAATGACAGTAATTGACGGCCAACATCCACACCATCTGTTTTCTCACCCTCTGTCAAACTAGCACAGTCTTTTACTATACATATGGTATATTCTCTTTTCTTTGAACGCCTAAGGATTACTGATTGCTACAGAATTTAATCGCCAAACACATAAACATACATACACATACTCATATGTACAGTACCAAAGAAGATGTTGGCCTTACATTTCTGTTGCTAAGTCCAGTACGTTCAAATGCGTAGTGGTCCGTGAGTATGGTATACCTATGAGTCGGATGCAATTAGTTCTCCTGGAAGACAACGAATCGCAGAAGCCATGACTTTCATAGACATGTCCGGGTCCGCTGCTCTTAATTATTATATTTATTAAGTATCCGACTACACAGATATTATAATTTTATGAATTATTTTCATCTTTTTTGTGCTTCTCTGAAGATGTTCTTAGTTGTCAAAGATCAGCAAGGAATAAATAATAGTTGCTAGTATTACACTTTTCTTTTCGTTTGAATTCTCAGGATCCCGTTTCACCTACAACTAATTTAGCTATACGAGTTCGTTACATTTGAATTATTATAAAAACATGATCCTCATTTATGTCGTCAAAATGCATCGCTTGTCTTACAAGATCAACAAGATACAGTAGATTAGTCATCTAACTAGATTTAAAAATATCTTGATTTCTTGTACAATTTTCGAAAGGATGGTATCGAAAATTGTAGACTGATCTAATCGTTGTTTCAACTGTAGAGATACAGGAGCATCCCATTCTCGATTCGGAGCAAGGCTAGTGTCATTTCTTAATCTGCGGAAAGACGGTATATTGTAAGATAGGATAAGTTCTATGCATTGTAATCGAATGGAGGAATTCGTTAAATTATAAATTCATAGAACTAAATACCAAACTTGATAAGTGACTCAATGTATTTTTAACATGAAAATACTCTAACAATGATGACTTTAGGAGATTTATTTGACAAACCAGATTATGACTTCTTTCAGCAAAACCTGAATTTAAATTTTTAGAGCATCAATTGCAGATAACGCATGGGCTCCGATATTTCCGCCAGATATAATAGATTCTTTGTACATACGCCTGGCTGTAAATACCAGAAACTTTGAGAGACACGAGGCAAGAGCCCACGATCATACCGTCGATGACAGGGGGTAATGTCATGTCATATTTTCCACTGTCCGCCAAGTTCCTTATATTTCTGTTTATTATCATATATCCTATCCCCAAAATCAATGTTTCATCTATCAAAACTTGTATTCGCTGACGGTGTTACATTTTATCAAAACGTACTTTGTCGCAACAGCAGAGAAATTTAAGCACCAAGCAATTATCCATGAATGACATTTGCATTGTGGGAATCTACTCGTATATGAGTATTCCCAAATGTAAGGAATTACCTTGCCCTTTCTGATCTAGTCTCATTATAAGTATAAGCCATTTGCTCATCCAAAATTCGAGTAAAATGCGCACATCTGAACTCCTGCTCACTTGCTGAATAGGATTCAAAATCATACGATAGAACTCATATGTTGGTGGCACAGATATTGCCCAACCAATTGACACCCTCCAAAACCGACGTAACACATCTGGTTTAATAGTATAGGAAATTCATGTACCTCTTCCTGTCAAATGATGGATTAAAGCCGCGAAAATCGGTAAGATACTGAATTCGTCTTTTGAGTCCAATGTAGAGCTACACATCGGAACTGGTCTTGGTGATCTTGTTATTATATACCCGATTTTGGTCTTGGTTTTGCATTGACAATCCAGATCCTGGGATGTCGAAACAATATTTATATCAAAATATCAGTGACTAATAGAATAGTATTTGTACAATATTGTGCACGACGATAACTGATTTCGTGATCCCATTTGGAAATAATTAGTGAAACAATCTAGCAGATTCCTATGCGACTAGAAATGCGAATTTTTCTTTTTAGATTCTGAATGTGGTCTCACGTGCAGTGAGATGATTTAAACAAATTAATAAGACACTGTTTCAGCTCAAGCAACAAATCATCGCCAGCCAAGAAGAACACCGAATTCTGGTCGTTTAAACACCAATTCATCACGTATGTCAAGGCGCTTTGTATGGAAAGCTGGATGCGAATCATCTTGATAGCAATTGAAGAGGATGAGGCAAAGTGCTGTGTAAGAAACTGAGCATCCATAGGGGCTGGAATTCTTTTTAATTAAGTAAACAATTACGTACCCTCATAGGGCGGATTCTGTGCTTGCTATGATCTAAGAAAATACAAACACACTAGTCAAAGCCGACAACTATTCCCCACATCTGCAAATACAATAATGTCTTTATATATCCAAATCAAATATAATTGACGTATTTACTATCGCTGGTGCTGCTCGTTCCATAGCAATAAAGATACAAGATCCAATAAAGATACAGATGTAATTTAACTCCAAAAATATATTGCATTCCTTCTGAGGGCACGAACACAATTTTTAACTTAGTTAGACACTTCCACCTACGAAATCATAATTAATCCTATCTAACCCCTTGATTTTAATTCAAATATCCAAAAAAAGCGAACCAGCCCAATTAGTTTTTGTTTTTTCTTTTAAGTTTGTACATACTCGTACATAAGACATTTTGAACTGCTCTTAAACCCCAAAGTTTACATATCTTTTGTTTGCCGTAAATGTCAATTGGTACTACACCCATTTCGACTCAACCCACGTTCAGGTAACGTTCTCACAACATTTCCACTTCATTTTGGAATTTATCTCTCATTTAAACCTAAACAATAAAACAACGAACCATCGTCGACACGACAACGACATCGGTATCGACATACTGGCTGAGCCCGAGATAACCAAGACATCAAATACCCTAACTTTGAGATACGAAATTTGTTTGTCTCCTCTTTCAATATTCTATTTAAAAGTTTACTGACCTCCAGAAGTACGGACAGATGTGTCTGTAGCTTTGTCAGTATCGGGTAAAGTTGCTCCCAAAAAGGTCGACTCGATATACGAATAGCCTCTCCTTCTCTAAACCAATTTGTGATTGATTGATTTGTTTTTTTTTTCTATTTGCCATTGGATTGACTAAAGGCTGTAATGTGTAAGGCCTTCCACTTCCACTTTAGATACTTTTAATAGTGCGCATAATTTGACCATTAAAAAAACAAAAACAAAACAAAAAGAAAAACACGACGACTTTAAAGAAATGCCAAGAAATTTAATTTCGTAATTAATCATTCGCATTCGGGGAGGCAGGGAAATGTGTGTCAAGCTTTGCGTCTGCCCAGCCGCAGAGATGCACTGAACTTGCATCCATTATTCATTATTTGAGTCTTCTTTTTTTTTTTTTCTTAAATATTTTCCCCATTGGCTTCGGATGGTGTGGCAATAAATCGAAAACAAGTTCTTGGTCAAGTCAAACATGTTTTCATCTAGGAAGTCCTTCGATTAATGTTGGACTATAGTATGCCACCAGATTAATCATGATGATGATGATGATGATGATGATGATGGTGATAGTAAAACTGCATCTAATACACGCTTGCCTCAACTGGGTAACGAAAGCCAAAAGCTTAAAGAAATTAATTAAACATTTCCTGGAAGTCTCCAATTTTATAAAAAAAAAGATCATCACTCCGTGGTCTTTTAGTTAGTCGGTTTAATTTCATGAAGTACCCTCATAAACTTTAAGTACGTATTTTTGTTTTTTTTTTGTTTTTTTTTTTTTAAATGACTTTTGGCGAGGCACATGATTTCTCATGTGTCTCTTCTGTCATTTAATTTTAATCATCATCTGTACTGATGGTCACACAAAATTAAGAAGAGTCTCAGATTAAGTTTATGAATACGTCTGAAAGATACGAAGACAAAGTTTATTGGCTCTCATTATTCGTTTCTTAAAAATCTTAATATGGCATTTGCATTAGAAATAAATACTGTGAAGATGGGCTACGAGGGTAGCCCCAGAAATACCCGACCTAACAAAGAAAACACAACAAAATTGAGGAAAACATGTTTATTTCTCTACGTAGGCCTTTTACATAGTTCAATACACTTTTCCCAGCGATGTTTAATAGCTTCGATACCCTGTTTATAATGAGAATCGTCGAGTTCCTTAAAATAACCATCAACAGCAGACTCCACCTCTCTACTGTTGGCAAATCTTTTATCGCTGAGCCATTTTTTTTTCAAGTTCAGAAATAGAAAATAATCCGAGGACCCTAAATCTGGCGAATAGGATGCGTGAGGAAGCAATCGAACTTTAACTCGATGACTGAACTGGTGCATTGTCTTGATGAAATTAAACTTTTTTCTTCGCCAAAGGCGGCCGTTTTTTCTTGATTTAATCTTTGATTTGTTGATTGTTTTTCCTTTCTGAATATAATCTACATCTGAAAATTATTCCAAGCGCATCCCAAAGAACTGACGCCATGGCATTGCCTGCAGATGGAACTGTCTTCGCCTTCATTGGAGCCGATTCTCCTCTTTGAGTCCATTGTTTCGGGTGTGAAGTGATGGATCCATGTTTCATCCATGGTTATGAATCGACGCAAAAATTGATTGAAACATCCTCACGACGCTGTTTTTGTACCATTGTAAGTAATCGCGGCATCCATCTTGCGCACAGCTTTATCATGTCCAATTTTTCAGTTATCATGCGATGTACAGCGCTTTTTGAAATGCCTACCATATCTGCTAGTTTACGCACTTTCAATACCATTTTGTGGATCATAATTTCTGGCGAACTCACCTCATTTGGTCGATCACTGCGATGTTCGTCTTGGCAACTCGTACGGCCTCATTTAAACAATATTTTATTGTTGTAAACGAAGGAGGAGACTCTGCCAGAGTAGAATCCAGTTCCGTTTTGATGTTGGTAGTATTGAGGCCTTTCAAATGAAAGTATTGTATCACATGACGATGATCAATTTTTTCCATATTTAAAAATTCATTGAGAGCGTTCACTATTTCTGGCTGCCGAACAAATACTAAACAACATATCGTCGTTAAACTTCGAATTTAAGCTTTATAAGGTTGGTACTTTCTACAGTAGTCATTCTTTTTAAACAACAACCGCCATCTTTACGTCAGATAGGGTACTTCGGGACTACCCTTGTATGTTGAACAGTAATAGTATCAGCACATCAATTCTGACTTTGTGACCAGCTAACTAGTACTCGTATACGAGTATGTATAACCACTCAGTGGGGTCTTTATCTAGTACGTTTCTGCTTTCTGAAAGGGGAAATTGATTCTGTCCATCAGACAACTTTGCAGTTGAAAGTGATCAAAATTATTCCCACATGCCTGGTTTACGAGCAGTTCGGTCAATTTGTGACGGCGTTCTTGCCTATTCACTTAAATTTTATGACACCAAGTCTGGGCCTAGTTTAAACTTTGGATTTAGACCAGCACTTAGCTAACTACCTTCAGTTGCACACATAAAGTTTGTTAAAGCCTCTTTCTTACTTAAACGTGCCACTGGATGTGAGATCTTCATCCTTTTGGATTGGAATTGACGATTTGGCGGCCTGAAGCGTTGATGTTCTTTACACAAATCATATAACTCGTTGAATTTCCTTCTCCATCAACGAGTATCTTCATGGTAAATAAAGTAGACTAATTGAGCAGTGATATCAAAACTAGACGTTGCTCCGTTTGTGTATCCGGTCTCTATATGTAGATGTAGTCACAGAAGACTTTAAGATAACATAAAGGGATACTGGGTATCTATCTAAAGGGTGAGCCAACAGATGGTGTGGATGTTGGCTGTCATTTACTGAATTCAATGTGGCTGATCTTTTTGACAGATGTCATACAGATGTCATACAATTTTAGTCATGGAGACGTTTACCACGCAACAACTCATTTTTGTTATTCAATCTTTTCGGTCAACATAATCGCCCTAGTAAGTCAGGAGTTCGTGCAATGTTGAAGCGTTTTGAGGAAACTAGTTCGGTATTGGGTCAAACTCCATATCAGCATGCTCGGCCAGCACGTACACGCCAAAACATCACCACAGTGAGTGAAAGTCTTCAAAACCAGCCAGGCGCCTCAATTCGTCGACGAAGTCAACAATTGGGCCTCACTTATGGCACTTTACAGCGAATTTTAAAAGTTGATCTTCAATTGCACGCCTATAAAATCCAAATTACACAACAATCTACGAACTTGCCGATTTGTTGACTGGATGTTGGATCCCCAGAACAATTTGTCATCGAATTTGATCTTTTCCGATGAAGTCCATTTTTGGATGGATGGGTACGTAAATAAACAAAATTGTCGTTTCTGGGGACCGTAAAACCCATACGAGATTTACGAAAAACCAATGCATCCCAAAAATAGTCACTGTATGATGCGGATTATAAGTTGGCGGGATCATTGGCCCGTACTTCTTCGAAGATGAGGCTGAAGAGTTACATTGAATGGACAACGTTACCGCAACTCGTTGACCGGCTATTTTCTTTTTTTTTTTTTCAAATTGAATGAATTGAGTGTGGAAGATCTCTGGTTTCAAGAGGATGGTGCTACCGCCCACACAAAGCAAGCAATCAATCAATTTATTGTGTGCGAAATTTCAAAGATCATGCGATTTGACAACGTTAGACTTCTACTACTTTGAGGAGTAAGGTATGTATATGCCAATAACCAAGCAACAATTCAGGATCTCAAACATAATATCCAAACTGAAATTGCGGCCATCGATAAAGTCATCGATAATTTTGACCTTCGGAAGGTCGCTTGCAGCAGAAGCAGTGGTGGTCACATAAACGATGTTATGTTCCATTCATAATTGCCATAGACCGGTCTTTATTAATCAATAAAATTCTACATTGATTTCATAGTAAATGTGTGTTTAATTTGATGAAAACTGCCACGCTAGCTGCTGGCTCACCCTTTATATATTTCAAGTGTGAACATTTAGTGAAATTTCTCGTATCATTCTGATGTACGTTTATATAATTGACCTTGAATAGATTGAAGAGTTTAAGGTCTGTTCGATTAGAGCTTAAATATTTCGGATTTCTAAATTGAATGGTTGAATGTGTCTGGCAGGGGAATATTAATCTCAATAGCCATTATATACAGTGTGTGGAAGTGTTTTATCGTATTCCCAGCACCGGCTTTGACTGTCCCAAAGTTTCGTTATTTATCTCTAGAGGTTGCTGTAAAAGTCCCATTGGGTTGATGCGATCTTTTTATCCTATGGGTAAAACGTACATCATAAGAGGACATTCTATTTTAGAAACAATGATGGAATATCATCTCGAGTCTTCGAATACACATTCCTTGTAAAATACTCCCTATTTCGGAGAAACCTTGAGCTTTTCCGATGTACCCAGCCCTTTATTGCAGCTTTGCTATGCCTTCGTAGATGTATGTCCATGAATCAAGTCGTCATTCTTCATCGAACCAATCTTCCAGGCGGAAGGCCCATTAAGTAGGAGTCTACTTAGAAGCCATCGGCGTAGGTTCATTGGGAACATCATTTTAACCGATTTGGGATCGATGTTTTGAACTGTTATCCTAGTTTCACATATGTTTTTTGGGAAATCCAGTGAGCAATGCACTATCTCAATAGTCAAACTCAGGACTCTCACCACTCTTTATAGACTCCTCGACAACTGGTTGAGACACTGCCCCTGATTTCTGTCTTTCTCGATAATTGACGGATTTCATCATTATTTTCAGCGAGCTGTTTTTAAGACGACGACAACAAGGCGGAAGTGGAGTCATGATTTGGACAGGAATATCATACCAAAGTGAGACTAATATCCGCTTCGTAAACGGCAGGGTGAAAAGTGACGACTACCTAAAAATCCTCCAAAGGTTAAGAGATTACTTCGAGTGTAACAACGTTTACGTTCTTGACTGACCAGCATTATCACCAGACCTCAACATAATTGTCAATAATGTAGCAGACCTTAAGACGCCATTAAAACTGAATGGAACAAAATCCCATGAAAATTAATTAAAAAACTGTTTAAATCTCAAGAATTTTAGATGTTGTAACTTCTAAGCAATGAAGGAGGAAGTAGGTACTCATTACTAAAAAAAAAATGAAACCAATTTCAAAAAACCCGAACCTATCTCAGCCACTTGTCGCTGGTAATTAAAGACATATTGCAAATTCAAAGAAAATTAAGGGAAAAAAGGATTTATAGTGATTAGAATTTTCTTAGAAATTGGTAATGATTACCTAACAGTAATATTTGCAGCACATACGGAATAAAAATCGTCAAGAAACACCGAAATCAGGTTGTTGTGTTTCAACCAGTTGTCGAGGAGTGTATGTACGCGTTCATTAACGGCATTCTAATTGCAAATCCTTTGTCGATAGTCAACCTACGTGTCCGCCTATCACTTCCGATAAAAAGGAAAGGTTAAATCGGCTTATTCCTTCTCACCATTGATAATTTTTCACTAACTGTTTTTGAATTATTTTTTAATCTGGCAGTTCCTATGTCTATATCCGTTTCTTGGATTTTTTTTCTCCCTGCTTCTAGTCTGTTTTATCTTACCTTGTTCGTTTCTCTTCTCTTGTGCTAAAGGTGCAACACAAATCCAATGTATTGATTGTACTAGGAAAGTAGGGATTTCTTTTACCTTCTTCTTTAACTTGACCTCATTGGTGAAACCAACGACGAGCAGATGCAGGTAAAATGGAAACCTGTTCTTGGGATATCCTTTTTGCAGTTGTAGGAAATACAAGAGTACCATCTGCCTTGAAATGGTGTCGAACCCACACACATACGAGGAGTACCAACAATAAAGAAAAAGAGAAACTTACAGCCTACGACTAATACGTACGAGTACGAGTATCTCAAACTGCCACAGAAAATGAAAATCGTCAGGAAAAAGATTAAAAATTACGAAAAACCATTCTCAGTTGATCTCTCTGCCATTACGTGTGATTGTTAAGTTTTTACATCCTTTTCGTATTTTTCAATTAAAATTCGTAAAACAAAACAAAAAATTCTATTCAAGTGAAAAAGGTTAAAAAAAAATTTTTTTTAATTTTGTAGTGAAATAAGATTTACAAAAAACAAAAAAAAAAATAAAACGAAAAATTGTTTGCCAATGAAATCACATGAAAACTGTGGCGCCAACAATTCCAAACACACACCGTCATCTTCGTTGGCGGGAGCGGCATTCGATCCGTCCAACCGTCATGTATACAGAATGGTCATTACGGCTGGACTACGAGGAATACTATGTTTGCCATGACTACTATCGTGAACGAGCCTTCAGTTGTTCCGTAAGGGGTACGTACGCGAATTTCAATGGAATTTAAAAAAATTGAATTTTAATTTGTTGTTGACGATGACCACAAATAGAAAGAGTGGAATTTGAAATCGTTTCACATTTTCGAGTAGAATGCATTGTGATTAAGACAATTTAAATAAATTTGAAATGCAAATATACATCATTGATCCAATCAAGATTAATCCAGTGAAGGTGAAGTGGAAAACATCCCATACGTCTCATCCAATCGTGGATGGAATCATTGACCATGTAACCAAATTACTTCCCTTTATTTCATCGGGTGTGTATTTTCTTAAAGAAAGCCAAAAATGTTGTAGTTATACTGCCCAACATATGGTACTCCAAAGTTCCCCCAACCATTGCTAAAGTAAGCCTCTAGCCGTTCCTTGGCGTGACTTTTGTGATCACCGATTTAAAAATATTGAATATCAGTTATTGTCCATTGCTCTTAAACGTGAGGTGAATAATTATTAATTGGATTCCGTTCGCATAATTAGTACAAGTTTCCTGTAGACTACACCATTCCCCAGTGAGAGTTCAGTAAAAAAAAATTAAAAGGTCTTCATTCTAGAAGAAAGACGCATTGGAGGATCCATTTTTGATTTGATCTATTTTTACGCGGACGTGCAGATTTTGTAGTTGGTTTCATGTTAGTCTCCCCCTTCGTCTCCTTGGTCTCTGTAGCGTTTTGAATTTTGGTGGGGGCTGAGGCCCCCATTTATTGGCTTAATACAAGCTTAATCTAACTTAAAAACTAACAGAAAGACTTAAGAGCTAGTGACCAAGGAAGTGATGGAGGAGATCTTGTTTGAGACGAGGAGTGCTCAGGTGGAAATGAAAAAGGGAGAGGTTCGAGTTGACCTTTCGGAGCATTCGGGAAATAGGTTCGTTGGAGCCATAAGAGGTGCGGTGGACCGGTAGATAGAAGAGACGAGGACAACGTAGATTGCGGGGGTTGGTATTGAAGGAAATGGAGTTCAAAATGGATGCACAGTCGATGGAACCTGAGAGAAGACGATGAATGAAAAGAACGTCAGCAATATTCCTACGTTCTTCTAACGAATTCATATTTAGAAGTTTGAGGCGGTCTTGATAGGGAGGTAAGATTAAAGGGTCGTTCCATGGCAGGCCACGGAGGGCAAATCGGAGGAATCGACGTTGAATACCCTCGATTCGGGAAACATGAACCCGGTGAAAGGGGGACCAAGCTTGACTGGCATACTCAAGCAGGGGGCGAACAAAGGTAATATAGAGAGATCTGGTTACATACGGGTTGGAAAATTCCTTGGACCACCGTTTAATAAAGCCAAGTGATGAGTTGGCTTTGAGGATCATCTTATCGATATGTGAACGGAAATTAAGCTCACAGTCGAATAATATGCCAAGGTCTTGAAAAGACTGAACCAGGGGAATTGGTTGACCATGGAGAAAATAAAGTCGGGGGGGAGACGGGTTGTATTTACGTGAGAAGGTTATAAATTGACATTTGGCTATATTAAGTTCTAGGCAGTTTTTGAGGCACCAGATTGAAAACCGATCAAGGTCTTCTTGAAGAAGGGCAGAGTCCTGGGGAGAGGAAATAGATTTAAAAAAATTTGTGTCGTCAGCGTAAAGGGAGAGGGAGGAGTGCTTAATGACACTCTCAACATCGTTGATAGTAAGAATGAAGAGAAGAGGGCCAAGATGACTGCCTTGTGGAACTCCAGATGAGGCCAGGAATGGAACAGAAAGGGCGGATCTAAACCGAACACTATAATATCGGTTTACCAGGTAAGAAGAAATCCATTTTAAAAAGAGCGGCTCAAAGCCGAGAGCAGACAATTTGAAAAGGATCAATTTATGAGATATCTTATCAAATGCTTTAGTGAAATCTGTTGCTATAACATCGATTTCTTTGCCATTTTCTAAGGCTAGGAGTGCAAAAGACACGAATTCAACTAGATTTGTGGTAGTTGATCTACCTTTTAGAAAACCATGTTGTCGGGGTGAAATAAAAGGCTTGCATTTGAAGCTTAACGCTTCGTATAAAATGCTTTCAAAGAGTTTGGGTATATGAGAGAGTTTAGCAATGGGACGATAATTGGTAACTTCATGCTTAGATCCCTTTTTGTGTATTGGGATTATAAAAGAGGTCTTCCAAATCTGGGGAAATTCACCCTGTGTGAGCGATAGACGAAAAAGGTAGGAAAGGGGTAGAGACAGGTTGGAAGAGCATTTCTTAAGAAACATGGCGGGGAGTCCGTCTGGGCCAGGTATAAATTCATCCTTAAGATTTTGTAACTTTTCTTCAATAACTGCAGGATCGAAATTTTGAGTGAGAAAGGGACCAATAGAGAAATTTGGTAGATCATTGAAGTAAGAGGGATCTGGTACGAAGGAGTTGTTGGCAAATGATTGTTTGAAAAATGTAGCAAAAAAGTTGGCGATGGTAGGAGGATCACATGAAGTTTTGGTTTCGAAAGCGAGGGAGGAAGGATAACCATCGGTCTTACTTTTGCAATTGACAAATTGAAAAAAGGACTTGGGGTCATTTATGAGATTGGTTTGCGCACTATTCAGGTAGCGCTGATAGAGAGAGTTATAGAGTTCAATGAAATGAAGATATGTACCTAGATAATTTGAATAGTCGGAAGAAGAGTGGGTGCGAAGGAATACCGCCCATAACTTGTTTCTTTTGTTTCGTAGAGAGCGAAGTCTACGATTATACCAAGGAGGGGATGTAGAAGAAGTTTTATGGCGGGAGTAAGGCACATAAAGGGAGATGGATTTGAATATTTCTCTGTAAAAAATGGAGAGGGCATCAACCAGAGATAGATTGGTAAACTCAAAAGAAGCACTGCTTAGATAGGTATTAATTTTACGGAAATTAGCTTTGTGAAAATTGTAAGAAAATAGAACTGCGGGGGGAGGCGACTGAAGGGGAGAGTTGTGGAAAAATGAGAGAAGAAGTGGAGGATGAAAGTTATCAATAGTTGAAAGAGATAGGGGACAACACGATACTGAGGAGTTGATGGGATCAGTTGTGAAGATAAGGTCTAATTGCCTTTCCATATAGTTGGAAACGCCACTGACTTGGCATAGACTAGAGTCTGTTAGCCGATCTAAGAATAGGCATTCCTTAGTAGAAATGGGATTGGAAGCGATGAAAAAAGATAGGTCTTCAGATGGAGTCCATTTCAGCTGAGGCAGATTAAAATCGCCGAAGATAATGATATCATCAAGCGATTCTGATAAGTCGATCAAATTGTCAATTGCTGCAATAGCAAGTTGGTAGGATTCGATAGGTTGCGCCGGAAGAATGTAACAACACATAACGTACAAGCATCTGCGAGTGAGGGTTATTTTAACCGACACAAAGTCGAGCTTAGGAGAGGATGATGTTGCAACGAGAGAGGAGTCCAAGCTGTTGTGAATAGCCAGTAGGACACCTCGACAAGGGGATTCAATCAAGGGGGGTGCGCGATCATCATCCCGAAAAACATTAAAAGAAGGAGGGAATAACTCCTGGTTTTTTATGTTGGGGATAAGATTAGTTTCGGTCAGAGCATAGATATCAAATGGGAGAGCGTGAGATTGGCGGAAAACAGCGTGGGTTTTAGAACGGAGTCCTCTTACGTTCTGGTAATAGAAGGTGAGAGGGAGGTTTTTGCATGACTTTTTAGGGTCGAAAAAATTTATCATGGTCAAGGCGACTGCGTTGGAGGTGTGAGACTCTTTTAGAGTGTACATATTGGCGAAGAGCGGCAAGATCGTCTGCAACTTTTTGGGGGGGCGTATTGAAAATCTCGTGATACTTTATATAAAGTTTCCTGAGACTGGTAACGTCTGTAGGGAGGCCTTCCTGCTGGATAGAAACCATGACGCTTGTTTTTGTTTTACCCTCGTAGCACACCGAGTCGGATTTATCGTGCAGATAGGCGAGATATAGACGTATATTCTCATATATCTTTTTATCTCTAAGCCTAGAGAGCGCATAGCGACATTCGGTGGTATCGCTAGTTTGCTGCGTTAATTTAACAGTGGGTGGCGAAAGGGGGTCAATAGAAGAGGGAGTGGTTAATGAGTTCGGTGTCGCAACGGCTGGTTTTTCTGAAATAGGGTTTAAAATGTGAGAACTGATGAAATTGGGATACTTAGCTCCAGTTCTGAGGTCGAAATTAGGGAAAGGCGTGTGTGTTACGGGTTGAATGGTGGGAGTTTGAGTGGCAGGAGTTTGAGTTGTAGGGGTTAAGTCGAAAGAGACACGTTGACGTTGGGGCTTGGCTTGAGGTGGAATAGGGGGAGTTGGAGTTTGGGTGGGCGGCTTAAAATTAGGAAAAATTGTTGTTTTAAAACTCCAATTGGAGCTGGGTTTGTTGTGGGAAGAGGAGGTGGGTTTTGGCAAATTGGATTTATTTACTAACTTATTTCTTGGTTTAGGTATAACGGACTGCTTGGCTTTATCCTGCTTCTTGGGCGTATTTTCCAACCATTTGCAGACACGCATCTTTCCAAGATTGAAATTGTTGCTGGCAGGATTGTGGAATAACCATTCGTACTTGGTTGGAAGATTTAGCTTGAAGCTGCGCTTGCTTCTGTGGTGAGATGTAGGAAGCAAATTACAGTGGCTAATGGTAATGCCATATTTCTTTTCGAAGAAATTTGAGATCCAATCAACATCAGCGTTTAGGGGGGCGCCTTTGATAAGAAGCGTAGTGACCAATTGATTCTTCGAAGCAAGCTTATCAAGTCTACGTTGCCATTCGGAAGGTGTCCAAGTTGAATTAAAATGACTGATAAGCTTCCGTGGGGCAGCGATTGGAGGAGCTGACATAGAAATATTTTCTGCTGTTAAGTTGGAAGAAACTTCGCAGGAATCAGTGGGTTGAACCGTCCGCAGATGACTTATGTGTGGGGGTGAGCGTGAATCCACTTCAGGTTCCATTAATTCAGCCATGAGTGATGTATTGTAGGGAACATTCTGGTAAGGCTGCGGCAAGTTTTGTGTATCAACGATTTTGCTGTTTATTGTTGCGATGTGATGTTTGCTATGTTCGCATTCCTATCGAATATTCTCCTTAATGGCTGCGATTGTCTGAGGCTTGTTTTCATAAACCCGCGACTTCAAGTAGCCCCAAAGAAAAAAGTCTGGAATGGTTAAATGGGGCAATTTTTCTGGCCATGCTAAATCGCCAAAACGGGAGATTACGCGACCAGGAAGCGCTTTCTTCACAATATCCATTGTGCTCGTGCTGTGTGTGCGGTTGCACCGTCTTGTTGAAACCACATTTTCACTAAGTCCCGCTCATCCAATTCGGGCAGTAAGAAGTCGTTTATCATGACCCTGTAGAGTTCGCCAGTAACAATGACCGTATTGCCGATGGCGTCCTCAAAAAAAATACCTCCCGCGTAAAAGCCGCACCACACAGTGGCTTTGAGTGGATGTAATGGCTTTTCGTGCATCACACGCGGATTTTCAGTGCCCCAGAAAAGATTTTTCTTATTGACGTAACCACTTAAGTGGAAATGCGCCTCGTCGCTCATGATGATTTTCGACACGGAATCGTCCTCTTCGTTGTTGAGATTAAGAATGGCGTTACAGTAATTCACGCGCGACTAACGGTCAGGAGGGATTAACTGATGCACTATTTGCACTTTGTATGGGAACATGTGTAAGTCTTTCGCTAAGGGTCCATCTGTTGATGCCCAATTGCGTGGCCCGTCGTCTGGTTATGTTTCTTCGTTCTCAGCGACATCGGCAGCCACAGCAGCAATATTCTCGGCCGAACGACCGTCCGGTGGCGGCCACGCTCTGCATGGTCTCCTACAGTTCCGCTCTATTCGAGTCGAATAGCTAAGCGCCGGAATGTTTGCCCAGTTGGCGCGACACGATTAGGAAATCGACGTCGAAATTCACGCTGCCGACCGAACGATTATTGGTCAAAAACATCGACACAATTCTTCCACGCTCTTGCGGAGTATAGCGCTCTATTGCTTGTGTGTTTGTATACTGCAGCTGTCTAGTTCACAAATGTCAAATATGATTGACGTACAACGCCATTTGCAAAAATTATACCATCTTCTGATAGAGTGATTAATTTTGCGCCACCGAGTATAAATAATTATGATAAAATATATCTTATACTCGTATTAATAAGAGAAAATTGTGATATCGAATCCCTGAAACCAGTCTTTATAAACTCGTTTAGACTGTCGTGCAAACTACGAGTATGTATACATACATAGTGACACTCTAGGGAATTGTAAGGCCGATGAACTCGTAAACGTGGGATTGTCTAACCTACTAGAAAATGGTACTTTAGATTCACCGATGACTACAGATAAGTTAATTTTCAAGCTAGATGCAAACCGTAAAACAAGTGGCTCAACACATCTTGGAACAAAACCGGATTGATCAATGCTGGATCTAAAACCCTCAGAGAGTTTGATCTCATTATTCAGGCGACAAACTAGCGCTAAAATATGTATCGTCCCGGACCATTGTCCCATAGATACGTGTAAAGACGAGGGGAATTTGTTCTGCATTCTCAGTATATACCCTGCGTTGAAGGTGCAACTTATTCAAGGAGTAAAGAATAATTTATCCGAAAGTCACATGTTACTACAATGGACCTAACACTGATCTAGTTTCGAGCCCACATCCACTTCAACTTAACCTAACCCATTCGGCTTGATGGTTCAATATTTGGTATTCCCTTATTATCTACCTAGTCCTGCCATAAGTTCTGTTACAAATATAAAGCGCTATAAAAAAAAAACAGTAAACTTATTCACTCGAAATGACTGGCTTTTACTTTGACACAAGCTTCCAAACGGTGTGGCCATTGGGCTATAGCGGCACGTACGGTTTCCATGGAGATCGTGGATGCTGCTCTGGTTAATGCTGTTCCAAGTTTCGGTAGGGAGTCTTGCACAATTCTGACCACAAACCATAATCTAGTTGATTCAGGTTTGGACTCCCCGACGGCCAATCTTCTGCTGCTAAAGCCACGAATATTGACTGACCCACTCCTGCATGGTTTTAGTTTTGTGCGCTGGAGCAGAGTCCTGTTGGAAGATTCATCTGTATCCATTGAAAAGGTTATTGATCAAATCCTTCACAACACCTTCTAGCACATCTTCTTGGTAAACCTTTGCATCAGTTTTTACGCCCTTTTCACAGAAATGGAGAGATTTGACACAATGGTTGGAGACCCCCCACCAAACCATTACGGAAGCGGGATGATGTCCATGTTGAACACTTGAAACAACATTTTTCGCTTCCTTAGATGAAGTGGCATAAATTTTGTCATTTTGTTTGTTGAAAACTTCTTCCACGGTAAAAATTTTCTCATCCGTAAACAGAGTGTTTTCATGGCCATTGTCCGCGTGCCACTGCAAAAGTTGGTTGGATCTTTCGAGCCTAATTTTGTTTAGTTGAGGAGTTAGAAGATGACCCATGGACTGACGATAGGCGCAGATCATCCCGAATCAGTCTAGACATGGATCTGATTGATATATCCAATTCCTCGAACATGATCTTCTGCTTCCTAAGGGGATTTCTCCGAATTCGTTCACGAACTCCCTTTAATACCGCATTCGTACGGACGACTCGCGGTCGACCACTTCTTGGCCTGTCTTCTACTCCAGACAAACCAATATTTTCGATATTCCGAGTGGTTTTAGCAACTCGAAAATTTGGCCAGCACTCTATCCGCACTTATGGAATGCTATTACCGCGACTCGATTCTCTTCAACGCCCCACTTCATGTTAATAGTTTACAAACTGAAACCAAACCGACTAGTATTCTTCACTGATCAATGCATGTGTTCTGAAAAAAAAATTGACGGTTCTATTCCGGCAAGAAGTTTTGAACAATAAGCGGGGGAAATTGTGTAACAGAAATTATGGCGGGACTAGGTATATTATAAGAGATCGTAGACAGAACTGCCTCATGATTTGGCGCACGTTGCTTTCAGTTGGCAAAATCAAGCAGCCTCGCTCTTGTGATAATATTGATGTTCAAGCCGTTTGAGAGATAAAGCTTTCGTGGTTTTTTTAGTTTAATTCTTTTTATTATGTAAAATGAATAAATATACATACATATGAATGTATGTATGTATGACACATGAAGGGAAAAGAAAAAAAATTAACAAATCGCTTTAATTTTTATCTCACGGTAGCGATCTTCTTCGCTTAACTTCCAGTCCAAAAAGGGAGTGGATCGACGTGGACAGTAGACTTCAGTGATTTTGCCTCGATCGGCGCGTTTGGCAACAATTGATAAGGTCCTTAAAGAGGAGATTCGATCGTTCTTAGACACATTTACTGATGGTTCTGTGTTCTATTTTAAAGCCGACATGTGAGTGGGGACAGAACATAAGCAATCGAGTAAAAGTTTAGACATATTTACATTCTTCGCGTTATTTGCTATCAAAGCACATGTAACCACATCTAAAATCTTTGAAATTGTACTTAGCTGCTCATTAAACTACCTCACTCCAATCTTCATAGAAATGCGCATTGTCAACACCATTGTGTGTGCCTTGAAAGGAGTATGAAAGATTCTGTCGATAAACATGTCGAGTTTTCCATGTCATGTATAATATTTTCCTTAATAAAATTTATATTCTTACAGTCGTATCCTTTGGGGCAAGTTAAAAAATATCTGACACTTGCAAAACGTGCAAGGGATAAAAGAATCGGTAAAGCATATATTGAAACTGCCTCACCAGCACACTATTTCATTACCAAAGTGGTAATCCTTATAACCATCTGTATGAGTATTTCTCTCCAAATTATAACTGAGATCTCATTGCAAAATATCAAAATACGATCATCTGTGCCGGCAGCGATAAAGTATACGCTACAACCTTAACCCATCAATCTAGATTCTAGCTCGAACGTCGTCAACTATTCGCTGGCCGTTGTGGCCACCGTCGTCACCGTACGCAGGATCAAATTCGCTGTAAGATGTTATTTCGAATGAGTCCAAAACCGGCGTTTAGTGTTACTTTTGGTCTCATCACGATGGATTGATAGAATCAGATTGTGAAGAGCTAAGCTAATCTCCATCAAAGCATAGTTTGTTTGTAAAACAACATAAGCACCAAGATCGTTCAACTCCTTTACCACATCAAAGTTATAGCTGGCATCCTTTGACATACTTTTATTGATGTGACGGCTTTTTTTTTTAACCTGCTCTTCAAAAGCTACGAGTATACAAGGTGCGTTCCAAAGGAAATAAGTTATTTTTTGACAAAACCGATGTACGAATATTTTATTCAAAATAGTTCCCTTCCAATTCAATACAGCGATTTGCACGGTCTAAAAGCAGGTCGAATTATTATTTTAGATCGTCGGACGGGATGTTTTGGATGGCTTCAAAAAACTCATTGACAAATGCATTTTTCCGAAAAGGTAAAAGTCGCACGGTGTCAAGTCAGGCGAATACGGAGTGGGATTGACAGTTAAATTGCGATTTTTAGCCAAAAAAATCGGTCCCAAGTGCGATCGATGGGATGGCGCATTATCATGCAACAAACCCCAATATTCTGGCCGAATACGAAACACCAAATGCTTCAAAACACCAAGATGAAATTGTGAATTAACTGTTTGGCCTGGTGGAACTAACTTTTTGTGGACAATGCCCTTGGAATCGTAAAAGGATTTTGGCCTCTGGTTTCTGAACCATATTGAAAACACCATGTTCCATCACCAGTCACAATATTGTAAAGGAAGTTTTTGTTCTTTTTGGCCTCATTGATGATGTCCTTCGAATGTTGAATTCTTAGTAATTTTTGGTCGTCAATTATTTTTGGCGCAAGAAATCCGCTTCGTTCATCCAAATGTCATGAAATTTTGACATTACGTAGGTGAAGGATTTAACGTTTTGATACATGCAATTACCGTAGATGGCCTTTTTTTAAAAAAAAAATCCTTTGGAACGGAGTTTGTAAACGAAGGGCGCTTTGGAAACAATAAAATCCATTCAATTTTCGTATACCAACTACTAAACTGTACGAAAGTGTAGAAGATGGGTTTCTCCGTTTTAGTTTAGTTTGTCGAAACACTATCGACAACTCTAGCTAACCCATGCTTGTAGGGTATACAAGCAGACACATTTTTAGAAGATTGTGCTCCTGATGTTGACTTGTAGCTTTCGGATTCGTTTTCGCTTCATGTGTAATGTTGAAGAAATCACGAAACTCTCTTATAATCATTTTTTTTACATTAGTTGTCTTGGAGGTGGTGGGTACCTGTTCAAAGTTCCTGACTTTTTGATAGGATCTACCGTAAAGTCAACAAAGTCCTCTTGTTGGGTCTGTCCGGCTGATGATGCTACATTGTGTTAATAAGTTGTTGGCATCTGCGGCCGGTTTTAAAAGAAGGCGTTTTTTTGAGATTCTATAATTACAATCTCTAAGTTCATTATTTCATTACTGTTTAATCGAATGGAGTACCGTGAATTAGATTTAGATCGGAGTTTCATAATAACCTTGACGCAAAATTATAGTCAGACAAAGTCCACTTTAAAGTCATCTTAGTACGTAACAAAGTCAATGCTAGTGTTTTGATAATTATAGTCGAGATAAAAGCCACTTTATCGTTATAACCTCGCGCTAAACATAATAGCACATAAAGTCCATTTTATCTTTTAGTATGGACTTTGAAATGTCATTTCAGTGAAATGTCTCAAGAAAATTTGTCATCCCTGCTGCGATTGATTCCCAAGCCACCTTCTCCCGCGAAATCATTTTCAGATCATTTCCCTTGTCCTCCGCTACTACGATATGCTGCTCCACCAACTGCCGCAGCATTTCCTTTTCATTCAGATCCCAATTCTGTGCCCGATCTCGTTTTGTCTAAAGAAAAACCAAATATTGTCACAAAGGAAAATTCACTTTTTTTTAATTAAACATCTTTTCTGCTTCCATTATTGAGAAACTGCTATCCAAATTCAAATTTAAAATTCTGAAAACTTGTTTTCTATTTCCTTTGATATTTCTGACAAATTCATTTCAATTTTGTAAAAGTGTACCCCTTAAACTGTGTTTGATATCCCAAACTGTAAATTTTTAGGTTTGTTTGACTAAAACTCATCGCGGGTACGTTCTAAAGTTAATACTAGTTGTAGGTAGGTTAAAAAGTGTTTATAATTAAATACAAAGTTAGGAGCTGGTTTTAAAGTTAACGTGATGTTAGTTAGTGCGTACTAAACCTACCTAATGCACGATGCCTATAATTTTGCCGCCCTTCTCCTTAGGTAAGATTAGTTAGTACGTTACCTTAGCTATGAAGCCATTGCTAGATTTTTGTAAGAACTGAATCCCACAATTCAACCAAAAGCGACACGAACAAAACAGCTATAGTACTCACTTTAGGTGACGCTAAAGTCGACTATGTGGCTGACAACTCTTAACCCAGCTCGATATTTGGAAGTCTTGATTGTAATTCACAAGCTCCAGCATCCTTTTAGGATAATAGAATTGCATGATTAACTTAATTAATTTTGGGCAGATAGTGTGGTCTATGTCGTTTTACCTACTGGAAATGTGGCCTAGTATGAGGCTCACCTCCAACAGAGAGGTTCAATAATTTGCAAGAACGGAGTACTTCTACAAAAGTTAACAGCCAATTATTGTAAAGGAAGGATATTTTCTCATAAATTCAAACGTCTCGCAACCGTTAACCAGAATACGCACTCATAGATCTTTTGAAGCCGCAGAGATTCAGAAATTTGATCCCTTGAAACGTAAATTATCGTGTTTTCTTCCTCCTTCAAAGATGCTCTCGCTTAAATCACTGAGTGATTAATCCCTGTTACTGTTACTAAACTATGTATCCATGCATCTGAGACGACGCTTTGTGAAAAAGATCATGGAGCGTTAAAACCACACTACTGCTCGAATATGTACAAGCTGCACACCACAAGTAATTGGACTCATATGGCAGCAGATTTTTCCTATTTCTTTTTTTTTATATAAATCTTGCTTGCGGTTTTCTTTTGCACGCATGCAGCAGTTGTGGCTTGAAGTACTTGAGGTACATTGATACCCTCGGTGTATCTATTCGTATTGAGAATTTAATCGATATTTATCGCTAGCGTCATGTTTTTCCCTCTCATTTTTTAATCGTTATTTATTGTGGTCTTTTCTTTTTTTTTTCTCTATACTACTTGATGCAACTTTGTCTTCCCTATCGAAGCGAATGCACACTTACATCCGTATACGTAGGTTTGCCTTCAAAGGAATAGCTTGTCTTATATCTTGAGTGCTAATGCGTTTCTAGGTGCTAAGTAAAAGTTGTTTGTCGAATCAATATATGAACCTCAATAGGCACTGAACTCTTACAGCATCGAACAGGAACCAGATACAAAACAATGATATTCGTAATCTTACCAAGAGTTCGCGGTTCTTCTATTGTATTGCTTATCCCGTTGAGTATGTAGAATCATGTTTGTTGCAAATTCAAGACTGGATCTTTCGAACCGGTAAAACCACTAAAACCGACTTCCATAAATCAAATCTTATAAACTAGACGCATCACATTACTTAGGGAATCTAGCAAATCTATGTATGCTTGGGTTTTGGAAAAATGTAGACAGCAAAGTTGTATAGTCGGTTTTGTCGTTTTCAATTACCATTCGGCGGCAAATTGCTTTAATTTATAAATTGTCAGAGTGTGATGGAAGAAGGAAAAATGAAGAAAAATGAATGAAAACTGCAGCAACAGGGACTGGCTGACTTAAATGCATTCAGTCACGAAATGTTACATCTGGCCTATTACTAGACTATTACCGTGCCGTCATGTAGTTATTCGTACTCGTTCTTCTATGAATGTATCAGTATCTATGCATTCAAGTTACATTTTAATAGAGAATTCAAATCGTAAGTTAAAGCTCACTTGACGAGTTAATGCACCGCACTGAACATTGTGATTGTGTGATGTGCACATACAAATTTGCAGTGTTAATAAATATTTACACGAGAGTACTGGCTGTGCCATCACCGGATAGGTTTGTTGTTATTTAACCACCCAGACTGAACTTGTAGGTAAATTATATTTAACATGTCACGCGTTTTCTATACACTTAAGTGCCCATAAGTCCCATAGTGGGTCGTCAGTTCGAAATGGATGTGAATTCGATCTGTCTATAGTCATTGTGAACAACCTTAATTTGTTGTATCTGAAGTTCGTAATTGTTTTTTTTTTTCAGTCACATTTTCTATAGGCTATAACATTTGCAAACAACAGACATGCAGTAGCCAAGTGATCTCAGTATTTAGATAGTCGAATAGTCTGACTCTCATCTACATACGAGTATCTTGAAGTCAACCCATAAAGATATTAACGCCAATCCATAAAGATATTCAACTTCACATGTTGCTTACTTACCCATTTTCTCGTGTGGATTCAGAGCGTCTACTAAGTATACGCGACGCCGTATTTAACCCTGACAATGAAACTTAAGTCTTTCTTAGTTATTCTAATATTTATTCAACTGTTCTACATATATTATTTATGTACTCGTATGTCGACTCGCCCCTCTAGGTTCCTATGTTCAGTAACTTTTCATTGCATCATTCTCTTTCTTGGGCACCAAAAGGAAAATCGGTTAAGATTGCACTACACTCCCTCCTACGAACCATTGAAGAATTGTTGAATTTTAAGGAGTACATATAAAAACGTTGTTCCTTGATAAAGAGGGGTCTTTCAACAACATTGACACCTCCACGAACATTAACTCTCTTTAAGAAGTGGACATAAGCAACCTTGTTTGCAGCTTGATCCTCAATTTCAACAGTAGAGTCTTCCGGTCTGCGAGAAATAAACCACATAGAAGACGGCGCACCGTCGTTCTCTTCTCTATGGAACCTAGTCCTCGATGACCCAAATTTATGCATGGGTCTACACCACGGCCATGATACCAATTCTCGCTTGTGATATGGCCGTTTAGTGGCTTGCACTGGAAAGACAAACTAATCTCAACTTGTTAAAGAACAAACCCAATGAGCTGGTTGCAAAAGCGCCACTAGCGCGTTAAGATCCTCTCCAAATTTTACTCCATTTGGTATGTACAGATTTATTCGGTATGCAGATTGAAGTTAGCTCAACCTTCAAGCTGAGGGACACTTAGCAACGTACGGCATTCCAATCGACTGACGCTGACATTGCCAATAAACCGATCTTTTTCAATTCTGAAAGTGACTTCGACGTCAACTTCAACCATCCTATGCCAGAAGGAACGAATGGAAACATCGTAAATTCTTCCTTAATAAAACAATTTTTACCTTTTCGGAAGTCTCCTCTGAAGACATTCAGTCTACCCACATATGTTACTGTACCGTCTAGCAAGCCGAAGTCACAGCTAATCGTAATACCCGGGTCGGATGTAACATGGCAGTCAAACATCCATAAATTCGAGAATGGTTAGAGACTGCCGGGTATCTCTCAGTGAGATGGCTAAGCATCACCACGTCGCACTCTGATGGGATCCGGAACACTCTAACGTCGCAGAAAACTACGTCGCTGTTGAACTGGCCAGACTCCAATACTTAGTAACAAATAGTAAACAGCTTGAAAACGTCAAACCACCAATGTCGTGCTTTCAAGCGCTCTTTAAAGCCAGACATAGGTCGACTCATCCAATAAACTGTGAAGCATTTAGATTAATATGACCCATATTCGATTCTAAACTATCAAAAAAGTTGATCAGCATCAAGAGAAGGGACATCTCCAAACTCATAAATATAATCACGGGTCTCTATGTCATCGGAATTTATGCATTGCAATTGAGTACTCTCCATAACGATTTCTGCAGGAACTGCAAAGGTGTTGAGGAAGATGAATCTGGGGCGGACTTACATAGCCCTGTTTTCAATGCATAGGAATACAATCACTAGGCAGTTATCACTTCCAAGATCTAAATGATCTCTGACCTATGAAGATCAGGAACTTGACAAAGCTATCAAGAAATTTTTATGGTTCCTGGACTAGTGGTATCGTAATGGACTTACAACTGGTCTAAGGGTACCTACCTTATTTTTTAATGTCCCCTATCAATACAATCATATCTCCTTTCTTTTTATATTGCAAAGGCTGCGCTTGATTGACATTCTCCTCAGCTACAGATAGAGTAACACCAGGATGAAGTTTTTCTTAACGAATGCACTCTGAAAGCCTGGGTACTCGACTATTTGTCAGTCTTCTTAATCATTACATTGTCTTTCAGGTCTAAATTTCTCCTTTGCATCAAGCCGCAATTTGGATAAAAGCAATACCGCAGACTGGTATTGTTATCTGCATTGTGACAATGAAAGCCTGCCGCATATCTCTAAGTGAGATTACTGAACAGTATAACCTCACCGTCTGCCAGGTTACTGGCCATTGAGTTATCCAGAACTCTTCTAGCGAAAGTTACATTCGCCTTGACACCATTGTTTTTCTGAGGTATTTATTATAAACATATTTACTTAACCGAAACAGTAATCAAAGCGAATGATTGTCCAGTTTGAGCTACTACAAGACTGTCGAACTTATTAAGAGCGAATGCATCACTTATGTCAACAACGTCATAATGCATGCAATGATTGTCCTGCAAAGTGCTAACTTCTGCGTGGCCGACATCCATTGCAACTTCGCAGATATCGCCTTAAAGACTTAGCTTATTCTTATGATTTGATTATTTAACCTGTTTGCTTAACGCTGCTGCTCGTGCACGGTTTAATTATTAACAATAGTCCAGTTTTCGTAGTTTTGAAGCAAAAACGCAAAGATATCATCGGGAAAGAGGCACTTTCCAAGTTGATAAAATCAGTTGCGTATGTGTTTCGCATTTTCCGAGATAGTTTTATAATATTGGCAATTTGGAATGTTTTATGATCGGCTAGTTGAAAACCGGTGCTAGTTAACCAGCGACGTACGAGTATAGATGCAATTGTATCTTGACTGTAGACGACCACTGCAATCCACAGCAAATCCATTTGGAGCTTCCCATGGAATCTGTAAGCGTAAACTTTCATCATGTCTTGTGACACGTCGCCAGTAACTTCGTACACCCTAACTCCATCAGAGTCAAAGTCATAGTGGAGGATTCTCTTCGAGAAATAGCTCGTTATTATTTTACGGTATTTCAGTCCAATGAAGGCAGTTCATAAATCGCCGAATTAATCGCGTTGTTCACGTCCAGGGTTATAATGGCGCAGTATTTCTTGGTGCCTCGTTTCCGGGGGGCTGCACTGTATAGCATTTCGAGCTCTAGTTATTATCGCGGTAATTGCGTTTACTGCTAAGTTGGATCTGTTCCATAAAAATCGCACAATCGTCTATTATGTAGTTGTGCGATTTTGCTACCGAATGACCGCTCTGCACCGTAGTTTGGATCTAGTCCTGATTGTTTGTCAGATTGGGAGAGCTTAAATGTTAGAAATTAAAAACGAGTCTTAACTCGATGTTCTTAATTTCTTCATAGTCACCTCCTAAATGCGATCGATCATCAGTCTAAAGTATTTCCGGCGAAATGTGAACACGCGATTTCATAGTTCCCTACTTTATCAGTACCTGCAAACCTAATACTCGATACTGCCAATGCGTCCGTTCCAATCCACTTCTATTGCTAGCCGTCCATTGTCCACCTTTTGAAGGTACTTTCATTTTGCCAAAATCTCGGGTCGAAATACAAAATGAACCTGAGAGCAAACGGCCATTTGTCATATCTCGAAATGTCCAATTATAGTATTAGAATCCTAGCCAAAAACTCAATCGAACTCTGGTTTATTTCTAGAATTTTTTCAAAGCGAAAGTAGTCTGTTCCGTAGAAACTGAACATTCGATTTCTGAATTTAAAGGTTTAAGAAGACCTAATGAACCAATTTCTTTTATAGAAAACGCTAAGGTGAACGTGCATTAATTTTTCAATTTTGTAGACCACAAAAATAGCTACGAGTTACCTATTTACGTACTAAATAACATATTGAAGAGAGGGTTAGCACAAAACGGTTTCCCTTTTCTCGGTTGCTTTGTCTTTTATACATCACTCTAGTGTAATCGTATGGTTTAACCACACTGAGACTGGATTGTATCTAGTAGTAATCCAGCATAGACCTGTTGGCATTTACCCAAAATACTGTTGTGTTAGTTTGCCATTAACAGTAAGGAGTGCCTTTTTGTATTACCTCACAGCGTGGACCACGAGATTTGTTACCAGCTAAATGAATCAATGGACTTATAAAATCCGAACAATTTATTTGTATCTCTATGTAATCCTTGAAATCATATTAAATTAATAAACCGATATGGAACCTGAAACATTGTGTGAATTTGAAAGTCAAAAAGCTCTGAAAACTATTTTTTTTTTACAAATTTACATACCTAACAAAAGAGGACTCACAAACAAAGTCAACAAATTGACTCATCACGATTACATTTTCCTACTCGACAGAGAGCAGCGGTGCACGAAAATACTCGTATTTTTTGATTGACAATCGTGATAATGAAATTGACTTCTTAATATTCTCGAACAGTATAAAAGTCTGAATAGACTTTGAATAACGATTAAGAATTCCAGCATATGTATTCGTAATTTGTATTTGCGTCTTCCAATTCTGATTTGGTTGTATTTTTTTATTTTTTTTTTTTTAGATACATCCTATGAAAAAGCATGTAGACGTGGCTCGGCACCGGCAACACCGATTCTGGGTCAAAAACAAAATCAGCAGGAGCACAATACCACATCAAGATTTACAAATTTCTTTTCCAAAAGGTAAACCACATCACTACGCGTGTGCATTTTAATGACATATTTAAAAATTGTATTTTTTTTTGCAGAACAAACCCCTTAAAACGTACAAAATCCGTTACCAAATTAGAACGAACCAAACGAGGCTCGGGCGGTCTAAGAGGCTCCCGATCCCATGAGAGTTTACTATCAAGTCATGCTGTAATGTCAACGATAGGTAAGTTAAGAAGGTTTAACAGAATACAAAATGTAATATCTACTTCAGAAGTTTTGTCATTCTCTATCAGATTTCATAAAGATTCTTCGAATTTCATCATTCGTCCTTCTTTTTAAGTATGTTGCATGCACATTCATTGAGTCATCCTTACCAAGAAGGGCGTAAGCCAAAAGCCATAATTTTAGTAAGAAGTAAATTTGTAATCATACAGCGATGCTCTATGTTTCTGGTTACCATAAAAGACGTATTTCCGTCTGGGAATCCACAATTGAAATAGTCATATTTTCCAGTTTGACACCGGATTGGTACGCAACAAAATATTAAAAGTTGAATAACTCAAAACTATCTACCCGGGGATACGCTCTTATTGTTTAGTACGACAACATACCATACCACCTTGTTCCCGGAATTTATTCAGAAAATGAAAAATACAAGTTTATTCATCTAAATCTATATTTTCCCTTGAAAGAAACCCCATCGACTGCAACACACTTATGCCAGCGCTTGATCCAATCCTCGAAACATTTTTTAAATTCGGTTTTTGGTATGTCCATCAGTGCTTCCTGCGATTTTTCCATTAGGTACTTCCTCTCGGCTGCAGAAACGCGTTCCCCGTAGTGGTTTTTGAACTGATTGTACAGAAAGAAGTCACAGGGAGCCAAATCAAGTGAATTCGGTGGCTGTTGGATGGTACTCGTATTTGTTGGCACTGTGCGACGGTGCGTTATCATGGTGCAAAATCCACGAATTTTCTACCCATAATTCTGGTCTCTTTCGACGAATTGCTTTCATAACGCCCAAATAATACTCTTTGTTTACTGTATGGCCTTCTGGCAAAGGCAAAAATTCATGATGCACTTGTAATCCATGAAAACCTTGAGCATTGCCTTCTTTTTGACTGAAAACGACGTGGTTTTTTTGGTCTCGGCTCATTTGGTGAACGCCATTCACTACTTGCCTGATGTCTGGATTGCGTGTTGTACTCATAAATTACTGTCTCCAGTAATGATCCTTTTGACGAATGTGGGATCGGATTTAGCCTCGGAAATTATCTCTTTTGCGACGTCAGCACGGTCTCTGTTTTGCAAGTCTTTTGGCACCAACTTTGCTGTGCTACACGACGGAAACCCAAATCATTAACCAAAATGTCTTGGACGGATCCGTAGGCAATGTTCAAGTCCTCCCCTATCTCTCTAATGGTTAATTTGCGGGTATTGACCAACAATTCTTTTACCCGTACTTCATCAATGTTTTCGTCGGTTTTCGATGTCGGTGACCTGCCACTGCGTTCATCATCTTCGATTGACTCACGGCCGAAGCACTTTTCCAATATTTCCAACGTTCGCGCACCATTAAATCCGTTTTTTACGCAAAATTTAATACAAGTTCGTTGTTGCAAATTTAAATGCATTTCTAAAATTGTAAAAAATCGCCAACACACACAGAGATAGATGTACTCTTGGCTACGTAACTTTTGCAAATGTCAAGCTATGATGTTAAGACTTAGAGGGAATGTCAACAACAGATTTACCAACTTAATAAAAAGAAAACAGAACTCAAATCGGAACAATGGGAACGCCGCACAGTGGTTATTCCACCATTTTGATCAAGGTGGTTAATAGGTCTCCGGTAGCTGGAAACGAAGTGCGCCAGATTCCAGAGAATTGGTAGTTAGTCAATTTGCATGTCCTTGACAAACTGCTTGCTACGCACTTCGTAGCATGCTCAGCGCTTTCAGATTGTTTAATATCTCCATTACACTAAAGCGCGTCGAACATTCTATTGGACAAATCCACTTTCGCACTCGTGTAGTAGCAAGAGTTCTTAAAGATCTTGATACATATGTACACACCAATCCGCTGGTCCAGATGGTGTATCTTGCCTGCGTTAGTTTTTTTATTTATCCAACTCTTTAGGACACTTTCCGAAAAGGTGACAGACAGCGTTTGCCCAGCCCTTCCCTAAAAAAACCGAATCTTCTCATCTTGAGACACGGGAGGTGATTTGATGTCATGTCTCATTGAAAAGTGGAACCATAGTGGCAAATGGAAAATAGTTTCACTAGATATTTCAAATACATTTAAAAGAATTTGGCATTCTACGGTTTTAAATTTGCTTTCTATAAAATAAATTCTGTCGTGCCCGAGGGATCTGTTCTGTCTCCTACACTTTTTTAATTTTTCAGTGATAATCCTATGTCTGCTACCTCTATTCCAGTATATTCCTCTGCTGATGATAGTACTCATCATCCATTAGATTCCGACATAAAGGGCATTAGTAATTGGGGACCTTCCTAAACCGTAGAACTTACTTATGGAATGTCCTGTCTAGCGCTTTATTTCCTAGTCATTATGACTTGCAAACAATCAAAACCAACGTACACCGGTATATCCTTTTCTTTCTGTTCCTACAATATATAGTTTACTTTCAAACGCGTGTGTGTAAACATTTTAATATTACACAAAATTCCCTGAGCTTGGAGAGCGTTCGAAAAAAAAAGCAAACCAAAATGTCACCATTCAACGATCTTTTCAATATTTTCAATGTGTCGAAATTCCCAGTGTCGAGATAATATCAACTTCAAAAACGAACTAAGGGTTAACTAAGTCAACACTGCGTCTTATCTCCGTTGATCAAAAATCTACTTAGTTTTATTTACTCGTAGTTCGATGTTAAGGAATACTGACGAGAAACGGTTGAACAATGGTCTGCTGCAAAGCCAGACTACAAACGATGAAATGTGGCGTGATCTTCACAACGGCACGAGAGATGGTGCACTTTATGCTTACCATATTAAGGTACGTGAAGACACCGACAGTTCAATACGGCTTTTAGTGTAGTTTGAGCGTCGCTACTGACGCGGATACTTGCTCTTTTCATCTGTTTTTCATGATATAATTCAATATCATTACGATTAGATAGACTCAAATTTTCCTAACACCTAGTCCAAGGTTGTTACTCTTTACGGAAGCGCTAGAGCACTACATCATTGATTGGTTTTCGAGTCACTACATCATTGATTGGTTTTCGAGTTAAAGTTCCTTTCCTAATTCAGATTGTGGTCACAGCAAATACTGGGCGTAGATAAGGTCAACTTTATAATTTTGCAGCAAATTATTGTTCTAAAACATTAAGTCAGAAAAAAACACTGTCATCGTTGTCGAAACTCCAGTGCGAGTCGTAACAGTCTCACTTTTTTTTTAATTAAATGATGGCTTTGAAAGTGCATGATAGGTGCAACCGTTTTTGTAAGTATAAAAACAGCAATGATATGATAAGCAACGCATAACTTAGAAGTTTTGACATCCTAGCAAAATTCTTGAGGTTGTGCAGAACGACTATTGAGAATTCTCACTGCTCCACCAAGGTGTCGGTAATGAATTAACCGAGACCTTCAAGAATAGTTTCAGATAAGGCGGCACGCTGTCATGTGACTTTTTTAACCTCGATCTAGAAAAAATCATCCAAAAGATACTGATCAACAAAAGGAAGCATGATCTTTTTTTTAAGTCCGCACAATTACTTGCGTGCGCGGATGGCATTGATGTGATTGGACGAATACAGCGACCAGTCAATTAAGCTTCTTTGAGTATTGAGGCGGAGGCGGCCAAAATACTCGTACGTCATCAATAAAGGGCGCACGCCACCAACGGCTTGGGCAGAGTGGCACTATTGGCAGTTATAACTTTAGGTAGTTAAGAACTTGGTATATCTTGGCTTCGCAATTACATGCAGCAACGTCTGCCCAGAAATCACACATTGAACTACTCTTGTTAATCGCTGTTTCCTTGAATTCAAGAGGGAATTTTGTAACAGAGCCCGCTCTCAGATCAAACTGTCTTTATACTGGTTTATCATCCTGGTTCCGCTCTATTGCGCAGAGGCTTGGACTTTGTCTTTCGAGAGAAAGATACTGCGTGTGATTGTCGGTTCTGTTTGTATTGACCGGGAATGAAGGAGAAGATTCAAATACGAAGTTTGCGGTCTGTACAGATACATCGGTGTCGTCAGGCGTCTACGGATCAAAAATCTGAGATGATTGGGTTACGTTGTAGACCACAGGTTCGGCCAAAAGGTCTTCCCCTAACTCGCACCAGAGAGTGGAATTGATATTTGCTATGAAATGACTAAACGTTGAACCAATGTTCACCTTGTTTACTCCTAGTCAACTCGTTTCTAAAATTGCTGAGCGACAAATATAGTCGATTCGCCTTTGTCGCTTATAGTTGGTATGCTACTCGCTATCTGATTCAACCGGTGGTAACTGCATGCACACCTACTTACCAAAATCTGACATATTTTCGAAAATTTATTGAAAAGTTGGTCTTAAAACAAACACAATTGTGCCGGAATTTTGAATACGGCCATTGCTTTGTAGCTCCTCGCATTGACTTTTATCAAATGCCGCTTTGATTAATTGATGGTGAATCTCGACATGAAATTTAGTTGTCACATGCTCATCGCCTCATCGCCTCATCCATAAATTCTCAATTCATATCAATCAAGTCCCAGCTTGTGGTTATTCGTTCATTCATTGAAATATTCATTACGCTGATCGTAAGCACAAGTTAGTGAGGATACGCTAAACTCTATGAAGATCCTTATCGTGATTCACTTATATAAATAGTAAGCCGAAGACTTTTTGCGTTGTCTTTATCTTTAACAGCGAAAGTTACTTCCACTCTATGTTGGAATAAGGAATAGTAAAATACCCTAGTCCACCCGATGCCATCCGCTTGGTGTTTAGCGGTTAATCGACGAAATCGTTTCAAAAAATCGAACGTGTTTTTTTGCTATCTATCTTGGTCAAAGAACTTTTGACTTTTACAGGTTACCTATTTTTACAGTTACTTAGTATGCATTTGGAATGCTTGCTAATTCATTGAAATACTCTCTATCAGCACTTCCATTCGCGTTTAGTAGGTTTTCTTTATTCACCGACCATTTTTGTTATCCATTCACCCACGGATACTTACACGCGATTGAGATAGAAAATAAACATCAGTTAAAAAAAGTGAAATGACTGAATTGGCATTTTTACGATCTTTGTCTGACTAGTACTCGTATGCGGCCAGAACAAAACCATTTCGCGAAACTTTCTTTTTTGCTTTCTTTTGTCAATATTTTTGTGGTTCGCGCCCCCGCATGCAACATCCAAAAATCGAATTGAAAGTACCCATCATGTGATCAATCTTTGTTTACGACTGTTAAGCTTTTATATCATGAAATAAATGTCTCAGTCGAATAAAATTAATGTGCAACAATTTTGTTCTTTTTTTCCAGATCTCTCTTGCACCGGAGCTGTCGGAGTAGCACCTGTCCACCAATCGGTACTTGGACGCCGT
This sequence comes from Volucella zonaria, assembly GCA_963966105.1. NCBI lineage: Eukaryota > Metazoa > Arthropoda > Insecta > Diptera > Syrphidae > Volucella > Volucella zonaria. Next base: position 54,256,078 of record OZ014532.1, read on the forward strand.
CATTGTTTCCAAGTGCGTGGCGGTCCACGTGGTGAACGCTACTACAGCTGTGGATCACGACAAGAACGTGATCTATGGATCTACAGTCTTCGTAAATCGATTGCTCCCAATTCTGAGCATACCCGCCACATAGATAATTCCCTAAAAATGTGGATATATGAAGCCAAGAACCTTCCACCGAAGAAAAAGTATTTCTGTGAGTTGCATTTGGATAAGACTCTATACGGGCGAACGAGTGTCAAATTACAAACAGACTTACTGTTCTGGGGTGAATATTTCGATTTTCCTGACATACCAGACATAAATGTGATCACAGTCAATGTGTTCCGTGAAGTAGAAAAGAAAAAGAAGCGGGACAAACATCAATTTGTCGGTTCGGTTAAGATTCCAATTCATGAAGTCACTTCGCAGCTATTTTCGGAAGATTGGTATCAAATTTTGAGTGAAAAGAATGACAACAGCATCAATAGGGCCAACTCAAAGGAAGTGACCCCAACTTTGCGTATAAAGTGTCGCTTCCAGAGTACAGATATATTGCCCATCAATATGTATGGAGATTTTTTGGCCTTTATGAAGGAGAACTACAAACGTGTGTGTGAGTCTTTGGAGCCAGTGATTGGAGTTAAGGCCAAAGAGGATATTGGACAAGCTTTGGTTCTTTTAATGCATGCCCAGGGACTTGCTGGGGCATTTCTCACTGATGTTGTGGCTTTAGATCTCCTGAGAGTAGGCGATCAGCGGTTGACATTCCGGGGAAATTCCTTGGCTACCAAGAGTATGGAGGCTTTCTTGAAACTTACTGGTGAGCAGTATCTTCAAGACACTTTATCGGCGCCAATTAATGAGCTAATTCAATCGGATCGCGATTGTGAAGTGGATCCACTTAAAGCAACTGGATCACTGGTCAGGCAGCAACAAGCTCTTAGAAATGCAGTTCGCAGTGCGTGGTCAAGCATTTATGAATCGCACAAGCATTTCCCACCACAACTACGGGAATGTTTTGCAACATTTAGAGAACGATTGCAGACTCTCGGCCGTGAGGACATGGCTGACAACCTGATTTCAGCATCAATTTTCCTGCGATTCCTTTGCCCAGCAATTTTATCTCCAAGTCTTTTTAATATCACGAGTGGTAAGTTTTACATGGCAAACATTTCAACGTGCTCACTAAAATCATTTTCGTTTTTTTGTTTTTTTCAGAACTTCCTTCTAGCCGATCAACTCGCAATCTCACATTAGTCGCGAAAACTCTCCAAACTTTGGCAAACTTTACCCGCTTCCAAGGTAAAGAGGATTTCATGGAATTCCTAAATGATTTCCTTGAACAGGAAGCCCCACGTATGAAGGAATTTCTTCATAACATTTCAACTCGGCCCGAGCACACAACTCCCGATTCTATTCTCGATTGGTCCGGCTACATCGATCAGGGCAAACAACTGTCCATACTTCATAGTCTCCTCTCGGAGAACATACAAAAACTAAGTGAAAATCGTCAACGCGACTTAGATCCCATGCAACATATTCTCAATGAAATCACCAAGGCTATCGAGTCAAATCACTTTGCTCACGACAATCAAGAAAATCGTAATCCAGATGAGCATCAGTATACTGGAGGTGCTCAACCACAAACACAAAAAACTGTTCCACCCGAACGTGGAATCATTCGTGGAGTACTAACACCAAGTTCATTGGAAAAGAACATTTTCCGATATAATGATCCAACAGTGACACCATTGCTGCAGGAGCACAAACGAAATTCAAACAGTCAGACGAGTATAAATGGCATGCAAAATAACAACAATGCCCAGCTACATCACTCGCAATCGCAATCGTCAATAGCTTCATCACAGAATGGTGGAGGTTTACTCATTCCAACCACAATTCAGCATCACTGCCCACCGCCTCCATCATCGGTCACAAGCACAACGGAGAGAAATTCGGCGGGAGGTTGTATTAATTCTTCGGGGAACAATGCATTTAGTGCTGTAAACGCACACTATTTTCCCAGCAATGGCAATATTTCGACATTAAGTTCTAATGGAAATGCCACTCCAAGTCCGAACTCTTTAAGAGCAACAACTCTGCCAAGGAACAACAATAATGCATACGATGATCCAAACCCAATTATCAATGGAGGAAATCTAATCCAAATTGGCCTATTAGATCCTTCAAGTGCATTTGTACGAAAGAGTCCAACTCCACACATGAAATTGGCTTCATCTCGAGGTAAAAATGGAATGAATGGATCGCAATTGAGTCTGCTGGGTGAGAGGACACCAAGTAAATTAAATTTGGGCATTCCGGATCCAGCCCATCATCATTTAGCCAACAGTTCGCCAATACAAATTGGCTCATCCAATCCGGATAACACTCAAAATATCATTAGCAATAGCAATAGTAATATGCCAAAGAATCTGGAGGATCTTGATGACCTCTTCAAATATGCTGAGGAACAAGCTGCCGCTGCTGCAGCTGCAGTTGACTCAAACAAACCCAAAGAGCTACTAACATCGAAAGGCAGTCACTGCAGTTCGGGATACCAAAGTATAAACACACCATCGTCGAGTCCGGTGGATCAACAACATGCTCTACAGCAACAACAGCAACTTAACAGCAATGCTCAACACAGGCAACATCAATCTTTAGTTAGCAATGGAAATGGTGGTCTACAGCCACCGCTAGCATTCAAGAATCCAATTTATCAACTACAATCGTCGGCATCTTCAACAGCATCGTCGACAAATTCCAATGCTCATCATCATCATCATCATCATCACCATCATCATGCTCAACAGCCACAGCAGCAGCAATTACAACAGGCACAGCAAGCTCAACTAATTCAGCAGCATCATCGCCCGAATAATTACTCTATTTCGAGTGTGTTTCCAAATAAGGTCGTTGGAATGATCACAGCACGTGCTACTCACCTTGAAAGGACAGGAGGAGCCTCCTCATCTCTGACTCCGTCGAGTAGTGAAGAACGTTTAAGTACCGACAACTACCATGTAGTGTCGTTCAAGTCGATTGCTCCTGAGAATGGACACGTTGAAACGCATCGTTCTCTGAGTGGAACAAGTAGCAGCAGTGGTGGTGGTGGACGTGTGCCACGTACAAATCCCCAGTACAAACGGGATGAATATACTCCCCATAATGACACATATGCACCAATTACTAGTTATTTGAATCGAAGCATCCGTGACGCACACCCAACCGCTGGCCCGGTGGCAATATACAACGGTGGTGGTGGTCAACATCATCATCATCATTTAAATGGAAAACTGGTGGGAAATGGTCCAGTTGTAGGAAGTAACAATAACCGATACCAAAGACGATTGAGTTTGGATTCAGCGAGGACTTTATCAGACAGCTCAACAGATACTGAAGGTAAGTAAGAAAGTACCGCCCGTTTGGTGTTCTACAGTTCAAATGAAAGTAGATAAGGATGGGTTGGGTGGAATATACAATAGTTTTCATTGTTTTTCAAACTGTGAGAATGCAGCTGGACTTGGAGTTTATAGTCTGTCTTAAGGAGCTTGATTCTCTTAAGGCCGATGCAAGTCTTTGCTCTTTGTTGGGCTCTTCTATATGCTTGTTGATTTTTTTTCTAGAATGTGTGTTTTCTGATTTGTCGGTACTTAAATTGTTTGGATTCGTAAATGTCACTTGATAGTGCAGGTCGGATGTATGAATATGTATTTGAGTTGGGCCCGAATCCAAGCTTCACAAGGTAAAACCTTCCAGCTTTATTCCTCCCTTGTTGTATCCCACAATAAAAACGATTAAAATATCATTGAATTTCATGTTTTTCTTCTAATTGCTTATGTGTAGCCCCAGCTATATATCAAACCAGTCTTTTTGCCCTTTTCACACAACTTATTCACTTTTCCACAAGATGCTTGGGTTCAGCATTTTTATGGCATTTTCTGCATATGCGATCTGACCTTTGCAGATCGATCTGACTCATCTGCGAGGAGGTACTGCGGAAGCATCAATACCCATACAGAAATTATGTAAGGTTAATAGTCATCTCCTGCTTATCTACTCGTCTTGCATCGATGCGGCTATTCACTTATAGCAATTTCTCTGACATTCCTTCTATGATTATGCCGATCTCCTTTGTCATTCGCTTTCATAGTAATCTATTTCGGATTATCCTCATGGAACTTCCTTGTTAATTGATAGTCTGTTTGCTAGAGCCGAGGGACCTGTTGTTTCTAACTCTTGTCAACTAGGACAATTATTGTTGACTGAATATAATTTCCCTTTATAGTCTATCAATGTCTCTGACTCATATTCAACAAGCAGTTGGTGGCAGTGCTATTTAAGTAAGGCTATGATTCTGTGTGGATCGGTGACAAAATTCACGTTAAAATCACCTAAAGCCAGCTGCCAGCTACGTGAATTTCTTATGCAAACTTCAGAGGAAGTTCCTATCGCGATGCTTCCCCGTTTCCTTGAGCTGAGGGGCTTTATCGGATCTCTTTTTTTCGCAGGATTTTCGTTTCTTTCCGTTTTAGAGTACGCACTTTTCATCGCAGCACTGGAATTTTCTCAGTGTTGGTTAGTAGCCAAGTTGATCGAATTTGTTATGTTAGATCCTTTCTGCACAAGGCAAGACATTTCGAAATCGATGGACCGAATGACGTAGCGGTCGATATTCAGCGCACTGCTCAATGATAACCTGCAGAGAGATGATGTGACCGAGCAGAAACCAACTTACTCGTCGTTTAATATAATGTTAAGGTGGCCCTTTTCCTGGGTATTTAGATTTTTGACGATGGCCCTCGTATCATATACTTTGCCAGAAAGAACCTCTTAGCCATAATGTTGTCAAGTACTTACTCGTATAATTTGGAGAACAGTTTTAAGGAGAATGAAGCCCACGTCGATTATATAATTGCCTTTGAGTGGGTCTTTGGGGTAAAGTAGAAAATCTGCTACTCCCAATTCACTGTCGAGATCTACATCAGCAACTGCCGGCAACATGTGAGAACCTTTTTACATGCAGCAGTGTAAGATTGCCAACTAATATATACGATAAATCCTTTCACCAATTTATCCTTTGTCACAAGTTCTCTCTATAGTAGTAGAATAGTACCTATTCGAAATGTCACACGATGCGAAAGTTTCGAGATTCTCGACAACTCAACAGGAGACTTAGAGACAGACGACTTCCAAATGCATTTGGAGACACGTAGTGCTAACATTGGCATCATTGGCTTGAAAAGCCATTGGATTTAAGCGGTGTCGTGGCACTTCAATTCAAGAGAAATTTAACAAAATTACAAAAATTCATGAGTGCGCTGCTACGTTTGGACATAGACTTAGTGCCTCGGCCGCGATCAGCAGCAAAATGCTTAGCCCTTATGTTAAAAGAGTACGATCTAAGTCTTCCACCGAGCATTGCTTATAACTCTGATTACTAGCCAAAATTTTAATGGTTTTAGAAGGCCCAGAGATGTTGGTCATCACCAAGTCAACCAGGCTTATTTTGCGATTGGATTTGGGCCTTCATCCGTATAAGATTGTGCTGATGGAAGAATTGAAGTCGGACGACCATAGACAATGCCGTGAGTTCGCTAATTGGGCGCTGGCAATATTGACCGGAGATCCCGATTTTGGCGAAAAAATCATCTTCTCGAACGAGGCCCATTTTTGGCTCAGCGGCTATGTCAACAAGCCAAATTACCGTTATTGGAGCGAACATAATCCACAAGTGTTCGGCCAAGCATCAATGCACCCACAAAGACTGTTTAGTGCGGTTTATGGCATGGCGGCATCATCGGATCTTATTTCTTTCAAAATGAGGAAGGTGACACTTACCGTCAATGGGCTCAGGTATAGAGCGATATTAACCGATATATCCGAGCTACATGCCGTACAAGCGACGCAACGCTCGAAGTTGTCGAAGAGAAATTTGGCAACTGGGTGAGCGAACGGCAAGCGTTCAACAATTGGCCGCTTCGATCATGCGATTTGACACTACTCGATTATTTTCTCTAAGGCTGCGTGAAGTTGTTAGTCTACGCTAACAAGCCAACCACTTTGGATGAGCTCGAGCCAACATTCGATACGCTATTACCGGAATAACGATTTGAGGCACTACCAGCGAAACCGAGGCGGCTATTTAAATGGCATAAACGTAGCTTCAAAATAAAGGCAGAATCAAATTTACATCGTTGCTTATGATAGCTCTATCTTTGGCGGAAAGAAGAGAATTTGCTTTAGACGAAGCCGCATTGATTGCCATTGTCGGCTCTATAGAACTCTCATATTATAGTCTATGAGATTAGTTTCACTGTCCAGTAGATGTTGTAGTTTCTCGTGTCGCCTTTACCTTTATACAGTGGAAAATAAAGGTATTCATGCCTTGCTTAGCCATCCACTTGCTTAGGCTAGCCACTCATCATCCTCGGATTCATTTTTTTTTGCTCCGCCAACTTCGGCTTAGTGCGCGACACCTGATGGAATCGTATTGTGGGGAATTCTTCGTTAAGTAACGCATTAAAGTAGTCTTTCCATCTATTGCAAATTTTGCTGTTTTTCTTTAATGGCGAGTGAATCTCTTGCAAGTATTTTCTTCATTATGCCGCAATCTTAGAGTCTTAGCTCGTTTGGGCATGCTTCGACGTTGCAACATTTCTTTTACTTGTCACCTGCTTATATGTTGGTAGGGCACCTCTTCTTATTCCCGATACGATGCATCTACTACTACCGCACCTGCTCTAGTTTACGTATATTTCGTTCCTTTTTGCATCGTTCGTGTAACTCAATACCCACTTTATCAGTTTCACTGTACTTAATCCACGCTTGAAAGGCTTGCCTGTTGTTTTTTACCGCAATTTTCAACTTATCATTGCTCCACCGGTAATGTAGTAGTAGTAATGTGGAGCTGGGCTTTCGATTCATCGATGAGAGTTTCTTCGAGTTAAGTGTCTCGTTCCGTGAACATTTCCTCCACGGAATCATTACTCAATTCAGAACTTGATATTCTATTTAAAATCTCATCAAAGTTGCGCCAAAATATTTCGTTTTCTGATTGCTCACTGCGCCTATTTGAGGTGCATAAGCGCTGACAATATTCCACGTTTCGTGTTCAACTATCAGTTTTATTGTCATTAGTCGGTCGCTAATTTTTGAAAGGGTTAAGATTTTAGAAGTTCAGCTGTCAAAATGATGGCGTTACCGTTACGTAATAACACAGTTTTTATGCTTTCGTTTGCAAGTTCAAGTAGACGTCCAACATTTCGACACTAAGTTTCTTGAATGAATGTTATATCGATTTTACTTAGCCGCAATACGTTTGCTTGTTCGAAACTTTTGCCCGCCATTATGCAGACGTCGCACCTTCCGATTCGAAATTTATTTCTGAATAGCATCACAAATATTCGGATCTATCAGGATTACCCCTCGTCTGTGCAGAAGAAGTGTTCAGCAAAATAGTGTTCACCTACATTCTCTACCATGCTGCCGTGCTTTTGTACTTTTTTCTTTCATCTATGTGGCGCTGCTACATGTGAATGTATGAATGTATAACCGGCTTCTCTTTTGCACCACCTAGAGACGTGTGAACCCGATACGCATACAGACATCGGGTAGACTCCTAAGTATGTGCGTGTGATTTTTGCTTTAATTCAACTTTTATGAGAAGCAGAGGAACGAACTTCGGCAATATCTATAAGACGGCAGTCAGTTTTTTCACCACCTGCTAAAAAATGTGAAAACTGCCAAATTGTTGTTACATTGAATCTTCGGCGCACTGCAGCAGCATGTTTTTGAAAATTACTTACCACCAAATGCCGATCGATTACCGCTGCTACTATTGCTCTACATTTTGTTAAAATTTCTTCCGAAATTTGTATGGCTAAGCACTCAACAGCACGGGCTTCGATGGTAAGAAACATGATTATCACATATTAAGCGAATTTACAGTCGCTAAGCAGATTATACCATCAAGGTCGTGTCTGAGTCGTGTCGTGTTTCCTAATCGCTCACTTACAGAATCCCGGTCTTATATGGACACTACCTCTTGTCGAATCTTTGAAACATATCAGCCGTTTTATTGGTGTCCTAATATTAGTATTACTTTTTTGCAGGTGTATGCCAGCCCATCGAAGGTAAGCGACGTCGTCAGCCGCGCAACAACTTTGACCAAAACGGAGAAATCCAACTGCTACAAGAGACGCTCGATAGTCTTCGTCACACCCTGGATCGAGATGAAGCTGAATTGAGAGATTCAAGTGATGAGATATTCGCATTAAATCGTTACAACGGTGGCAATAGTGCTATGCAACAATCAGACTCAACGATGAGAAGCATCATTGAGAGGTAAGTACCATGGGTTTCTTCAAGATAACTTCCTTACAAAACAAATATTACTGGTCTACATATTCCAGACTGATAACCATGGAAGAAGAGCTGCGTCGTGAACAAATGAAAATGTCCTTAGCTCTCTCACATAAGCAACGCGTTATAGAAGCACAGGGTCAACAAATAGCAGCCCTCGATGCAGCAAATAATCGTTTGTTGAGCGCCCTGACTGCCTTGCGACAACGCTACGAAACCCAACAGCAGCAACATCATCATCATCAGAATGCATCCTCGTCCCATCAGTAAGCAGCAAGCAGAAAGCAGCACGAACAAGGATTTCCCTCCTGCAACAGACCAAAGTTGAATAACCAAGCGTGTATTCCAACAGAAACCATTTACTCGTACTCAGCTAGCAATCATTAACTCATTAACTCACCACACAGCTAAAAATAATAATAATAGAAATGTAAACATGGTGGTTTTTGTACCAGATAAGCTGGCGCACGCACCTTCTCATAGATTCTTAGCATATTCATTCACTTTTTTCAACAAATGTACACTTCTAACAGAAAAAAAAAACCAAACAAAAACAAAACTATATATTATAGAAAAACTTTGATATTCTTCAAGCGCAGAGTACATTTTAGAAAAGTAGACCGCACCCCTTATTTTCTATTTTTCGTCTTTATTTTCTATTAAATAATACGATAACGACGACGTACAGATGGCGTAACCATACGAAGGAAACCAAAAAGAACAAAAATATAAGAGAAAAAATGGCAGTTACATTTGAATTTCTATTCTAAAAAAAAAATAATTTAACAAAACGCTAAGAGAAAACAAAACAAAAGAAACAAAAAAACAATTTTGTAATATAGTTTAATGTTATTTTTACGTAGACCTAAGTTCTGTTTATTCTTTAAATATATGTGTGTGTATTTATTTTGTCATTATATTCGTTACAAGTAATTATTCTAATCTTACTCCCTTACTTTGTTTTGTCTCGTTTTAGTTATTTTTTGTTTTAAGATTCTCTTGTTTGCATAGCCGATGTTAAAGCTCGAGAAAGACCGAACAAAATTCAGTTTTTTTTTTTTTTGTTTAGTGTTTCTTCTTATTTTTTAATTTGTATTTTGGCGAATAAAATAGTTATTTAGTACAGAAATAAACAACAAGTAAATTTGCTATAAAACGTTTGTATATAATTATACTCGTCTGTGCGGTATATATTGTAGAAAAGCAAAGAAAACAAACAAACAGAAAACAATAAATAAAATAAAATTAATAATAAAAGAAAAATCATTTATTGAAAGCGGTTTGGTATTTTTGATTCGATGCAATTTGATTGACGGACATGAGCTGAGGCTGGAATATTCCCTGGCTGGGGACACACAGAGTAGACGTGCTCGACTTGGATTATTCTTATTCGATTAATTCAATGGAAGATGAGTGGAAAAAATATTAATCTTGGGTGAGGAGAAGAACAGATTCTGATGTTCTGAATCAGTATTGTGATTCATTTGGGTCAATGATCGTCGCTAAACAAACGGACGGACACATTACCGATGACAAAGCAATGCGATAGTGTTGTTACTGTTGCTGTGGTGATGATGATATTCCAATCCAAGCCAGAGAGCACACCGTAATGTGGCATATTTTTAGTTGAATGCACGGTTTGCTTATTGACTTAATCACTTGAGCAAACAAAGAATGGAGAGGAGAACATAAAACAGAAACAAAACGGCAGCAGTCAGTCTTATGTGTAATGAAACTGTATGCGGGATGAAACCTTCAGACGCGTGTGGCTTTTGTTGTGTGTACTTGTTTTTGTATGCGCTTAACCCTGACCCTCGCAATTGTTCAGGGTTTGAACTTGAGATAAGGGTCAATGCCTGATTGGGTACTTATCAAGGGAAGGCTGAACATGGTGGTCGTAAACTGGCGTAGGCTATGAAGTACTCGTACGTTTATGTACGAGTAGATGATCATGTTAAAAGACATTGTACTCGTACATTGAATCAAATACTTAATTTTCAAACGAATAGTATTGTGTTTGTTTCTTGGAACAGGGTCCATTCCATGAAAAAATCAGTCACCCTGACTCGCGATAATTTCGTCTTACAATTGAAGGTTTTTGTTTTTCATTTCGAGAATAGGATTAGGATTCAAAAAGACATCGCACTCACTAAACCTTACCTCCGTCTTGGATCATCGTCCCTGGCGTAGTCCCGCGGAACCGAATGGCGCATTGCGTCCGCGTATTCGAGAGACGGCTACTTGCGTTCTTAGCCTGAAAAAACCACGGTTGGCAAGAGTTAGTTTTTGTTTGATCTAAGACAAGGGGGAAGAAGAGACATACGTCGGTTTTGAATTATCCGCATGTTAAAATAAGGAGCTCGACACGGAATTCCATAAGGAGAGTGGTACGTCTCATTAAAAAATCATAATATTAGCGTCGATCCGAAAGTGGGCTTGAAGGTAAACTACTGAGCATTCACAGCGCAAGGAGTGTTGCGGTTGAAGTTCTGAAGAGCCGGAATGCTACTGGAAATTTCACTCGTTAGAAAGATAGAACAAGGCAAGGCAGAAGGTCAGTGTTGATGGTGAAGATTTACTGCACAATATTGGGGTTACTTATGAGTTTAATCACACAGCTTTGAATCGGATCTAGTAAGTGCAGAGAGGTCTTAGGAGCACCAGACCAGATGTGGGGATTTCACTCAAATTTTTATTGGATAAATGATTCATATAGAACATTGTGGGCATTAGGAAACCTAGACATTTCACAGCATTCTTGGTGACGTCGAATGTGTAGTCCTTCCAATGTTAGATTGTAATTGACAGAGATACGGAGAATGAAAAACTATGTGTCATTCATAGATAATGACTGGGTATTTTAATTTCGCTTTAACAACAGCATTGTGTTTATTGGCGGCTTCGCAATTAGTTATGCTACTCGTATTTACATTGGAATTTAATGAGCGCACTCTACCGTTTCCGTTCTATAGCCGAAAGGCGGGGATATGTAAAGTAGAGACTAAAGGAATGTACTAAATTAAAAAGAGTATCAAAGACAGAACCGAGCCTTGTGGGGCACAAGCATTTATCTTGTGGATATCAGATACAAGAAGTATATCAGAATAGCTGCTCAAAATCTGAGTGAAAAAGAAATTGACGAACCCATGCTTTCTATTTCACATTGAAAATAGTTCTATGGGTTCAGCTTTGTTGATTTGTTCCAGCTCCCGCACACTGTTTTCTCTAGTCAGTCTATATTGCAAGAATGTCGCTTGAAATTAGGCCGGCTATAACCAGGACTTCCGTGACTGTTTAAAAGATGCAGCATTCCCTAAACATGCCTACTCTGAATACTGACTCCTATTCCAAATCGTATCTTCATTTCTACTTCGTACATTATCCTGGATTACACGACGTTGAAAAGGAATATCCTATGCGGACCATTTATTTGACATTGTGCTTTGTCGCGACAATGATTTCATCCTTATTTGGAAACGTTGTGCAAATTCGGGAATTCTAGACGTCGATTCGAGACAATCTTTCGTTTGAAATATGTGGTATTTGTAATAGTAAAACAGATGTTAGAGTATGCCTCAAGCTACTTGTATAAGCTCGTTGGTGATTCAGTGCTGCCGCATCAACTCTCTGGTTCTTCGACTTACACCTTGCTCAGTTAATGGTGCAACGTATCCTATGTTGGAACTCTCTGGAACTGCATGGATGCCTGCAATGTGAACTTAAAAATGTCTGCACTATTTTTTCTCTTCTACTTTCTAGATATCACCGGGTAAACTAGCTACTCTGTGATCTTTCGATAAGACTTTCCGCTCCGATAACGAGAATATTTTCCACTAAGTATACGCGTATACAAGTATTCATTTAGGTCACGTTGTCCTTCCTGGTCGGACTTCTGGCCGGTGCGATGGTGTTTATTCACTCAAGATCTCAGTCGATGAATTCTAGCCCATCCGATAAGAACAATGTTGCTTACTTCATGTTGTGCTTTCAAATGCTTTGTTTGTTGGTGAGAGGGACTTACTTTTGAATTCCCATCTTAGTCGCAAGCGAAGCGGAACAGCGATTGGTAAGAGTTATTCTTGATTTTTTCTTGATATCTATGGTTGCGTCGTTGTTAGAATTTAGAGCAGAGTCCAGGTAGACAAAATCATTGGCCATTTCAAAGATTTAGTTTCCCATTGTGGAGTGCTATCCAAATCGTTCGAGTTGAGTGTTCTTTCTTTTCGAGAACATACATATATTTAGCTTTGTTCTCGTTTACCACTAAGTCCATCCTTGCCGCTTTTGTTTCGATTTCATCCCATACTGTCAATGTCATCAGCGTACACCAGCGGTTGTAGAGGCTTTCGAAATATTGTGCCTGCTGAATAAATCACATCACAAAGGGTCACTTATTCGAAATCCTGTTTTGACATCAATGATTAATCATTGGAGACAACATTCTCCTATGCCATTGGCTATCTCCTTGACAAAAGGCTCCTTTTATAATGTTAGCGTCCACGCTATGCGTAGAAACTTGGAAAATGTCGGACTTAATCCGGCACTAACGAATCTGACAATTTGTACGCTCCGCAACAGGAAGACGAAAGTGTAATATCACATCTTATGTAGACCCTAGTTGTGAGTGAAATATTTCATAACCAAGGAAGGGACGGAATAAAAGCCACGCGGTTGATGTGGTTCTAATAGGCGCTGGCAGTTCCTTCCCACTATAACTGAAATTCTCAATTACGTCAATTCTCAATCCTCGGTGAATGGGCCAAGGGCTGTGGGCTGGGAATTGATCCGCAAAAAATATAGCTTGTCCTCTTCATAGATAGGACATTCCGACAATCCTCCGACTATCCAGCATTGTCAAAGCTGGAAGCTCACTGTTGAAGAACGTGCAAAAAGACATTGATTGCTTTCTATGCCTGCAGTCGTATATTTTCCAGGTTGTGGAGACCTAGCTCCAAGAACATCCCATGGATGTACACGGTTTTCCACGAATAACATGAGCAACCTTAAGTAGGAAATGGAAGTCGTCGGCGAAATAGACTATGCAGCGTAAAAACTGGAGATGATCTTCACTCAGACGTTTAACCAAGCATGCCCTACCAACATTGAAGAACTAAAGAACTACAATGAATTAGGAAAGAGGCAAGAAAACTTGTCAATATAGCCAAAAGCTCAAATCTGTGCTGCGATATACAATAATATAAGGCCAGTCTGAGGAAATATAAGAGCGCAATCTGCAGTAATAAAAGAAAATCATGAAGAAAGTTTTATTCCAACATTGAAAGCACAACAGAGTGTTCCAAGCTAAGGAAAGTCGTATCTAAGGAACCTACAGTAGTTTTAGATCTAAAACTATCAGATGGTAGTTACACCAAATCCAACAGTCTTGCAGGAAACTCATTCCAACATTCCAACATTAGTAGCAGATACAGAAGCATTCATCTCTAGACAATATGAAATCCCCGATGGGATACTAGAGGAAAATAAAATAAGCTAGGCCACCGAATTTTTCTTCGCTTACAAATCCCGTGGACTGCACGCAATTATACCAATGAGACTTCAAAAAACGAAGCCAACTGTGAATCTGGATATGTGCCAAAATGCTGGAAGGAAGTAAAGGTTGTCTTTATTCACAAGGCAGGTAAGCCCAGCCATCCCCATCCAAAAGACCTCAGGCCCATAAGCCTAAAATGATTAATGCATTTCAAAAACTTTAGAAAACTGCTTGACACTCGTATTCGAAGTAATCTGTACCCAGAAGACTTATGCACAACCCAGCATGTCTACATTTAAAATGTTTGCACACAGCGCTCGCGAAGGAAATTTAGGGAGGAAAAAAGGATAGGTACCGATGTACGTTGGTTCTAAATGTCTGAATATTACAATGAGCGAGTTATTTAACTTAGGAACGAATCACGATATTTCAGAGTACGTCCGAAGATGGGCTTGAAGGTATACTGATTCACAGCGAGAGGGGTGTTACGGTTAAAGGTTTGCAGGGGCGGAAAGCTACTGGCGATTTCTATGGAGCACTGGTGGTGGAAGCAGCGATAAAACAAATTTGAATTTCGTTTTAACTACAGCAGATAGCATTGTGTTTTGGAAGCATTGAATTCCACTCTGTGGATAGTTTCCCAATTTGTTATGCTGCTGATATCGGAATTGAATATGAAAAGCAGAGAGTATTGTCGTCAGCAAAGGAATATATTGGATTAGAAGTAGCAGACAAGAGATCGTTTATGAACATTAAAAACAGTGTCGGAGACAGAACGGAGCCTTGGGGCACACCAGCATTTATTTTCGGAATATCGGACCTGAAACCATCCAAGACGACCTGAATTGAACGTTCCGAAAGGTAATTTCTAATCCATTGAAGAAGAGAGTCGTCGATCCCAAAAGAACGCATTTTCAACAAAAGAGCCTGATGCCAAACTCTGTCAAATGCTTTAGAAATATCAAGGGCAACTATCTTGTTTTCGCCAAATTAATGTACACTTTTCGGTGAGACATACTATCAGATCACCAGTGGACCTGTTGCTACGAAAACCGTACTGCCGGTCATTAAAAAGTTTTCGTGTTTCGAGATATTTCATGAGCTGACGGTTTATCAGCGTTCCCATGACCTCCTCCTCTGTCGTAGGAGGGAGAAAAAGATTCCCCGTTTTTAGGGAAGGGCTGGACAAATGCTGCTTTCCATCCGCTCGGAAAGAGTCGTAAAGAGTAGGATTGATGAAAAAGCTTACGCAGTGGTTTTGCCAGCGAGGAAGAACACCTCTTCAGAAGGAGGGGAGATATACCATCTGGACCAGCAGATTTGTGAATGTTAAGATCTTTAAGAATTCTTGGTACTACACGAGTGCGAAAGTGGATTCGTCCCATTTACGATTCGACGCACTCAAGTGTAGGCGGAGACAAAGCACAATCTGAGAATGTCGAGCTGGCCGCAAAATGTGCAGCAAGCAGATTGGCCTTGTCCAAAGAGCTGACAGCTGGAATGTCATTGTAAATTAGCGTTGGGATCGAGGATGAGGCAGTATTTCAATATTTTTTGCCTCAGTTTTTGGTCGTATTGGAATTTCACACGCTTGAGAAAGACGTTGCTGTCCTCCCTGGCTTATTTATGCTTTTTTCGGTTTCCGTCTGTCGGATTGGTCTTGAAGGACCGAAAAAATATTTCTCTAACCCTGACAGCCTCTTTACACCTCGAGTTGTACTGTACTCTTCATCCGATGAGGGATAAAAGATCTCATCCCAAAGAGAATGGTGTCTGTGATCATATCAGCAGCGGCATCCACGTCGTTATCGAGGAAACATAACGACCAGTTAAATTTCCTAAAGATGGTGTTAAGTTCGCTCCAACTGGCTTTCTCGTATTGCCATACGGTTCTTTTAGGATTTTTTTTTCTAACTGTGTGGTCAGCATACGAGAAATTAGCTGATATGGCACAATGGTCCGACGAGCCTAGAGGGGAGAGCGCATCAACGGTGTACTTATCAGGGTGAGAAGTCAAAAACAAGTCCAGAGTATGGGTCTTATGACTATCAACGTCTGGTATTCGCGTGGGCTCATTTACAAGCTGCGTTAAGTTGTTTTCCGCAGCGAAGCTCTCAACACACCGTCCTTCGGTTGGTCTCCGTCCAGAATGTCGAAGCCACCCAGAATTGTGTATATTGAAATACAATTCTTTGAATGGGGTCAGACAGCATCAAACTCGTGAAAGGTCGAGTTGCTGTCCAGTTTGGGGCTTCTGTAAATAAAGCAGTAGTGGATAATTTGCTTACGGAGATGGAATTTTAACCACATGAAATTGGATTGGAATAG
This sequence comes from Volucella zonaria, assembly GCA_963966105.1. NCBI lineage: Eukaryota > Metazoa > Arthropoda > Insecta > Diptera > Syrphidae > Volucella > Volucella zonaria. The sequence goes on from OZ014532.1 coordinate 54,272,243, forward strand.
GGACTACATTGTGGTGGAGTTTGGTAAGCTACATCACTACGCACGTAAATGGCGAGACCGCGGTGAGAGAAGAATAATGGCACTAGTTCGTAGCCAAGTAGCTTCAGATCAGAGTGATCTGAGAGGTGTGGGCGGGCATCTACCTGTGTTTCTCTAAGTGCCCAAACAGCTGGCCTGAATTTACAGACGTGGATGCCGCAGAAAAGTGATTACTTTTTAGCCCGCGTATATTCGCAATGTCCACCCTAAATTCCTGAGCCATTATAAGAAAATAAAAACAAACAAAATAAAGAAAGATTCACGAGTGCACTGGTTGGCATGTGCACTCGGCGGTGGCCTGTATAGCCGTGACTCATACCTTGAGACCAACACCAACTTCAGGACTGGAAAAGAAACTTGGCCTCCTCCCTCTAGATCTATACATGAAAGAATCTGCAGCGAAAAGAGCTTTAAGATTGAGTCAGCTTAATAAGTTGAAACCAAACCCGAAAAACCACGCCTCGAATCTTACAAACAAACTAGGTATGGGGTATTAACCTCATCACGACTTTGAAACACCATTCGCCTTCATTTTTCCAAGCAGAGAGGAATGGGATAGGAACCTAATGGTATCAGACTCGATATTCATTTTCACGGATTGATTAAAGATGGAGGTAGGAACCGGCACCGAGACCTTCCCTGATCAATTTTAATGCCCACCACGCCTACCGGGCTAGAGCAGTGTACTCAAAGCTGAGATATTAGTTGTAGCAGAATGAGCATGCATGAGCAGCCCTTCCAACCTGCGAAACCCCAAGACAATTATGGCCGGAACTCAGCAAATCTAGAACAGTGTAGTGGTACTAGCAATCGCTTCTCACTCGGAGGGTCAAGGTTCGAATCCTACCCACGACAAGCTTTCATTTGTGTAATTGGAACTCAGTCAGAAAAATCTGCGTGTGAAGGCATAACACTGACATGTAGATTTGGCTGTTGTAGGGTTTTCAAGCACAAAACAACCGTTAAAATTCACAACCTGAATCATTCCGAGTGAAGAAAAATCTCTCTGTCCTATTCGGACTCCCACCCCTGGAGAGTCAATATCGAAACCAAACATGCCTGAGTTTCAAACCACTACATTACAAACTTTCCTTTCTCCTCCTTTTATCTTTCCGCCCGCGCCAAGCAACTGTATAAGGGTATTCATAACATTTAAGGCGCGCGTAAATTATAAAAAAAAAAAAAAAAGTCACATAAGATTATCTTGAAAAGCAGAGCTGAACTATCTACGCTTGTTAGATTGCTTACAGGCCATAGTCTTCGGGGGGCGCACGCAATAAAGATGCGCCTTACCGACGACGACCTCTTCAGAGGCTGTGGGGACATAGGCTCATGGGAGGACACCCTCCTCTTCTTGTGCCACTGTCGCAGCCTCAAAGATTAGAGGCAAAGAACTTTAGGAAGTTACGAGGGCGGGTCAATAATTCTGTGCATTTTTGAATTTCTGACCTCTTTACTGAAACAGCAACACTGCTCCTGTCAACAGGCATTTGTCAGTTGACTCCTGTCAAAATTTAAACTTGCTGCGTCAGTTAGTTTGTGTTTGACAGCTATTTTTATCAGACTACTCACTAATTTGAGGAGAAAATGGAAAAAAGTGAATTTCGTGTGCTTATTAAGCATTATTTCTTGCAAAAAAAAACCATTACCGAGACCAAGGCTAAGCTTGATAAATACTGCACCATCGATTTCAATGGTAAAAAAGTGGTTTACTGAATTTCGTTGTGGCCGTACAAGCACTGAAGATGCCGAACGTCCTGGACGCCCAGTTGAGCTCTCTACACCCGAAACAATCGAAAAAATTCACGATATGGTGTTGGCCGACCGAAGATTGAAAGTGCGAGAGATTGTGGAAGCCGTAGGGATCTCGCATGGCTCAGTGGTTTCAATTTTGAATGATCACTTGGGCATGAGAAAGCTTTCCGCAAGATGGGTGCCGCGTTTGCTCACAGTCGACCACAAACGCAATCGTGTAACAACTTCACAGGAAGGTTTGGCGTTGTTTAATCGCAATATGGAGGAGTTTTTGCGCCGTTTTGTAACCGTGGACGAAATATGGATCCATCACAACAAACAACAGTCAAAACAGTGGGTTTCTAAGGGTGAATCGGCGCCAAAGAAGGCCAAGGTGGGTTTGTCAGCCAATAAAGTTATGGCGACTGTTTTTTGGGATGCACGCGGGATAATCCACATTGACTACCTTCAAAAGGGAAGAACAATCAATGGAGAATATTATGCCAACTTATTGGACCGATTCAATGACGATTTGAAAAAAAAACGACCTCATTTGGCCAAGAAAAAAGTTCTTTTCCACCAAGACAATGCAAGGGTGCACACATGTGCAGTTGCCATGGCAAAAATCCATGAATTGGGCTATGAATTGCTCCCTCATCCACCCTATCCTCCAGATTTGGCTCCGAGCGACTACTTCTTGTTCCCAAACCTGAAGAAATGGCTTGGTGGAAAAAGATTTGACTCCAATGATGAAGTCATCTCGTCATTTTGAGGACCTCGACAAATCATTTTTTTTGGAAGGGATAAAAAAATTGGAGAAGCGTTGGACAAAGTGTATAGAGCTCAAGGAAGACTACGTTGAAAAATAAAATAATTTTTTTATCAAAAAATCAGTTTTAAACCGAAAGTCACGGACTTATTGACCCGCCCTCGTATTAATTCACTTACATCAATTTTCAGAATCGCGGGTACAAGAAGATAGGTTAGACCCCCTCAGAGTCAAAACGGCAACCAATGCAAGATAAAAAGCGGCAACCAGAACTAGGAACCGCAATCAAGTCCCCATCCCTTTCAATTCCTCTACTCAGGCATCACAATGATTAAGTACAAAATGGATTCGGCTCCAGATACCTCATCAACCAAAAGCACAAAGGATTGCATTCATTGACACAACTCTTGCCATGAGAATGACGCCAACGGCGGGAAGGGGTACTACACTCAGTCTCCTACCCCTAGATCTCAGCTGAATAGGTGGAAACTAAACCTGAAGGACCACGCCTCAATCATTTCAAATGAACTAGGTTTGTGCTCCAATACGGACTAGAAATATCGCTCGCCTATATTTTACATAGCCGAGAGGCATAGCACAGGAACCACATTTTCGTGGATGGATCAAAGATAGAGATAGAAGTCCGACGCTGTGATCTTCTCCAATCAATTACACGTAAGATGTTCTAGTCGCCTGGCAGACCACAGAAGTGGCTTCAAGGCTGGGATATTGGATGTACCAATAAACGGCAAGACTTACATATAATAATAAAGGCAATACCCCACGAGGACATCTCTGAGTTCAAGATAACTTACAGGCCGTAATCTTCTGCGGGCGCATGTATTAAAGCTGCGTCTTCTCCGCGACGACCACCGGCTGTGGGAACATGGACTCACGGGGTGCTTTGCTGCGCTTTCTATGCCACTGCCTCGACCTCATTAATTGAGACAAAGAACTTTAGGAAGTTACTACTATCATGACCTCTCAGAACTATTCACTTTTTTATTTGCATTTCGCAGAACAGAATGGCTGAGTGGGTCTCAATGACTAAATTCCAACCAACGCGAGGCGGAAAACGGAAACTGTAATTAGCAAGCGCAGTCCAATGACCCGCTCAGGTATCACAATGTCTACACAGTTACTAGGGTGCTTTTCGGCTCCACCATAATCCTGCACAGGCAGGTGAGTTTGGCAGAGATCCTAAAATTTGGCATAGCTCTATGTAGCTTGTGTGTGTAAAAACTGTCATATGCGGCCTTAAAATCAATGAACTATGTATTGACCTGAGGTTCATATCTGCTCAATGCTGGGCTCTACATGCCTAAAACCAAGCTTTACACACCTGTGTAAACATCGGTCTGCATTCGTACGTTAAATATGCGAAGTTTAAGGGACTGATTCCTATATAGTTGGCGCAGTTTGTAGACTCTTAATTCTTGTGAATCAAACAAGCGATACTGAGTTTTAATTCACTTAGTATACTTTCATCCGTCAACATTTTACAGATGATTTAGTGTTTTATTCTTATCAAATTCACCCCTACCATAAGGGTTTCCTCTACTCCAGCAGCCCTATTGCTCTTTGCTTTACGAGTAGATATCGCTCTCTAGCCTGTTGGTTTTGCGGAACCACGTTGAATGATTCATTTTTCTTGTCACCTGAATGTTGGTCACCTTCACCACAGAAGTAAAATTTTCAGAATATCCTTACTCCACATTACGTTTCGCTTCGTAAAGTCGATTACCTTGAGTCCGTAGGCTAACCTATCGAACTCTTCCGCAAGTGATACTCTACTTTCATACCTTGAAGTAAAATCGAGGAGCTCGTAAAAGCATTGAATGGCAAGGTCTTAATTTTCTTCTCTTAGCCTTGATTCGAATTGTAACTAGAACAGGCACATATCTGAACACTAAGACCTGTTGCCTACGTTTTCTTCTGATAGGAAATCTATATCCAAATGGTCATAGCTTCTGCTCTTTAGAGCAATCACAATAGTAACATAGATATCGTAGTTTTTCATCTTTCTATTATCCGGGTAAGCACTGAGAGGTGTCAATCTGGCGATGCCCAGTGTTGGTCGATATCCATCCGAAATCGACTTGCCAACTTGACCAGCAGACGAAAATAGTTGCACTATAAACAAGAAAGCAATGAAATCCCCAGATGGAATCAACGGTGAAATGAAATCCCGGATCAAAACAAATGAGATCTTATCCGAGCTAATCCGACATACTTGGAGCTCAGGCCGGTAAGGATATCCAAGACTAAGTCAGGGTCTTGGAAAACGGATGGTGGTGGATGAACAACTAACGACAACTCTCATATCACCGAACTGGTTAGTCGGGTATCTATAATGAAACTGGTCCTCCAGGTTGGGGTTGTGCCACTGGAGTAACTACTCTGCCATGTTACGAAGCAACAACAAGATTTGGATATGGACGGATTTACTGTTGAAAACCCCTGCAAACAAAATAAGAACAACGAACCTCGGATCTCCACCTGGAAAGTTAGGTCCCTTAATAGGCTACGTGCAGCCGAACAACAACCCTGGATTGCTACAAAGCAGATGTTACCGCCACCCAAGAAATACGATGGAATGGGCTGAATAAAAAGAAAATAAAAAACTGCGACATAACATATTCTACGGTGATTGTTATCGATGGCAAAACCAGCGCCTATTTGGATGCGGATTCGTTGTTAGAGGCAGACTTAACCAAGAAGTCTTGAGATTAAGGCATGTTAAAGGGCGCCCCGTAACAATCCGTATTAAGGCTAAATTTGCCAACATTAGCCTTATAAGCACGCACGCTCCCACAGAGGAGAAAGATGACGACACCGAAGATAGCTTATACGAGCTCATGGACAAGACTTACGAACAGTGCTCTAGATATGACATTAAAATTGTCCACGGCGACTTTAATGCAAAGCTAGGAAGAGAGGGCATCTTTGGTAGTATTGCCTGCATAACACCACCTCCAAAAGCGGATTCAGGCTAATCGACTTTGCGACGATCGATGCGAAAGATTGTAATAGCTAGCACGCGATTCCAGCATCTCGATATTCATAAGGGGACTTGGAGGTCTCCTGATCAATCAACCGTCAGTCAGATTGACTAAAATCAATCGAAGCAAGGCACTCCTCCAGTAATACCGCTGTCAGGCAGAACGAGCCTTTCAACCTGGACGACTTACTTTTTACTTTTAAATTAATTTTTATTGATTCTTTCATTGTTACTTATATTCTACAGACAAAAATGATTAAACCTAATTTAACAATGATAGTTACTTATTCTTGCTTACTGGCTCTTACCGAGCGCTCTAAACTTTACAATTTCTTTCAAAGTTTGCCTTTCGGCCTTAAAAACTATCTTACAATTAATCCTATCTGTCAGTACTCGTATTACAATATATGAAATTTCTAAGAAAAAGTTTTCGAAAAACTTAGATACTGTATCTTTTAATTTTTTTATAAAACTTAAAACTATGTCCCTATTTTACTTAACCTACCTTAACTATAATCGGGGTGGTGACCACTCGGTGCGAGAGGCTACGAGAGGCTACGAGTGGTCACCATACCAATTGCGATTTGGGGCGCCTGGCATTCGTCAACATCATGCACAAGCATCCCCGAGATTTAACCAATGCCATAAAGCATCGGTTACTTCTCAGCGGCGTAGTCTTATGTTAACGAACGTGGCCTCTTCACGAGATCCCCCTAACTATCCTTAATCTTACTTACAACTAAGAGGAGTGTGTTACCTTAGTAACGTATCGACCTAGGAAAGTGAACCTAAAAGCCACCAGAATTCGATGTACCGTTTCTCGGCATCGATCCGATCCCTGTCCGCAATCGCCGGACTAAAACGGAGGAGCGCCTGAGCATTGGCAACATACCTGTCGTAGATGAGTCGCTTGTCCCTCGCACTGCGGTGGCGGTGGTATATTACCGGGACATCACCCCTGCTTTGCATTAACCCTTTAGCATCAATATGGAGAAATGCCTCTGGCGAGATAAAGCCCGATAGAAGCGTGCTCTCGTGGTACATTTAATTGGGGTAAAAAGCCCCAAAGATCAGGCTATTATCGTTGGTCATTGCTCGTGCAACGTTTCTTCGCAACACCTTAATCAGAAAATTGTCAATCCTATTCAGATTAGTCCCATCGTAAAGGACTTTGTTAGGATAATATTTTTTGTACTCTGATTCTGGTGTTCTGTACTAGCCGAGACAAGTCCTAAGACACTGCCTTTCAAACACCCGAATTCTTTCCATCTGATACGGCGCTACATTGAACCACACAGGACAACCATACGCAATGACTGGCCTGATTAGGGCCACATAGCATATGACCTTCACCCTGGAGACAAGTTGACTGCTGTGAAATAGCCTTCTTGTCAGGGCTAAAACCTTCTTGGCCCCAGCAAGACAAGCATCTATATGTTTGTCAAAATACAAATACTTGTCGAGCCAGATACCAAAGTATCTTACTACGCTTCTCACTACTAATGGCAATCTGTGATGTCCAGTGATGGCCAAATTTCGACAGTTATTTATATCTGGTATCCCTAGAATCCCATCTCAATGGAGTTTTAAACAAGATTGTTGCCGAGTTTTGAAAATTGAAAATCAATTTTCCAATCGTCGCAATACGCCTTAATATGATCGAAACCTGGCTGCAGAAGAGTATTGACGACTTCGATTTCTGGACCTGACCTGTACGCCACTAAATTGTCTGCGTACGCTATGGCGTGATTGCGGGAACCTACTAGATCACTTGTGTAAATGTTAAACAGTATCGGAGAAATCACAGCTCTCTGTTGTAAGCCATTTTTAATGTCAAAGAACTAGCTTGTTGTTACATTTAACAACGAACTTCTTTCCCATAAGCATGTCGTAAATCATATATTTCTTTTTTTTATTTTGTTTAGGTGAGAAATCTTCATAGACACTATATGCCCGGAGCCTATAGTAGTGTGAGATTCTTACTCACTAAAAAACACCTCCCTTATGCAAACCACGACTGAGTTCACACTCAACAAGCAGTTCTTCTATCGCATTTTATTTTGTTTTTATAAGATATCCTGCAGGCGATTTTCCATTGAAAATTCCTGTGTACTTTAGAAAAATTACGCGCCGCTAATCACCGCGCTAGATCGAGAGGCTTAGCCCTTTTCAGACGGCGCAATAAATTTGTCTAGTCGAGGATCTGTTGAACAGAAATATTCGTATGAACTTATAATCGATTATTATGTTTTCGCGCAAACATTCGCGAACGTTTTCGAATCCTAAGTCTCTGTGGATATCATCGTTTCTAATGTACCACAGCGCATTAACAATACCTCGAAGAACTTTGTTTTGGAATGTCTATAATACATTAATCTTACTATTTTTAGTACAACCCTAAAGTTATACACCATATGTCCAGATCGGTTTTAGCACTTGCTTGTATAACAGCAGTTTGTTCTCTAAGCTAAGCTTGGAATACTTTCCAATAAGCCAGTAAATATCTCTATATTTGATTTCAAGCTCTTCACGTTTTTTTTGACGTGTGCTCTCCATTTTAGTTTAGCGTCGAGTGTCATACCGAGATATTTGGCCTCGTTTGCGTAAGGAATTCGTACTGCGTTGATAAACACCGGTGGATTCTCAATTTTCTTGAGAGTGAAGTTCACGTGGACAGACTTGTTTTCATTAAGCGCGATTCGCCAAGTCTCTGTCCAATTGTTAATCCGTGTAAGGGTAAGTTGCAACTTGGCAGTTGCAACTAGCTGTTGCCAAAATGGCAGTGTCATCAGCAAATGTGGCTAGAACAGTGTCGTCCGTTTGCGGTATACCGCGGGTAAAAAGCAAATATAGCAGAGGGCCAAGTACACTTCCTTGCGGCACCCCCGCCTTTATTGTCTTAAAAGTGGAATATTCGTTTCCGTGTTTCACACGGAAGAGTCGGTCTTCCAGGTATGAACCTAAAATACAAGACAATTGTTGGGGTAGGGCTTGTCGAAGTTTATATTTTAGGCCTTCATGCAATACCTTATCAAAGGCTTGCGAAACGTCAAGGAATGCGCTTGAACAGACTAACTTACACTCGATTGCTCGTTCAATTACATCGGTTATTCGATGCACTTAGTCAACTGTAGAGTATTGGCTTCTAAAGCCAAATTGATGATCAGGCAAGAGGGAATTTGTGTCGGTAATTGGTTTAAGACGATTAAGAAGGATTCGCTCGAAGATCTTCGATGTAATCGGTAGAAGCGATATTGGTCTATATGACTTGATTTCAGTCAGCGGTTTACCGGGTTTCGGAACCATAATAATTTCGGCACTTTCCACTGGTGCTGTACATGCTCTAATCTAGAGCAGCTAGAGAGCAGCAGATAGAGCAGCTTTAGCAAACCTTTTTTCGGCAACACTTTAAGTAACTCTCCCGTTATTAAGTCATATCCCGGGGCTTTATTGGGCTTAACCGTGTCTATAACTCATCTAAGTTCCTTAAGTGTAGCCTTTTCTACTAGAAAGTTTGTCGTCACGTCTAGCATATTGACATTCTCTGGAAGCACTTCCCCGTTGAATGGTTTAAACGTTTCTGCAAGATGGTCGGCCAAAACATTAGCTTTTTCCTTATCTTCTTTCGCCCAGTCATCCTGGTTTCTTCTTATTGGCGCCAGGTGTATTTGGGGCTTTCGAACACTTCCTTTGTCGCTGTGAGTCTTTCAAGGTAGTTATTAATACCTTGATTATTGAAGTCCTTGATCGATTTTTTCAACAAGTTGCAGAGCCTATTGAAGGACGTTTTATCTTGTGGTGCCCGGGTTTCATGCCACTTTTTCCGCGCTCTTCGTTTCTTCCTTATCATTTCTCTGATTTCCGGTGGGTATTTTATGCCGACTTTGGGAACTTTGTTCGATTCGCGGGGAGTGTTCTTCCAGGCCGCTTGCTGTATGACTTCAACAAAACGTTCAACTTCTTTTTCAAGTTAGTACGGCGTTCTAAGTGCTACTTTCAACTCAGTATTGTCCACAACGTCTATTCGGAAATCGTTCCAGTGAGTTTTGCTGTTAGTTAATCTGGGTGGTCTTTGTTTCTTAACCAAGGATTCGCACAGTGAGAGGATAACTGGAGAATGATCGGAGGAATAATCGAAGCCCTCTTCAACTTTGACGTAACTAGCGTTTCCGATAAAGAAGTCTATTAGATCGGATGTTTTGGCGACATCCGAGGGCCAGTATGTCGGCTTGCCTGTTGGTAAAAATAGCAACCACATTCCATACCAGCCCTGTAAAGAGTTTTGCCTTTTTGAGAGATACATCTTGAGTCCCAAAAGGTGTGCTTCGCGTTAAAGTCGCCACTAATAATGAAGATTGGTCCAAGAGAGTTGAATAGGTCAATAAATTCGTGTTTTTCTATTTTGCAGCGAGATTGGCAATTGATTGAGGATATATTAAAAGAGTAATTTTTATTTTTAGCGCGTACCACGGTCATTTGAAATTCGTCAAGTTCAATTACTGCTTCCAGAGTATGTTCAATGCAGTCTTTTATGAATAGGGATGACCCGCCTCTTGCGTTTCCCGATGGATGATGATTGTGGTAGTCGCGGTAACCTTTTAGTTCCACTCGCGATTCTGTCGCCAGGTGAGTTTCAGAAATTAAACATATGTCAATTACTTTTTCTTGCATGAAAATATTTAGTTCATCAAGCCTTTTATGTAGCCCGTTGGCATTCCACGCAAGTATATTGGGCTTCTTTGCCATAATTAGTTGCAGAAATCATATATTGCAGGGGTTTCGGCATCCCCATCCTGGTCAGCTTATAGAAAAGCCCCTCTAACCATACGGTGTCGAAGGCCTTCTCAAAGTCAACGAGGCAGGCATCCATACACTGGTCCTTGCATTTATTCCATTGTAGAGGAGACCAGCTTTGACGCAGCATGAATACATAGTGTCATGCCTCGCCCTAAAACCAAACTGATTTTTCGGAATTATATTATTTTCCTCAACCCACCTTAACAGCGCTCTACTAACCACCTTCTTAAATACCTTGCTAGTATTCGGAAGCAAACTAATTGACCGAAGATTAGCAGGGTTAGTGCTAACTTGGTCCCTTCTCGGGATTGGATGTACCACTGCTGTTTTCCAATGCGTCGGATAATATGCATTATTCAGCACATTGTGATAGCGTAGTGAATATATCCACTGCTTCCAGGGGCAGGTGTCTTAATGGAACGTTTGGAATACCGTCTACTCCCGACGACTTTTTGTTTTTCAGAGACTCAAAGATGCACAGGAGTTCATCTTTTCGCACGAGCAAATGCGAAAAAGCTCGTTCATCGGCGATGATGACATTTGTCGCGTTTTCTTCATTGAATACGTTGAAACCGTGATTCTCGGATCGCCAATTTTGAAGTTCGTTGCGTAGACGCTGTTGTCAATGTCGTAATTACATTGAACCGGATTGTTCACCGCATACTCGGCCTCGAAAAAAGCTCCCAGCAAATCCACTTTCTCCTCTGGGTCTTCGACCACGAAAAGACCGTAGCCTGAGTCGGCACTCTCTGGACTTATGCTAACGGTCAGTAGTGTCTGTCTGTTTTCTGTCGATTGGTCTATTCGGACACACTGAATGTCATTGTGGTCTATCCGCCTGAATAATTTATTTACGAGGGCTGTCTGAAAAGTTTCCGATCGCAACGTAAAGATAGCGGCACTCGTCAATAACAGCTAGTGAATGCTAGTTGTGCATCTTTTGGCAGTTACGAGTACTTACCGAAGTTTCAGTCATTTTGAACGCGCAGTTTTTAGTTGACAGTCGTTTGAGTGAGTCGATGTGAGTGTTTTTTGTGAAAATGGAAAAAATTGAGTATCGAGCTGTTATTAAATTCTTGTTTTTGAAAGAGAAAGCTGCCCGCACGTTGGATGCCGCGTTTGCTTACGTTAGACCAAAAACCCGTTCGAATGAACACTTCCAACGTTCTGTTGGCGCAGTTTAGGCGCAATAAATCCGAGTTTTGGCGCCGAATAATTACTGTAGATGAAACTTGGATACACAATTATACGCCCGAAACAAAAATTCATTCAAAGCAGTGGACTGCAAAGGGCGAGCCGGGTCCAAAAAAAGCAAAAACTGTTTTTTCGGCTGGGAAAGTGATGGCGACTGTTTTTTGGGATAGTAAAGGAGTTATCTTAATCTCAAAAAAGGAAAAAGCATACTACGCATCATTACTTGCCAAGCTGAAGGCAGAAATTGCGGAAAAACGGCCACATTTGCAGAAAAAGAAAATCCTGTTTCAGCAAGACAACGCGCTGTCTCACACCTCTTCGGTTGCCATGGCGAAAATCCATGAATTACGGTTTGAACTGCTTGACCATCCACCTTATTTACCAGATCTAGCCCCAAGCGACTTCTTTTTGTACCCTCATCTAAAAACTGCGCTCGGAGGACAGAGATTTTCGTCAAATGAGGAGACAATCACCTTCGTGAACAATTATTTTGCAGAGAAAAACGCCAAGTACCAAGTGTAGAGTTACAAGGAGACTATATAGAAAAATAAAAAAAATTTTTGAGAAAAAAGTGTTGTATCATTATTCGGTCGGAAACTTTTCAGCAACCCTCGTAATTTTTTTTTTTATTTTATTCAATATTCTTAGGATAATATTTATTAGGCAGGTTAATTCTAACTACTAGGTAACAATTAAGGAATGTATTAAATTAAGAATATGTAGTGACATTCGTATTTAGAATTCAAATAGTGTTGAATGCCACATCAGCAGAATTTAATGTAGATAATATAATTAAGAATTAAGATGGAAGTGATATTTTAGCGTTTGAACAATAATTAAAGAGGGTCTAGAAATAGCATTAAGTAAAATTAAATTACGTAGAACAGCAAAACTTCAATTTGATTGTGATCAAAACTTAGAAGCCAACTTTTGATTTTGTTTAAGAAAGATGAACGTGTTGTAAGTACGCGAATCGAAACAGGAAGACGATTAAATAATTTAAAGCTTACGATGGAGTAGAAGTCTCTAAAATGAGTGGTTCGGAATGAAGGTATGCTTACCAGGGATCGGATGTTGCTGCGGGCATCAGAGATCGGGCTCTGAAAAAAACCACTTCTCATAAAGAAAATTGTAAGCACCTGGTAGTAATAAAGGTGTCTAACCGGCAAAATTTTAAGGCTCCTAAAGAGTGCCATGGAATGGGTGAGTCGAGGAACACCGCAAATCGTTCTTATAGCACATTTCTGTAAAACAAGTAGAGACTTAATTTTCATGCGGTAAACACCTCCCCAACATCCTAATCCATATTGTAGTTTTGAGTGAAATATGCCGTAGTAAACAGTTCTTAAACTATTGTTTGTGCAGTATTTACGAAGATGAAACAAACTACGGAGACAAGAACGAAGATACTGTTTTATGTTTGTAATATGATCAGACCAATTCATATTTTGTTCAATATTTGTAGTTATTTACTATGTCAATTTTAAAACAGTTCGCATGACACGATATATCCACATCAAACACAGTTTTAGAAGAAGTTTCATTACAGGTGCAAACCGAAACTTTGTGGCGAGTACAATTAGCGGCATAAAAGTGAAAATCGAGGTCCGGCACAGCCTGCAACCTAAGGCTGAAAAACATTAGTTTCGTTTTATTGCTGACAATAAGTATATGTTTGGCGAACCACATTCTCAGTAGGCCTACATCATGGTTTATATCAGCTGCTTGCTGGAGATGGCTAACAGAGTCGTACGCGATGCCAAGATCGTCGGCAAAAGCCGTAACTTTTCCTGCAAAAGGTTGAAGAAACAGGGAGTTTATGTAGACTAGGAAAAGAGTAGGGCAGAGTACAGACCCTTGGGGTACTCCTAGTTTAATAATCCTATTTTCACTAAAACAATCTCCAATTTTAACTTTTTGCTTTCTATCTTTGAGATACGATACCAGCCAACTATAAATAACTCCTCGAAATCCAGCCCGATGTAATTTCCTCAAGAAAATTGTATGTTTTACCATATCAAAAGCCTTGGTTATGTCAACAAACAGACCGGCACAGCTTTTTTTTCGAGTCCAGGCCTTTATTTATAATCGAACAGAAACTCGTGAGAGCATCTTCAGTAGAGAGTCCCGCCCTAAAGCCATATTGCAAGGGACTGAAAAAAGTTATTCTCTTCAGAAACCGCAGAATTCTATTTTTGACAGCTTTTTAAAAAATTTTCGAGATGGAAGATAGTAGTGAGATAGGCCTGTAGTTGTTTTTATCTCTTTTGTTACTCTTTTTAAAAATTGGTAGAACGTTTGCATATTTTAACCTGTCAGGGAATGTACCAGTGGAAATACTTAGGTTAAAAAGGAAAGCGAGTATATCTACTACATTCAGAGCGATATGCTTTAGTATTTAATTAGAGAGGCCATCATCACCACAGAAAGGCGAGCGATTAAGCGAGTTTATAAGGGATAACACTTCAAGGCCAGTGATTGGTTCAAAGAAGAAGCTGTCTCTACAAACCGGATCTTCCACCAGATTCCCTGCTATACAGATCGAACAGTATTCAAATCTAAAATTGTAGAGAGATGCTTCACCAACTTTAACAAAAAAATCATTGAAAATATTTGCTACTATTGTAGGATCTTTGACAATAGAGTTATCAGTCGAAAGTTCGATAGTGTTAGGTATTTTAGAGGAATCGCGGTTCAATATGCTATTTAATAATTGATTAACATGCGTTTCAAACTTCAGTTTACTGTTCAACGTATGCACCCAGATATTTAAGTTCTCTCACACAATCAATTTTATTCGTTACTATTAATAAACACACATTTAATCTTTGACACAAGTTTGGTTCTACGTAGCCAATCATCCAGATCTCCCTATAAAATAGTCCCCATAGTTAGAAGATGTTCCCCCTTGATGTATAAAAGGGTGCTATCTGCAACAAGACAAATTTTGTAAGAATTTTTCTACAATCATTAATATACAGAAGAAAAAGTAAAACTCCCAATATTGACCCTTGTGGCACACCAATCGCTATTTCTTGCGGGTTTAAAAACGTTTCATTTATCTTAACTCCGTGTGATAAAATGTATGATACGAAAGGTCCTCTGAAGGAGCAAAATACACGTAAGGTTGCCTTTTTTTATCTCCTTTTTCCTTTCAATAATTCCCCAACTTAAAGACGTCCTACCGTGTGACCCCGTCTAAGGCTTAATTGTTCCGCACAAAGAAGTCTACCAGATAAGAACGATAGGAAAAAAATGTTAAATAAAACAACTGTGACTGTGCAATTATCTCAAACTTCAAATTGTGTATAATTTTTTTAGAAGAAGTTCATTTTGAAAAGTAAGTGATCGCTTTTAATTGGTTCGCGTACATTTTACTCGTATAGCTTTTTTTTTGTTTTTTCTCAATAAGTAAACAGTCAATTGATATAAAAGTAGGTTTTTCTTAAATAATTTGTTACCGAAGAAGATATACAATTTATATTAAATAACCTTGGCCTAGAAAAACAGGAGGACTTGATATGTTAAGAAACATTTATCTAAAGAAATTGCCCAAATCAGGTATAAAATACATAGCATTCATTATGAACGCATGTCTAAAAATGCAATATTTTCCTGATATATGGAAACTTGCAAAAGTGATACCCATATTAAAAGCTGGTAAGCCTCCAGAAAGTCCAGAAAGTTATAGATCTATCAGTCTGCTAAGCAATCTTAGTAAGGTATATGAAAAGATAATAAAAGAGAAAATCTTAAAGTTCACAGATGATCATAAAATTTTTCCCAACGAACAGTTTGGTTTTAGGCGTTATCACAGTACATCCCATCAGGTACTAAGAATATGCAACTGCATTAAAAGTAATCGGTCAGAAGGAAAATCTACTGGCATGGTCTTATTAGACATTGAAAAGGCATTTGACTCTGTTTGGCATGAGGGTTTGTTATACAAAATGATGTACCATAAGCTTTCCTCCATATCTCTGTAAAATAGTCCAAAGTTTCCTATGCAGTCGTCGTTTCAACGTTCATGTTAATAGTAGTACCTCTGACCTAATATACTTTCAATCGGGTGTACCACAAGGCTCAGTTCTTGGCCCAATCCTTTATAACATTTATACATCTGATATACCAACGTTACTGCACTGTGATATAGCCATATTTGCAGATGACACCGCAATATTTTCATTTCATGAATTCGCTCTTAATATTGAGAGGAATCTCAGAAATGGAATGGAAATATTATTAAAATATTACACCAATGGACAATCAAGCTAAACGAAGTAAAAACTCAGGCTATTTTTTTCACTTGGAAAAGAAAGTCATGCTTTCTACCCAGCTCCCAACTTCAACTGAATGGAAGCTATATAAATTGGGAACCCTCTGTCAGATATCTAGGTATTTAATTAGATACCAAACTTACATTTAAGGACCATATCACTAAAACTATAAAGAAAATAGGAATAGCAATAAAGATGCTGTATCCTGTATGCTGTATTAATAAAAAATCACTACTTTCCACTGACAATAAAATTATATTGCACAAAGTAATCTTCCAGGCGATTCTGCTATATGGATGCCAAGTATGGGGCGACGCTGCAACTTGCCACATAAACAAATTGCAAGTCTCACAAAATAAGATCTTAAAAATGATGCTAGATTTACCTTGGCATAACTCAACTCGTGGTACTGTTGAATTGATTGTTCACAGAATCCTTAAACTTAATAGTACGTTTAAACGAAGATGTAGTTTTGCTGATAATCGGCTTGTAAATGAATTATGTACTAATGATTGATAAATGTTAGGTATACATATTTATTAGTATATGTTTATTTATGTTAATCATTTATTGCTACTTATTTATTGAATATTTTTTTTTTTGTAAGGAGAATTTAGTCATTTTTGCTTCTTTGTTTTTTATTTATTTATTATATACTTATTCATATTCTGTATATTTATTCACACTTATTTATGTGTTTATTCATCGTTTTATGTACATACATATGCGTAAGTTTATCCCGATATGTATCTCCGTGTATGCATATCCTTTTTTGTTTTTTATATTGAAGGTTTTGTTTTCGTTTTTCCTTCAAATTTTTTTTTTGGCTGTTTTTTCTCCACGCATCCTTAATGGAACTAAAATCATGTTTCAGTAGAAAGATAAAATGTCAAATCATCAAATCTCTGTAAAATGTGCAATAACAATATTTCTGTAATATATTTGAGTACGAAATAAAACTCTATGTATATCTATTAGAGATTTTGTTTAATATAAGAGGTAAATGAAAGTAAAATTTATAGATAACATATGTGTTTTCTGTATTCATTAGACGAAAAGTATAGTTGTTCATTGTTGTTCAAGTTGGAGACCGTGTTTGTTCTAAAGCCTTGCATATGCACTGCTAAAATGTGTTTTAACTTCTTGTGCACAGGTGCGATACTCACACTAAATTTTTCCTTTTTTAGGATGCCCATCGAAAACACGAAAAAGCAAATTTTTGATCTTTGGATTTCTAAGGTCAAAATTAAGCGCTTAGATGCTGTTTTTGCTTTTGTTATGGGTTACTTTAGCCATACCATCTTGATGAAAAATTTTCCGGAATTTATTCAGAAAATTAAAAATAGAAGTTTATTCATCTATAGGAAATCTATATTGTCCTCTTCAAAGTAATCCCCATCGATTGCAACACATTTATGCCAGCGCTTGATCCAATCCTCGAAACATTTTTTATATTCGGTTTTCGATATGTCCATCAGTGCTTCCTGCGATTTTTCCATTACTTCCTCTCGCTCTCGGCTGCTGAAACGCGTTCCCCGTAGTGGTTTTTTAACTCGATTGAACAGAAAGAAGTCACAGGGAGCCATATCAGGTGAATTCGGTGGCTGTTGGATGGTATTTGTTGCATTTTTCGTCAAAAAATTACGAATGATGATGGCGACGGTGCGTTATCATGGTGCAAAATCCACGAGTTTTCTGCCCATAATTCTGGTCTCTTTCGGCGAATTGCTTCACGCAAACATCTCATAACGTCCAAATAATATTCTTTGTTTACTGTCTGGCCTTCTGGCAAAGGTAAAAATTCATGATACACTACACCGTTGTAATCCATGAAAACCGTGAGCATTGCCTTCTTTTTTGACTAAAACGACGTGGTTTTTTTGGTATCGGCTCATTTGGTGAACGCCATTCACTTGCCTGATGTCTGGATTGGGTGTCGTACTCATAAACCCACGTCTCGTCTCCAGTAATCTGTCCAGACATTCATCAAAAGGGAATGTGGGATCGGATTCAGCCTCGCAAATCATCTCTTTTGCGACGTCAACACGGTCTCTTTTTTGCATGAAATTGAGGTCTTTTGGCACCAACTTTGCTGCTACACGACGGAAACCCAAATCATTAACCAAAATGTCTTGGACGGATCCATAGGCAATTTTCAAATCCTCCGCTATGTCTTGCGGTTATTGACCAATATTTTTCCTACTTCATCAATATTTTCGTCGGTTTTCGATGTCGACGGTCTGCCACTGCGTTCATCATCTTCGATTGACTTACGACCACTTTTGAACCGCTCGCGCTCGTGCCACCGATAAACGACCGTTTTCTCTAGAGAATCGTTGCCGAAACACTTTTCCAACGCAAAATTTAATACGAGTACAAATTCGTTGTTGCAAATTTAAATCCATTTCTGAAATTGTAAAAAACACAGAGATAGATGAACTCTTGGCTACGTAACTTTTGCAAATGTTAAGCTATGATACTAAGACTTAGAAGGATTGTCAACAACAGATTTACCAACCTAACAAAAAAAATAAAACTCAAATCGGAATAATCGGAAACACCACAGGGTGGTGTCCCCAGGGAACTTTTTGATCAAGGTGGTATACTATTTTCTGAGGCAGCAACAAAGTCAATCAAATTAACCTTAAAAACTTTATGTTTAAGATTTGACGAGAGAAGGGGCAACAAGTGGTCGGCATAGAGAGCGCTTCGAAAATTCAAATTCTCTGTGGCTAAATGAAAATCTAACATTACTACAACATATGGTATCTTAGATGAAATACCTTCTTCATCTAGAGTAGGAAAACCGAGAAAAAGCTTTGTTGAGTGCTGTGAGGAAAGCAAGAAGAGAAAAGTTAAAACCATTTCACTGAAGAAATTGCAATGGCCCATGAAAAAAGGCTTAGACAAGACGGAAAAAGAAATACTGCTATTGCAGTGAAAAAATTATCTGAAAGTTCTCCGAACCGAGGTTTGATTGTTTTATTTGTTTTTTTTTTTTAATATTTTTGTAGGTTAAATTTTGTTATTAAGGTTCTATTGTGAGGAAAACGCTGCTCCTGGATTTTTACCAATAACTGCAGATGATGCACTAGCATTAATCACGGACATTTAGCTTTCAACTCAACAGTACGAAATACTACGCCTTAAAAATTAACAACAAAGTTCGCAATTTATTACCTCATACTACAAAATTAAAGAAGCTAGGACGAAATGCTACCCAAATAATAAAACTGTGAGCGAAACTTCTGCAGAATGTGGATTGCAAAGCTTAGTAAATCACAGCCTTGAGCGTCTCAAAAAGACGTCTTAAGTTCCGTTGGTGACCTAAAAGATCTATCCTTGGTAATAAAATGGGGCTGATGGTGCTCAACAGAAATCATACAAACAAAAATTTTCTGCTGGTGATAGTTCGGATGAAAATCTTTTTTGTATCTCAATAGTTCCCATCCAGATGTATTTCTTTAAGGATGAAATTAAGCAAGTACTTTGGCAAAACCCTGCCCCATCATCAACCCGATATTGTCGACCAATAAAATTAAATTTTGCTAAGAAAGCCACAGAACTGATCAAGTCAGAGGTAGAATCAATTCAAGATCAAATTAAAACCCTACTTCCTATAGAATTTAACATTGACAGTTTGCATATCATAATTAAACCGGTCTTTTTGTTAACCATGATTGACGGAAAAATTTGTACTGCTTTATCATGTACAACATCTTCATCACCAACGTGTTACATTTGCGGTGCCAAACCCTCCGAAATGAACAATTTAACTAATCTTTCAACTAGGCATGTGAACCAAGAAGCAATGTCCTTTGGATTAAGCCTCCTTCACTCATGGATACGATTTATAGAATGCATCCTTCACATAGCGTATAGATTAGATGTCAAGGGGTGGCAGGTAAGAGACCAAGGCAGTAAAAAAAGCCAGAGAAAAACTAAACCAAGAAAAATTTAGAAGAGAAACAGGGTTATTGATAGATATGCCAACTCAACAGTCTGGCAATACTAATGACGGAAACACGGCTAGAAGATTTTTTAGAGATGAGGAAAAAACTGCCCAAATTACAGGGATAGATGAAGAAATTATCAAAAAGTTTAATATCATCTTAGAAGCTCTTGGGTCTGGGTTCCCAATAGATTCTGGTTTTGTTTTGAAGCTACGTTCATGCCGTTATGTGTGGAATAGTACATCATTCAAGTGGCCGCCTCGGCTTCGCTGGCAGTGCTTCAAGCCGTCGGTCCAATTTGTGATGACTTGTTAGCGTAGACTGAGAACTTGATGTAGCCCTAGAGAAAATAATCGAATGGTGTCAAATCGCATGATCGCGGCGCCCAACTGACGAACGCTCGTCGTTGCCAGTTGCCAAATGTCCCCTTCACAACTTCGAGCGTTGCATCGATTGTTTGGCATGTAGTGCGTTGGTAGGTACCACAGCTCGGATATATCGAGCTCTGGCCACAGAAAGTCGGTTAACATCGCTCTATACCTGAGACCATAGACGGTAACGGTGTCTATTTCCTTATTTCGAAAGAAACAAGGTGCAATGATGCTGACATGCCATAAACCGCAAGCAATAGCCAATCTTTGTGGATGCAGTGATGCTTGGCCGAAAACTCCAACAACGGCAATTTTGCTTGTTGACATATCCGCTGAGCCAAAAATGGGCCTCGTCCGAGAAGATTTTTTGGCCAAAATCCGGATCTCCGGCCAACATTTTCAGCGCCAAATTAGCGAACTCATGGCGTTGTCTATGGTCATCTGGCTCCAATTCTTGTGCCAGCACAATCTTATACGGATGTAGGCCCAATTCATCTCTGAATTGGCGATGTCCAATTCAGCTGATCGGCGCCGAATCGACATTTCTTGGTCTTCTTCGATTCCGGCCACTATGGCGGCTATGTTTTCTACATTTCGCACCAATCTCTATGTGGTTGGTGGCTTAAGATCCAAAAGAGTGTACTCGCGCTCAAACTTATCCACGGTGCGATGAATTACCTGCACACTGAAGCCATGATGACGACCGACCTCGCGACGAAATTCACGTTGCGTATTTACAACTGAGCCGACAATTCGATATTTTTTTAATAGCCTTCTCACTTCCGGCAAGCGTAGGACGATGCATGATGAAGTGACAAACCTTACTGAATATTTTGACAACTAAGTCATCGATAACATTAACAGCTGCTGAAACATGACAATCGAAAGAACTAGGAGGTTTTGCTAGTGTGTGAACCCGTGTTCTGCTATGCCCTTCAATTATTCCATTTTACACATTCATACTAAACTTCTCAGGCTCCGAGTTCTCTTCCTCTTCTATTCATAACTGGAAGCTCCACTGAGAGAGTTTATGTAAGTTGTGGATCCTAGCTATGCCTATTTCCCCTCACATTAGATTTTTAGTGGAACTGAACAAGTGGAATGGAAAACTAGTGTTGTCGCGCGGGTACTTTTCCCCCCTCGAATTATGTATATCAATAAATTTTTTGCAAAATACAAACAAACGCGAAGGAGAAAGGAAACTTGCTCGAAAGGGACGTTGGGACGAAAGCAAAAAAGTATAGGTTGTATATCGATCCAGCCACCCTCTGGATCGCTGCCCCCAACAAAAGCCAAGTACAGTGCCTGTGCAATTTTTTGAGTTATCTGACTTGAAAGGACCGTCCATCGCCATCCGTCGACGACTTTAAGACGTTCTGTCTGATGCTGCCCGTTACGAGTCTTCCCTCTATCCTACGAGCTCCGACAACGGTGTTCCAGGTGGACCTCTTGTAGCACCTCAGCTCCTTGTCAATCGTGACGCTCCCTACTGTCTTTAGGGCTTCATCGACCGAACCCCCACGTTCTCCTGTTCAGAGAAAGCCGACCGTGAAACCTAGGTGGTTTTTTTCCGAGGTCTGGGGTTGGCAGACCATTGGCCGATGGGACCATGGCTGCGCTCCACCTCCGCCAGAGCTCGCTGTTCCCACTCAAAGAAAAGAGGGACCGAAAGGATTTCATACGGGCAAGAGAGTTAAACTTGTGGCAGGAAAATTTACCACAACAATTGCGTTGGCAATTTCGGAATCTGATTTTAATTCAACTCCATTTATTTATTACACTTCGTCCTTCATTAAGAATTTGTTTCTTTAAAGTCTTCCAGAGACGATTTGATCGCCGACCTGGTCCGTTATTTTTGTCTCAATGTATACATTTTTTGCTCTAATACAGTCTCGTTTGTATTGGTGTCTTGCGATTTTATATTTATTTCAGGGCAGTCACTTTTCCAAAACTCTTGAATGTGTTATTTATTGCCCTCTCCTCGGCTCTAAGACATTATTACTAAATTTACTAACAAATTAGCCCTTATCAAATTTAATACACCTAAACCTGTCTGCCTTATGGGATCTTTTTCCTTCAGTATATAACTTCATCCACAGGGTTCCATGATCTTATATCTTCCAATCAGGTCGAACCTTGACATGGGCGCTGAAGGTAAAATCCGCCAGCACGTAGTTATAAGGGTTATTGATGAACAATACAATATGCGGCTGTTCGGTAGATAGAAGAGATGAGAATAACCTAGATTACGTTAGTTCGTCTTGAAGGAAGTAGAGTTGAAAAGGGATGCGCAGTCGGTGAGACCTGAGAGCAGCCGATGAATGAGAAGAATGCCAGCAATATTCCTACGTTCTTCTAACGAATTCATACTGAGAAGTTTGAGGCTGTGCTGATAGGGAGGTGAGATTAAAGTGTCGTTCCCAGGCAGATCACGGAAAACAAATTGGAGGGATCGACGTTGAATACCCTCGATTCGTGAAACATGGAGTCGGTGATTGGACCTGATTGGTTCATTCAGGCCGGGAAAGTCCACCACCGACCAAATATTCACACTACGCCAGATCTTGGAAAAAAACCATGAGCTCCAAATCGATATACACCATCTATTCATAGATTTTAAGGCCGCGTATGACAGCATCTATAGAGACGAGCTATACAGAGGAATGTGTAGTTTTGGTCTCCCTCCCAAACTCGTTCGCTGGTGCAGAATGACAATGGAGAATGCACGCTGCTCCATCAAGGTCGGCACAGAATTTACCGAGACCTTTGATTTTTTTTAACATCATTCTCGAAATAATAGCGCAAAACTTACTCGCCGACACAAGAGGCACAATCGTTCAAAAATTCGTCCAATTACTCGCATACGCGGATGATATTAACATAATCGGAAGAAAGCAGTGCGATGTCAGAGGCGCTTTCGCGAGTATGGAATATGGGGAAGACCAAGCATATGGTGTCAGGACAACCAACACCGACCTCTCAGATAGAACGTCACTCTTGACAGATATAATTTTGAGGTAGTTAACGACTTTGTCTACCTAGGCTCCACAATCAATTCAGACAACGACATCAGGAATGAGATCAAACGAAGGATAACTCTTGCCAAACGTTGCTTCTTGGCTAAGAATTCAATTAAATATCAAAGCCCTCTCTCGAAGAACAAAAGTATCTCTACTATGTATATAAGACTTTAATAATCCTAGCCGTGCTCTATGGCTTAGATGCATGGACTTTATCAAACATGGATGAGGGCACACTTGGCTGCTTTAAAACGAAAATTCCCCGGGTAATTTTCGGTTCTGTCTGCCTAGACGCTAAGTGGAGGAGGATATACAACAATGAACTAATACCGGCTGTACAGCGGCATCGACTTAGTCAGAAGAGTGAAGTGGAAGAAGACAGCGGCTAAGTTGGCGCAAGCAAGTGGAAGACTCCAAAACGGACGTAGCGCCACCTAAAGTAAGTCAGTATTATCTGGGCTAGCCCATCGCACTATAGTGCTTCCACTGTGTGTGAACGTTCATTGCCCAAACTCATTGAATATTCTTCATTTCCTGGAGTCGTTAACGATAAGGTCATGTGTATCCAAGATAGTTGGGGTAGATGACACCGCAACTCTAGACGTCCTTCAGGCCGCGCCCAACATCTCAGAAGAAATCGTACCACTCATTACGAGAGCAAATCTTTCTCAAAGTTTGGAAGCAGGAAATGATTGTCAAATTACCCAAAGAAGGAAGACAGGGCAAAAGTCGGCTTGAATCCAGTTGCTTTATGATAGCGTGCCTTGCGCAGGAGAGGAAAGGAGAGAAACTTGTCACTATAATAAAAGCCATCTATGAAAGTGGTAGATGCCAACTCTTGCAGGATGTTAAGGTGTCAGATTAATTCGAAGTCCACAGCGAATTCCCTCAGAGCGTTTCTTTCGCAATTGCTGGTCCGTGTTATGATCACCGATGTGCTCCAAGCAGTCCTATTTGGAGTGAGCAGAGGCCAGAGATGGACGATGACATCATTTCTTAGACATCTTGTCTACGCGGCTGCACTCAGGCAATATGGTGGGCATTTAACAGATGAGTCAGAACTTGGAAGTAGGATTTAACATAAATCTTGGTAAGACCAAAATTCTACTACTTTATGGGTGTAGTATCTTGAAGGTAACCAATGCCTTGACGAGAAAGCTGCGAATTTTTATATCCTACGAATCTTCTAACCAAACCGTATATAGAACGATCATTCAAGGTTCTGTGTGCATTCTAATCTAGAGAAAAAAATAGCAGTGGATTGGTTACCTTGCGGCTCGAAGTCAGTTCAATTGAAAAATTCGCTGTGCAGTGGAATTCACTCACTTAAACAGGCAAACGTATGAGCCGCTTTAAGAAAACCCGCAAAAGGAAAACTGAGGCAAACTATTAAAATCTGGAGATGAGCTGGAGATAAGTTACTCGTAAGCGAATTGTGGAACTCCAAACACGATGACGTGTATGTACTTTTGACCCCTATACTCCACAAGGGGTCCTAGGAACTATGCTAAAATTGGAAGTGCCGGCATTCTAACTAAGCGACGTGGGTAGTTTTCTGCGCCACTGAAAGTATCTATTTCCATGCCTAGCATCGGATAAAGTATGCTGACCAACTGTTGACAGATTTAGCTATTATACCCGGACGAACATTGGTTTTGTAATATGGAAATCATTTTGGATCCTTGCAACGCAAGATTCGTTCAATTAGAAATTTGAGATTGAGCAGAATAAGATGCTTACACGCTGGTAGGTTACGCTATAAAACCCTCCGAAAGTCTGGATGAGCTTGAGTAGGATTACTTTTAATAGGCAGATTCAGAACGAGAGTAAAAAATGTTACGATCATTCTGTGTTGCGGTCTTACGATTTTCGCACCTGGAAAATATAAGTTGCCCAATGTTAAAACAGTGTGCACGCTCTTACCTAGCCTAACGTAGAGCAGTGTGATAATAGTAACTTTCGCAGCACCAATCGGTACATAATCTTATCATAAGGTCAATGTGATGTCTATCGAGCAACGAACGTCTTACCAAATTATTCATATTGCTCTTAGTGCGTGTTCGGAATTAAAGAGAACCGAAGGCTCGAAATGAACAATTGGCTGTGATTTGCGATGTTTAAGATGTTTATTTCTAAGAAATTACATTATTGGTATATAACATATGTATATTTTATAAATGACAATTGCTTACCGCAGTTTGCACCTGCAGTCTCCTTGGGGCAGAATTCCGAAATGTCAAAGTGCTCATAGAGACTGGAGATGGAAACTGAAGTTAGCCGCAGTAATATGTCGTACGGCCATCTATGGGCGAATTCTACTTTGAAGTGCGTTCAGCAACACCCCCACCCCTGTGGATCGACCACGATTCACTAACATCCAGAACGGCTACTTTTGATGCAGGACGTCTCATCACTCCCTTAGATGTGCGAACGTCGGCTCTTCGGACTTTACCATCAGCTCCCAGATATACTCGCTCAACCTTCCCACGACACCACTGTCTTCTTGGAATATTCCCGTCGCAGATGAACACCAAATCTTCTGCTAGTGGCTTTGATCGCTGACACCATTTCCTTCGACGAGTCAAAGTTGGCAGATACCCAGCTACCCAGTGTTTCCAAAATCGATCATGTAGTTGCCGGGCGATACGCCATTGCTTCTTGAGTGCGCATGTCTTATCTGGTGGCTCGTTTATACTCGGCGTTTTTGGTGTGTTGGCCGAACCAAGTAGAAAGTAGTTCGGGGTTAGTGGTAGTCGTCGACTGTGGTTGGCAGATGCGTGAACGGGCGAGAATTCACCACATTTTCAGCTTCTACTACGAGGCATTGTAGGGTATACTCACGAGGAGCCACTTCTTTTAGCGTATGAGTGAGGACTCTTTTCACGCATTACCATGCGCTCCCATACTCCACTTTCCGAAGGATTGGAGGTGCAGTCAAAAACCCACTCAACTCTTTTGGCTGATAACTCCTCCTGCACGCGCTCACAATCGAATACCTCTGAGAATCGCTTTGCCCCTTGGTTGGGGCCGATGAAATTCGTCCCATTATCAGAGCGAATCCTAATCGGAGTTCCCCGGCGGTTAATGAAATTGCGGATTGCCAATATGCAAGCGTCTGTGGACAAGTCATAAACAACTTCGAGATGAATCACACGCACAACCAAGCACGTGAAAGGCGCCACCCAATGCTTCTCGATACGACGTCCAATCGCTGTAATAGGGCCGAAATAATCTAAGCCAGTTTAGGAGAAGGGCCTTGTAAACGGTGTGAATCGATCGTCAGGCAGAGAGCCCATCAATGCTGGGACTGGCATAACTATCGCGTTTCTACATACACGGCAATTGGAGATCATCTCGCATATCGTTGCTTCAATGCTCTGGTGCTTCATTTTACAATGTTGGTCTGCAACCACTAGCATCGTAAACACATGAAGGGCGGCAAGATGATAGGCCGTTTGGCGACGTAGGTGAGCCAGCTAGAGCCACGACCATATACCCGGAGGACTACATACGGTGATAGTTGGTATAAAGGACTTCCCTTTGCTACTCTTTGGCAGTAGCTGACTTAATTCAATTCGACTTTAAACGCTTCCTACTGAACAAGCCAAAAAAGTGACTTCTCGGCTGCTTCGAGCTCGAATGATGTTAGGCCATTACTTAGATGTTTGCGGTAGCGGTTTACAAAACGAAGTACCCAGGCCATAGATCTTACGAGCCTGCAAAGAGATGAGAATCGTCTAAAATCGATAAAAATACTACTTACGATGATTAGCGAATATTTTGGGCGCAGCTCTTCATCGTTGATGTTATCTTCCTTGGCTATAGCGATTTCACTGGGTGGCCACTCCCCTTTCTTTCTTTTTGGGAAGTTAGGGCCGCACAACCAGCGTGAGTACGGTGTGAGGTCAACATTGCCGTTTGTCTGTGTAGCTTCATCGTCAGGGTTTTCGTCGGTTGGCACTCATCTCCAGCTGGTTTGCTCAGTGTTGTTCAGAATTTCCGCAATTATATGTGCCACGGACGGCTTGTACCGGCGATGCTCGCTGTCAATCCATTTGAGGACCGTTGTAGAGTCATTCCAGAGAACACATCGAATAGGACTGACAGAGTGTTCTTGAACTATATTTTTGATGAGGCGTGCTCCCAACACAGCTGCTTGAAGCTTGAGGCGTGGTATAGTCAACGGCTTTAGAGGCGCGCATCTTATTTTAGAACAAACAAACACTTCGGAAATAAAATCGTGGAACCTTAAAGTTGACTACGCTAGGCAAACGCAGAAGCCATGTGTTCCAAGCTGAGGCTATTTCGTTAGGCAATGGCTCGTCCCATCGCAAATCGTTTCGCCAAACTTCTCGCATTATCAGCTTAGCTGCCACGGTGAATTGACTTAGCAGAGAAGTTCCCTTTTTGTAGGCTTCCTTCCTCCCTCGATGACGTCTTTCTCAACGTGATGAAACTGCAACCGAAAACTAAAACTGTCACAGACTGGCTCCCAGCAGAAGCCAAGCACTTTCTCGGTTTCTAGGCTTCTTTTAGCGCTCACTAGCACAGTAGTATCGTTACGCTCTAAAGCTTTGATGACCTCCGTTGAACTCGAGCTGAAGTTTCTTAGTTCAAACCCTGCGTCATTATGTATTTCTCGTATTAGCTCTGACATTTCGATGGCTTGCTGCATTGGTTCAAAACTATCCACGAAATCATCTACATAATGACGATCCGTGATAGCTTTGATAGCACGTGGGTGGTGACTCTGATGTTCTAGAGCGTTGATGGTTTTTATATGTTGAGCTATACAGGGCGAGCATGCAGCTCCGAAAGTCATAGCTGTCATCTCGTACGCGTCTCGTCACCGTCACGCCAAAGAAATCGTTGGGCGCATCTATCTTCTTACCGTATCAGGATTTGGTGGAACATTTCCTTAATGTCTCCACTTACGGCAATAGCGCCTTCGCGGAAACTATATAGTATTGACGTCAACGGCTGGTGTTGTTGAGGTCCTTTAAATACGTGAGAATTAAGCGAGATCCCATGCCTCGAATACAAGGCGAAGTTTGGCTGGTTTTGGGTTAACCACACCAAAATGTGGTAAATACCACGTCTTTGGCCCAACAGTAGCTGCTTCCGATGGCGGCAGCTTACGTGCGTAGTTCTTTCTTTTGTAGTATTGGATTATAGTTTTATAGGCTGTCCCAAAACAATGGACTCGCTTTATCTTCCGTTCTATACCAATTAATCGCTTCACTGCCATCGGATAGCTATCAGGTAGCTCCACGTTATCGGCTTTCCACAACAGTCCTGCTTGGAATCTCCCAATGATTCTTTTAGTTGTTGATTGAAGAATTTGTCTAGCTCGATAGTCGGCTTTGCTCTTAACTGGAGGTGATGGTCTGACGCCAAAGCTTTCGGTTGCAAAGTACTGCTCAACCAGTTTCTGCAGTGGCTCCTTGCTGGACGTATAAGCTAACAGGCACGACTGCGTCGTTAGAGTGGCCTTTGCTGTTTGGCCGAATACAACCCATCCGCGCTCCGTGTTAGCAGCGTACAGACCATTTCCATTAGTTAACCAACATTCCTTTGGCAGACCCAGGTGGCAGTGGTCAAGACCGATTAGAAGCTTAGGCTCTGCTTTATACATAGTATGGCTGTAGTTTCAGATCTCCAAGGCGGATTGTGGTGTTACGAAGATCGTTTTCGCTTAGGCTCTCTTTAGGTACACGAAGGTTTGGCAATCCATAAACCTTTCTAAGGATATGCCTTTTCTTACTTGCTTCGCTAACATACAAATCAACCAGCATTGTAGGTTCCTGTGCTTGTCTCCCGCCAATCCATTGCATATCCAAATGGCACTTTTGACCTCGTAGCCCTAACTCCTTTACCATCTCAGCATCCAGCATAGTTATAGACGATCCTTCGTCTAAGAGTGCAAATGTATCGACTGCTTTATTAGGGCCATAGAGCGTGACCGGTAGTACACGAAAGAGCAGGCCGTTGGTTGTTACATTCTTCACGGGCAAGTTAGTGGTGGCAGAGCTGTCTGAACAATGTCATACTAGGAGAACTGCTTCCTTGGTAACCTCGCTAACACTTTGTTGTTGTGAATTAGCTGCGATGGTAACCATCTCATGCAGCAGCGCGTGGTGTAGTCTCTGGCAACCTTCAATAGAACATCGGCTCTTGTTGCGGCAGTCACGTAGAGCATGTCCCATCCTAAGACATATGAAGCACAAGCGGTGTTGCTTTGCTTTCGCTCATCTCTCCGACACTGTTGCATCAATAAAAAGCTGGCACTCGATAACTTTATGCTGACTCTGGCATATAGGGCACTTAGGACTCGATCCACGTTGCTTCCCTGCGGCATGCAAAGTTATCATTAGTCATTTTGGCTCTCTGGTGTCAATCTCTTGCACTGTGCAGATCAATTTCGCCATGTCGCTTAACCAATCGCTGAAGTGTAGAATCGTCGGGTATGGTTGGACTTGTATAGCGCGTCTAGCCCAGTCCAGTTTCTTGCTCATTGGTAGCGTAGAGGCTAGTTCTTCCAGCAGCGTCGGATTGCTTATGTGCTGATGGACGTTCACGGATTGTAGAAACACAATGAGGTTCTTAACCTTCATGGCAAAAGGAATTTTCCGAGCGACTGTGTTTTCATTAAGTTGCACTATGTCACGTACCTGAGTCAGCTGGCTACGTATGAACTAGTCTGTGTGTCCAAAACGAAAACGAAGCTGATCCACGATAGCATCCACATTGTCTGGGTGGATTAGTAAGCATTTCACAGTTTCTCGTGCTTCCCCTGCTAAGCACTTCTGTAAGTGTTGGTTGTCCTCCAGGTTATTATAATTGTAGGCGATGGTTGACTGAACGAACGCAGCATAAAAAAATTGGCCAATCCTTTGCATGGCCACTAAACACTGGCAGATCTTGAAGTTTTCTTGGGGTCATGTCGTATGGCGCGTATACGTTGTTTGGCTGGCGAGCGGTACTGTAGGCTGAATTTGACGTTGGCACATACATAGTAGCTAAATCCACACCACCTGCAGTGGCACTGTTGTATGCATAGCTTGCTGACGACGTAGTTGTGAAACTCGTTGGTATACAAGTTGCTTGCTGCATACTAACCTCTCCGTATGGATGTTGGCTTTGTCAAGATATGCATGGCTGTTCTAGAAGGTCTTCCAAAGGACCAGCTGAAGAAGAGGTAATTGCAATTGAAGTTGCTAGTGGCAATACTGTCTGGTACGTGATTTGCACAGGTGCGAGTGAGACAGCTAGTGGCGGCGGCTAGTGTGATGCCTTTGTCTGATGCGACAATGGTGGCAATGGTGACTGCGATGCAGGTGGTGATGATAGCAATGATAACGGCAATGCTAGCTGCGATGAAGGCTGAAATAAAGGCGGCAATACAGGCAGCAATGCAGGCAGCAATCCTGGCGGCTGTAGCAGCAATGCAGGCAGAAATGTAGGCGGCAATGGGGGCTGCAGTGAAACGGCAGTGATATCGGCAATGCTAGCGGCGACGAAGACTGAAATAAAGGCGGCAAAGCAGGCAAGTATTGCGAAATAAAGTTGTTCGGAATTAAAGAGAACCGAAGGCTCGAAATGAACAATTGGCTGTGATTTGCGATGTTTAAGATGTTTGAATTATGCGTTACTCACAAGACAACTCCAAGGGCACCATCTTTCCAAAGTCTGTTTAGATACTGACATATGCAGGCATAATGGGAAGGACCCAGCGAATTGTCCATGGGGCGTTTGCGATGGAGAAGAAACAAAGTATATTCTGTCTAGGCTTGGGCCTAGACGATCACGATCACGATAGGAACCACAACTTTGAGATAGTAAATGACTTTACCTACTTCTGCTCCGCTATCAACTCCGGCAACGACACCAGCAAGGACAAGGAAATCATACGAAGAATCAGTCTTGCTAATCACTGCTTCTTTGAACTTAAAAGGCAATTGAGTATATACGCAATCTCTCGAGCAGCCGAAAAGTCGTTATACAAGTTACTGAGCATCCTAGTACTGCTTTACGGCACAGAAAGGTGGACACCAACGAAAGCGGTTGAAAATACTCTCTGGCGCTTCCAGAGAAAAGCTCTTCCGGTAAATTTTGGTCCCGTTTACATCAATGGAAAACGGAGGAAGCGTTTGATCAGCCAACTTTACGGTCTGTACAGCGATATAGACCTTGTCAGAAAAGCTCGGATGATTTGGCTTAGATGGCTAGATCGCCTTGAGCGAAAGTTTTCAACTCCAACCCAGAAGGACAACGCAGTAGAGTACGACCTAATCTTAGATGGCGCATACAATTGGAAGGGCAACTCAGCCAACTTCGTGAACAGAACTGGAGGCAGTTGGCAAAAGATCGCGCTGGTTGGGGAGGCATGTTAGCTGAGACCCTGAATCACACCGGTAAGTTTTCGTTTCACAGCAAGATTTGGTTACCGATTACGGCTCACTAGGTCATAGCCCAATACTTCTCGAATGGTAATGGCGCAGGAGATGAAGAAAATGAACAGTAGCTTTCTAGCATAGCTACAAGTATTCGTGTGTAAAGCCGAATGAGCGTTCATTGGCCAATGCTCATATCAGGGAGGTCGATAATAGTCACATCTATAAAAATACCGTCCCTGGTCCCGCACCTAGAAGAGGTGAACAAGCACTTGGTCACGAAGTTGATTACCCAAACCATGCTGTGAGTGGACACTTTCCCGACAAAATTCAGTCCATTTATACCGTTGAAATGGTCCTTCTAAAACGCCGACTCAAACCAGATCTGATTCTATTTTTTTCTTCCCTTGGTCAGCTGTCATTGCTCCGTAATTGCTCCCTCAGAGCGGAGTCCCTGCTCAGACTACGGCAAAAAGCTGCGCAAACAAAATAAACTCGTCAAAAATGTAAGCGCCACTTTAGCTATTTTTCTCTTCAAAATTTTATTAATTAATTATTTTTTTCGTTTATTGTTATTATTTTTAAAAATCTCCCAATTATGCTGTAATAACCGCCAAATGGCGATTCTCTTTCATTTAGATTGTTTCCGAAGAGCAAGCTTCCCATACTCATAAGTCATAGTCATAAGTGTTTCCCTTCTCTCTTACCTCTTTGTTTTTTGAGTAATTCGAAAGAGAACAGCATATAATTTTAATTCTTTCTTCCGCATCGCATACGCATTTTAAGAGAAATCAAAATTGTTTACATTTTCTGTACTCACCGGCAAATAAAACCATCGGTCATTGAACTTTCACGTGAAAGAGCAAGGGAGTGACAAAGAACGACAGAGACAGAGGGAGAGAGCACACGCAAAGCAAAACAGAAAATAGACCAAAGCAAGAGGGCACAAAAAATAACCATATCGAAACCACCACCACCACCAATTTCATCAACACCACTGCCAGCACTGTCATGTCAGCAACAAAACACGAAACGAATACTACAAAGAGGCAATGACGATACGATTCCATCAACAATATGCGGTAATAGGTGTTCCTTTTCCACTGCTCTTTGCCACTCTTTCTTTACTCTCTGACAGATTTTGTTTTGGTTCACACTGAGGCCGTTGAACTCCCGAAAGTGATATTTTTTTCTGCGTATCGTTCTACACCGTTCCTACTTTATCGCATTCTCTTCTTCAGGGTGTCCTTATCGGACACTTTTGGGGGAAGTTCATTTCATATCTCTCATTCATTTTGGCAAGATAAAGCAGCAGATGTGTGCAGTAAAACAGCCGAACAGAAAGGCGCGCATTTTTCTAGTCATTAATTAGGGGGTGGTTGACGTCGAGACATCGGCAGGGTAACACAAATTTTATGTAATTTAAACACAAATACACAGAAACACTCATTCACGCATGTAGGCATTCTCGTTTTTTGGGGATGAATGAGTGGTGGGTTAATTAAAACAAATGACTGATTGATTTTCTGCTCTCGTCCTTTCGTAGTGTGGACTGACTGCACGCAGAATTCATGCAAACGAAAGTCTCCGAATGAGAACGAGAGAGAAAGAAACAGGAAGAAACTTGTTGGTTCTTCCAAAGCAAATTGAAAAAAAAATTAAAAATAAAAAATTCAAACTAAACAAAACAAACGGAGAAACAAAACAGAAAGATGCACTCCACTCACCGAGAGAGCGAGAGGACGTTGGTTGAACCTGCCGCCATTCAATTGCAGTGCAGTCATCCTCACAAGCTCTGCAGCTGAACAACGAACGAACGAACTCCAGCAGGGGCGACCGACCAGCCCAGCCAAGTGGAGTAGGTACTTCGCCAATAACACCGAGCAACAGTAACAGCCAACAGAGGCTTTATGAACGGTTTTAAGTGTGGTGGGGGTGTCGGCGGCGGCGCATTTGGGAAAGGGAAGGAATCGATTTTTTTCTTCCATACCGAGTGCAAAAAACTCGGCCATTTATTGACTTTTTTCCGTTGAACCCTGGCAAAGGGACATTTCCCTCGGGAGATGATGAGTGTGCCTGGTTGCTCACTCCTCTGGTTTGATACATATTCATATGTACGAGTAGTACTCTGTACTGCGCTCTGCACTCCGTTTACTCATACTCAGTGTAGCGAATCTGTTCGTCGAGTGAATGTGTGCGAAGAGGAGAGTGGGTTTGCCACTAGATGGTCTCTAGTCTCTGGTCTCTGGCTTTAACCGACTGTTTCTGCTGTTCCACTGTGATTGTCGCTCTTCGGATAGTTTTGACTTCGTAAAGCAAAGTGAGTGGCAGGGCCAGAGCACGATGTAGACGCTAAGCTGAGTCGAGTGTCGGTCATACGAATCGTACTACAATGAGCGCTGAACGAATCAACGGCCTTTGATGGGGTTTCGCAACAGCATTGCCAGTTGTACTGCAATTAAATGAATTTTTGCAAAATATGGTATGTCGACATGCTGACAAAAGCGAAAAATAAATAGGCTTGCAGGTAAGCACTTATAATCAGGTATTTTGGATTAAAATATAATTGACCCTATTAGTTATGAAATGTGGTCCACGGAAGTTTTATGAGTGAATCCCCTGGATCCACTTTTCCATGACTTCCTTGCATAATTCGGCCGATCTACCAGTAATTTCACGTAGAATATTTGCCTCTAAGCCGTATCAAGTTTCTGGCTTGATGCCATAGACCAAAAACTTGCAAAAACTAAAAGTGTTAAATCGCACGTGCAGGGTAACCAATAGCGGTAGCTTCCTCCTCGCCATCATCAACTAGGAAGAAGTACGGCCCAATGGCACCTTCAGCATAAAAATCACTCTAAATAGGCCAATTTTTTCGAATACAATGGCTGTTGTTGGAACAGGTCCGGCAGTTTGCTAAATCCGGCAATTTACTTATTAACAAATGCATTGTACTAAAAATGTGCCTTATCACTGATATTTCTGTAAAAATTCAGATCTTCCTTCTTTAATAAAGCCCTATAAATGAAAGATCGATGTCCACGATAGTCATTTGGCTTTGGCTCTTGGCCCAATATGATCTTATGCGGACGTATGACCAAGTCTTTTAGCAAATACAACACAGGTGCATTCAAGAGGTGTCCAGCTCTCGATAACGATATCGATTCCGATTGGTTGAGGTCTTGACTTGCGTTTCGCTGGTCTCACTCATATTATGGAGTGAATAAGTCGCTTCGAATTTGTTCACTAAACGCTCAGTTGTTCGCTTAGCGAGACGATTATAGCTGCCGAAAATGTAGTGAATGCTTGTAGGTTAGGTTAAAACAGGTTATGAGGGATACGTCATCATACAGACACCAGGCATCAAACGGGCCCATTCCTCTGGAACCCGTTGAATTCATCTTCAAATGGCAAGAACCTAAACAATTTCCCTGGTGAAACATCCAATTTTATTGCAAAAGCCAAGAAGGCCTTTGAAGTTCGTGCCGTCTATTTCTTCTTGGTTTTTGAAAAAGTATTTCCATAAAAATTTTCTTCGACTACGCGATATTGCCTCACATTCACACAGTATGCAGATCACCGCAGAATCTGCAAATATCCGTATCAGGCAATTTGAGTCTCTTTACGTGTTTGCGCAGCAGACAGTGGCGTGTCAGTATTGCTATTACTGCACTAAGCTTATCCCTGTTTAATTTTACTAACTCCCTAGACCTTTTTCCGTTAGAAAGTGGCCATAGAGCCTTGTCCTTCAAGACTTGACCACCTTAGGTTGGCAGTCTTTGGGACTTTTTCCTTGGTAGTGCCCCTTAATATGCAAAGGGGTGGTTTGATTTTGGCAATTTCACTATTATCTAGTAGCCCTCCTTTTCTTGCAAGCTCATCCGCTTGTTCATTTACTTTTATACCGCAGTATCCTGGCACCCAGCACAGTTTCACCGGGTTCTGACTGCATAATGCCTTGAGCACTTGGGGCGACAGCCCATGACTATATTAGGGACCTAGTTATCGATGTAGATAGCGAATTCTCTTTCGGATACCGATCTCATCTGCATTAGCTCAGCCGCCCTGAGGACAGCCAGAACCTCTGATTGGAAGACATTGCTATTTCTACACTGCATAGCAAAAATAACTTACAATACATACAAAAATAGCTAATATTCACTGCTTACTCAAAATTCAGCACAAGCGAGCTATCCCCATTGACCATAGACTTGATCTGTCGTCCAAGGATAACTATGATGATGAAAGTAGATGCATTGTTCGTCAAGAACGATACATATAATTATGTGGGTGGTACAAAACCTGGACCACCGGAGCCAATGGAAATCCATGCAAAGGGCTTTCTCGGTTTGGTAACGTGAACACAAGTAAACAAAGCCTGATGTTATTTTGTCTATCAGTCCTCAAAGAAATACGTGGATGAGAAACTTCTCAAGAGATATGGAAGTTCTTTGATGACGGTGTCAAAGAAAATGGATGTTAGAATTCAGAAAGATTTGTTGAGCATAATGCTTTTGTGCGGCTTACCAGAATTCTTCAAAAATTTTCCTTGTGCTATTAAGACTGTAGATGTTCTACATGATGCGCGCAAGCAAAAATCTGAAGAGCTTCAGTTGCAACAAGAAATTTCACTTCAAAGTTGACAAACAAGGTTAACCCAATACCTGAAAAGAGAAAGTTCCAATTTCGTTGTAGCAAGTGCAATAAACTTGGACTTGGAAACGTGGCGACTGCGTGAGGGATGCTTTTTACATAATGTCAGATTCCCCTGAACAAGTTTGTCCACTATCAGTCGAAACTTCCGCGAATGCTAATACTTCGTATTAGCTCGTGTTTTGTCTTATCCGCTGATATTCCCATACATCGTCTATGTGTATGAGTTGACTTACGGGTTCGGAAGAACGGCAATGTAAACATATGGGGTCTATGTACGACCAGCGCCTTTATCCAATTATTAGGGATTGCTTGAAGGGCTATCACCGCATTGCATATCGTTGATATGGATATGATCGGCGAAAAAAAGAGATATCATTCCAGACTCTTAGATGAGCTGTTTAAATACAAAATCGTGCACGACGGTAAAAAGCAACGAATTCTGTATACTTCTTTGTTCTACTCAAACTTTAATGTTTTTCGGTTTTCTGTTTTCCCTTAGCATTCCAATATACCATATGTATGTGTCGGCTATATTTTGAGTTCTTAGTGTCATCCATATCAGGTCTCTGGGAAGGAAATCTATTCAACGCTTTATCCAAACCTACGAAGACTATATGCACATCTTTTAAAGCATCGCAATGTTTCTTCATCATTATCCGTGAATCACGCCAAATGTCAACCTGGCATGGAGTTTAATAATATCCGGTTTTTGACGGTCTAGAACTCGCTAACTTGGGCTTCCGTAAAATCTGAGGTTTCCTTTTCGTGAGTGACATTGGAGGGAATGCTACTCTACGGGAATTCTTCGATTAGTAATGCGTCGAAGTACTCTTTTCATTTATTGCAAATTTCGTTGTTTTCCGTTGGTGGTAATCTCTGCTGACTTCCAATATATTCCATTTCGGCGATTGAATCAGTTCCTAGTGCTGGAATCTTAAAAATATTAGCTTATTTACCCGCTCTGTTTCCTTCGTCTTAGTCTTCATATTCATACAATTTTTGATGTCCCAACGTGTCAGTTTAAGTAATTCTGCCTCATCCTCCTCTTTGGACAAGGCCAATCTGCTTGCTGCACACTTTGTGGCCAGCTCAACACATTCAGATTGTGGTTTATCTTCGCCTACATTTGAGTGCCTCGAATCTTTAATGGGACAAGTCCACTTTCGCACTCGTGTGGAGCAAGAGTTCTTAAAGATCTTAACATTCACAAATCCACTGGTCCAGATGATATATCTCCTTTCTTCGGAAGAGGTGTTCTTCCACGGTGGCAAAACCACTGCGTAAGCTTTTTCATTAATCCTATTTTGTCGAGGAAATGGAAAACAGCATTTTTCTGCACACGTCCCTAAAAAAGGCAAATCTTCTTCTCTCTCCTCCTACGTCTCTTCTTTCCAAGATCATGGCAATCGTCAGTTCATGAAATACGAGTATCATGAAACACGAGAGCTTCTCAATGACCGGCAGTAAGGTTATCGTAGCAACAGGTCCATTGGTGATCTGACGGCAAGTCTCACCGAAAAGTGGAATCAAAACGTACATCAATCTGGCGACAGTAAGATAGTTGCATTTGATATTTCTAAGGAATTTGACAGAGTTTGGCATCAGACTCTTTTGTCGAAAATGCGTCCTTTTGGGATCGATGACTCTCTTCTTCAATTGATTTGAAATAACCTTTCGGAACGTTCAATCCAAGTTGTCTTGGATGGTTTTAAGTCTGATATTCACAAAATAAATGCTGGTTTGCTCCAGGGCTCGGTTCTGTCTCCGAAACTCTTTTTTAATTTTCGCTAATGATCTCTTATCTGCTACTTCTAATCAAATATATTCCTTTGCTGATGATAGTACTCTCTGTTCCCGGACTCATGTCCCTGCTCTGTGCTGTAGAAAGGGAATCGCAGCTCATTCTAAGCTTATTAAATTCTGATATAAACAGCATAACCAACTCGATAGAGTGGAATATAATGCTTCCAAAACTCAATGCTGACTGCTGTCATTAAAGCGAAATGTAAATACCCATCCATTGTCCATACATCGTCGAAACCGAAAAACTTTCCATTCTCGATATGTGTGTTACTGACAACTTACGTTGGAATGACCACATATTCGATGTGGTCAAAAATTCTGCTAGATAGGATTCAAAACCGTGTGATAAAACTCATAGATGATATTAATATCACTCAGACAATGGACACCTTCAAACACCGACGTAAATGTCTCACGTTGGTTTATCGCTCCATAGAAATCGCCAATAGCATTCCGCCTCTTCAATCTTTTAACCGTAACACCCGTCTCGCTATGAAAGCTCATCAGTCCTCAACTTTTGGACGTACTCTAAAATATTGTGGTTCGTTCCTAAGCCGTACAACTCGCTTATGGAATGCCCTGCCTAGCTCTGTACTCTCTAGTCATTATAACCTTCAAACATTTAAAACCAACGTTCATCGGCACCTCTCTTTCTTTCCTCCCTAATTTCCCTTAACCTGCGCTGTGTGCAAGCATTTTAAGGGAATTCAAATCTCTTATAAAAAAAAGTCCGCAGCGATACAAAGCACCCTTGTTTGATAAATGTTTTAAAGACTCATCAAACTTGCGCTAAAATATTTCCTTTCCTGATTTCTCGCTGCTTATTTGTGGTGCGTAGTTGCAAGCAATGTCCAAGTTTTCTGCTCAATTATCAGTTTTATAGCCATTAGATATTTAAGAGTTCATCTGTCAAGATTATAGCAACTTCGGCCCTATTATGGTCCCTTCCTTAATAAAACGCCAGTTTTCATCCGACGATATCTACGAGGGCGGGTCAATAAGTTTTTGGATTAAAACACAGATTTTTTGATAAAAAAATAATTTTGTTTTTCAACGTAGTCTCCCTTGAGCTCTATACACTTTGTCCAACGCTTCTCCAATTTTTTTATCCCTTCCAAAAAAAATGATTTGTCGAGGTCCTCAAAATAGGCCTTTGTTTGCGAGATGACTTCATCATTGGAGTCAAATCTTTTTCCACCAAGCCATTTCTTCAGGTTTGGGAACAAGAAGTAGTCGCTCGGAGCCAAATCTGGAGAATAGGGTGGATGAGGGAGCAATTCATAGCCCAATTCATGGATTTTTGCCATGGCAACTGCACATGTGTGCACCCTTGCATTGTCTTGGTGGAAAAGAACTTTTTTCTTGGCCAAATGAGGTGGTTTTTTTTTCAAATCGTCATTGAATCGGTCCAATAAGTTGGCATAATATTCCCCATTGATTGTTCTTCCCTTTTGAAGGTAGTCAATGTGGATTATCCCGCGTGCATCCCAAAAAACAGTCGCCATAACTTTATTGGCAGACAAACCCACCTTGGCCTTCTTTGGCGCCGATTCACCCTTAGAAACCCACTGTTTTGACTGTTGTTTGTTCTCTGGTGTGTTGTGATGGATCCATGTTTCGTCCACGGTTACAAAACGGCGCAAAAACTCCTCCATATTGCGATTAAACAACGCCAAACCTTCCTGTGAAGTTGTTACACGATTGCGTTTGTGGTCGACTGTGAGCAAACGCGGCACCCATCTTGCGGAAAGCTTTCTCATGCCCAAGTGATCATTCAAAATTGAAACCACTGAGCCATGCGAGATCCCTACGGCTTCCACAATCTCTCGCACTTTCAATCTTCGGGCCGACCGAACACCATATCGTGAATTTTTTCGATTGTTTCGGGTGTAGAGACCTCAACTGGGCGTCCAGGACGTTCGGCATCTTCAGTGCTTGTACGGCCACAACGAAATTCAGTAAACCACTTTTTTACCATTGAAATCGATGGTGCAGAGTCCCCATAGTATTTATCAAGCTTAGCCTTGGTCTCGGTAATGGTTTTTTTTCGCAAGAAATAATGCTTAATAAGCACACGAAATTCACTTTTTTCCATTTTCTCCTTAAATTAGTGAGTAGTCTGATAAAAATAGCTGTCAAACACAAACTAACTGACGCAGCAAGTTTAAATTTTGACAGGAGTCAACTGACAGATGCCTGTTGACAGGAGCAGTGTTGCTGTTTCAGCAAAGAGGAAAGAAATTCAAAAATTCAAATTGAGGCCAACTGCGTTGTTTTTGAAAGCTCGTACCAGAGCGTAAGTAAAACGATGGAGTAATCCAACAATGGCACCTTAATAAGTACTCGTACAGTATTGTGCAAATCAAAAGCAACAAATTTTGCTCTAACGTATAAGTGGAAATATTTTTTTTCCTAATGATCTTTTCAAAAAAAATTAAAATGTAGATTTATGTAATGATGAAAGTGAAACATGGTAATGTATTTTCCAAAAACATAACAACTTGTTCATAAGTTAATCACAATAACAACAAGTGCATGTAATATATGGCAGTGTGCAAAACTAAAGCAACAATTTTTTGATTTCCGAAAAACAACAGAAAAAAGATAACAGTACTTTTTCGTGCTCTATCATATTCTTACTCTTTGATCAGTCTAACGGATATCCTTCTTGTCGGTGGAGCTACAACTATGGCTTGAAATAAATTTGCTGATGAAATTAAATCTCAAATATTTGAACATTTTTTTAATGGAGAGGCTCAAGTTTCCATAGCAAAGAAATATAATATAAACCAATCCATTGTTTCCCCCCTAATTAAAAAGTATAAAACAACGGTATACATTTGTAACTGCAGTACATTTGGGAAGTCGACCACGAAAAATTTCGGAGAAGATGGATAGAAGAATTTGTGGTCTAATTAAAAAAGACCGGTTTGTGACTTCCCAAAGGATTGTCACATCACTAAATTTAACCGTTCATCCAGCTACGGTTCGAAGACGAGCAACCGAAAACGACTTAAAAAATTACACGTCTGCAAAAAAGCCTACG
The DNA here is from genome assembly GCA_963966105.1 of Volucella zonaria. Lineage (NCBI taxonomy): Eukaryota > Metazoa > Arthropoda > Insecta > Diptera > Syrphidae > Volucella > Volucella zonaria. Next base: position 54,313,296 of record OZ014532.1, read on the forward strand.
CTTAAAAAAATCTCGTTTTAAAAGAACAAACGTAAACCAAGCAACTTGTTTTTAATTATTAGGTTAAATTTCGCCAGAATGCATCTGAATTGGTCCATAGGCAAATGGAGAACTGTCCGTTTCAGCGACGTATCTAAATTCAATCTGGTCAATTCGGATGATATGTCAACAGTAAGACATCGGAAAGGAGAGAAACTCAATCCTCGAAACTGTAAAATTACATCAAAGCATGGAGGTGGTAGTGCGATGGTGTGGATATGCTTCTCAACCAATGGTGTTAGTCCCTTTCACCAGAGTGAAGGGATTATGGATCGTTGTATGTATAAAAATATTATGGAGGCGAAAATGATTCCCCATGCTGAATGGAATATGCCACTTCGATGGGTGTTTCAGGCACGATAACGACGCGAAGCATACTTCGAAGGTGGTGCAGGATTGGTTAAAAGACTAGAATGTGCAAGTTCTTGATTGGCCGGCACAATCACTGGACGTGAATCCCATTGAAAACGTTTTCGGGATACTAAAAGGACGGGTTGCTTGTGAATATTTCACGAATAAGCGAGAACTGTTTCAAGCACTAAAAATTGAATGGCAAAATATACCGCAAACCACAATTTCAAATTTAATATCACCGATGCCACGCAGATGTAATGAATTTATTAAAAATAAGGGTTCTTATAAAAAGTATTAGATTTGTTGCTTTAGTTTTTCACACTGCCATAGGAGTTGTTACTCCTTTGGAAAATACATTACCATATTTCACTTTGATCATCACATAAATCTACATTTTAATTTTTTTGAAAAGACCATTAGGAAAAAAAATATTTCCACTAAAGTAGCCAAATCGAGCTCTGCAAAACCTAAGCAGCTTTTTAAATATTTTGTGTAATATCCTTTATTTTGAATAACAGAGGCGCAACGACGAGGCATAGAAGTAATTAACTTTAAAAGTGTGTCCTGGGATATATTTTCCCAATCAGCTCAAAGCATTGAATAGGTGAGACCTGTTGGAAAAGTGTTGTTCAGCAATACGGCTTTTAAGGATACCTGACAGGTTTTCGAAAGGATGAATGTCGGGTGATTTGGCCGGCCAATCAAGGACTTGAATCCCACTATCCGCTAACCACTCCTTTACCAACTTCAATGTGTGTTTCGGATCGTTATAATGTTGAAATATCCAACGAAGTGGCAATTCCCACTCCGCATATGGTAGCATTACCGATTCTAGAATGGATTTATATTTGAATCGGTCCATGATTCCGTCTATTTCGTAGAATGGACCTACACCTCCTGGCGAAAAATAGGTCTACACTATCACACTACCCCCACTATGCTTTACAGTGGGTGTGCAGAATCTAGGATTGAGTCGCTGCCCTTTACAACGTCTCACATAACAGACCCCGTCAGAATTAATTCAATTAAATTTTGACTCGCCGCCGAAAAGAACTGTTTTTTTCAGGAGACCAGTGTTGGTATTTTCTTACAAAATTTAGCCTAATATGAAAAAAGATTTTAGTTTGAATTATGTTTAAAGAATTTAATTGCATTACCTATCCCTTAAATATCTTTTTGTGAGCATCGGTTTTTTGCACGGCCTGTAACTTCGAAAATTATTTTCAATTGGACGTCTTCGTACCGTGCTAGCATCAATGTTTAAATCAAGTAACTTTACGACTTCGTTCGAACTTATGAACGGTTGTTATTTAATTATCCGTTCGACATATTGTCTTACGCGGCCTACCACCGACATTTTGATTTTCAACAATTCCTGTTGCATTATGTTTTTTTATTAAACGTGAAATAATCGATTTATTAATATTATAACGTTTAGCTAATGTTGCCCGAGTATCTCCAGACTTAAATTCATCAATAATCTTTAGTTTAAGAGAAGAAGAGTAACTTTGTCGCAACATTATTAAAAAATATTAATTATGCGACTAACTTAAAAGATAACTGATCAAAGACAATCACTCAAGAACAAAGACAAAGAGCTTGCCACATTTCATGTGTAACCTAATTGGACAAGTATAGGACTGTTATCTATTGCTTTTTTACAGTGGGTTACAAAGTTGCTTAGGTTTTGCACAGCTCAATTTGGCTACTTTGTTGGTTTTCGCCTTTTTTTTTAAATCTGAAGTATTATTATTTTTATATTGTAAAAAGTTGTAAATTTCAAAATACACTCTATGTATTACACATCATTACATATCCATTTCTTTTTATTTGGTGGAGTAGAAAGTTGAAAAGATTTACCATGAAGCGCTGACTTCAGATAGTTGCTTAGGTTTTGCACAGTACTGTATATGTGAGATCTAAATTTGTTGTTTTTTGCTTTCCACACCACGGTATATCACGAAGACTAGAGCATGAATCTAGATGTAGTACAAGTGGTAACTTAGTCGTGATTGTTATTGCTCCCAATATTGTCTTGCGAATCCGAAAATCGCGAATATTCGAGAATGATAGTCTTACTTCTGGCATTACGAATGGACGCGAGACCATTGGTGTCCCATGAAAGTTCTCAATCTTCGTAGGCAAACCTACGCTAGAATAGTTCCAAGTATGCTGTACGAAATTATTTTCCTTCTCACATTTCACAGATTGTAAGCCCCAACTTATAACATTCCAATATCGATACAAATTCAGACAGTTTGTCATGAAAATCGATTGCATTTGGCAGTGCCATTTTATCCAAATGCACATTCATGTATGATAGCGTAAATTTTCAAATAAGAGAAATGGGGAGAACTAAACAAGGGACGACCGACCGAAACGAAAAAAAATGTATTTTCATTTTCCGTATACCCCGAATTCTATGTCCACCAATACACACAACAGCTCGTATCTGTGAGTATGGCCACTGTCGAGCCGAGTGGAGTGTCGGTCGCACAAATGTGAAATTTCATATTCGTATGCGGAGTGAATAAACGCGTGCTATCATCGGTCATTCACCCCAAAAGCCGGGTTGTTATTACTCGATTCCTTCAGAGATATGCACGTTTCCGCGAAAGAGATATCAAAATTCAAGAGAGAAAATATGTCTTAAAGAGAACCAACTACGAATTAGATTTAGATTAACTCAGTTTTGTAAACACAGTTAAGATAAATCGATTGAATACTTGATTATTGTGACAAGTAGTTTTATTGTTTAATTGAAAATTACTTAAATTTATTAAATTTCCAGAAAAAAATAAATTAATTACCTCCCCTCACAGTCACATGGTACAATCTCATCGGACTCTCTTATAAATTCACTGGTATCTCTCTGCATTGAGGGGAAAAATACAACTCAAACAGTTTGTTGTGTACAGCACATACATACAAACATTCACGCAACACAAACATCGCATTCATTTAGAGGACGAACGATATCACATCAATTGAATTCACACCGCCGTCGTTTTCTGTCGCAATGTTGTGTTCGTTCGTCATATTTGGAGGTGGTTTTTCATAAAAAATTCAAATTCAAATAAATCCGAAATTCATCATTCGCTATCTACGCTATCTACAGAGAAAAGGCACCTACAATATCTTTTTGTTTTTCTTCAAGAGAAATTGTATTGTTCAAATATCTCCCAACTAATAGTGATTTAAATATTTTGAAAAATTATAAATTATTATGTATGATGAAAATTGTTTTTAGAAAATTTCTCGAGAACAAGTGAAAGAGAGAGTGTTGTTATTCTTCGCTGGAAAATTTGTATCTGTATCTCGAAGTGTGCAGTGTCGTCCAATTAAGTGTTCATTTCCTTCCTTGTTGTTTAAAAAAAAAAAATTAAAAAAATATATTCTTCCCGTTTCTGTTGCTTTTTTGGTTCCTGTTTTCTCTCCATATTTTGTTTTAATCCGATGTATTGTTGCTGTTTTTTTTTTCCTCTCGGTTTAGTGAGAAAGTTCGTTTAACCATCGGTCTAAAAGGTACGGATAATTAGAAAACCCTACCCTCTTTCCAACCAATTACTACTTTCCACACTTAAAAGAGTTCTTTTTTTTTTATTAAAAAGGAAAATGTATATAGATAGCATGTACATGTATTGAAATTGAAAAATGATCACCGTTAGCCAAGTCAAAATGTTGTGATTTATTATTTTTTTTCTTTTTTTTTTGTCGAACATTTTGTGTTTTAATTAGTGAATTTTTTTTCCACAAAAAAAAAAGAAGTATTTCTTAAAATTGTGCAATATTTTTTGAATTAATAAAAAATGCAATGAAAATGAAAATGAAGTCAGTTTTGAGTGAGATGGCATATGGAAAAATGTCAACTTGTAGTGCATTCGAATCATGTGCAACTCGGTAAAAATTCGGTGGCAGACAAGACGGATCCGCCATCAATACCACTATCACTAAGTTCTCATACCGTTACATACTTTGACAATAAATTGGATAATATAATACCATATTGGATATAAATTGGAGTTTTTTGGATAACACAATTCGCATGCAAATTCGATGTAAGTATGGAAATACCTAATCCATTGCCATTAAAGTGGGTGTTTTTTTTTATTGTTTCAAGCACCATAGAATTTTTTAATTTAAGAAAAACCTTTATTTCAAGTGCTTAGTCTTCTTTTATTCTGTTTAAAAATGGAAAGCGTATAAATAGGAGACCCTTTTGTTTGTAAATTGGTCTGATATAAGAAAATTTGAGATTATGACGCAGTTCAAACTTTTCATCAAGTTTTCTTCTGCTTCGCGACGAGTTTCTCTCGGCTTTCAAGATACTGTGGCTACTACCTGTGTGATCCTTTCATTTCATTCAAAATTTCGTTTTTTAGGGGAATAGATGCTAGTCCGAGGGAACAAGATCTGGCGAAAAGGCAGCTACTCGTAGACCACTTTTGTTCAGTGTTTTATCAATGGGTTTAGCGTAAATACGGCTGCTGATATGATCAAAAAAAACTATTCACTTTGGAATGAAATCTTTTGTCCCTCATCAAATGTAAAGAAAAGGCGTGGTACCTAAGTTTCAGAGTTAAAGAACTGTTTTTGGCAAAGATCAACTCGGCAGAGGAAAACTGAAAAAGTTAAAACGAACCTACAAAGACGGAAACACATTTTCCAATACTTAGATGGCATTACAGTCTGAGGTGAACTGTTGCCTCACCAGCTGGCACGACCTTCTGCCAACTGCCTCTGGCTGTGCACACAGAGTTGGCTGAGGTCGTCCTCTGCAGAGTTGCTCCTTTGAGCCGAAAGAGCGTTTTACTAGTCCTTCCACCCAAAAAGCCCGAAGAAGCAGTGATTGACAAGAGTGATTCTTCAATAGCCGAGCCGAGGTAGATAAAGTCGTAGCTTACTATCCCAAAGTTGTAGCTGCCTATCGTAACGCTTTGTTCCATATACCTCGTTTTTACTTCGTTGACCATTAAAACATCTTTGTTGTAACTCTATTGCCAGCCCGTTGCGTTCTTCCCATTATGTCAATGTCATACCCAGTTTATAGTGAGAATCGTCGAGCTCCTTAAAATAGCCATCAACTGCAGACTCCACCTCTTTACTGTCCTCAAATCTTTTACCAGCGAGCTATTTTTTCAAATTCGGAAATAGAAAATAATCCGAGGGGCCTAAATCTAGCAAATAGGGTGCATGGGGAAGTAATTCTAACTTTAGCTCATTGATTTTGGACATCGCGATGACGGATATGTGAACTGGTGCATTACCTTGATGAAACAAAATTTTTTTCTTCGCCAAATGCGGCCGGTTTTTCTTGATTTAATTTTTTAAACGTTGCAATAAGTTCGTATAATACACGCCGTTGATTTTTTTCTGAAGATAATCAATGAAAATTATCCCACGTGCATGCCAGAAAACTGACACCATCGCCTTGCCTGCAGATGGAACTGCATTCGCCATATCTCGAGCCGATTCTCCCCTTTGAGTCCATTGTTTTGACTGTACCTTCGTATCGGGTGTGAAGTGATGGACCCATGTGTCATCCATGGTTATGAATTGACGCACAAACTCTATTGAAACATCCTCACGACGCTGTTTTTTTTCCATTGTAAGTATTCACGTCACCCATCTTGCGCACTGCTTTTTAATGTCCAATTTTTCAGTCAACATGCGATGTACAGCGCTTTTTGCAATGCCTGCCATATCTGCTAATTCAGGCACTTTGAATCGACGGTCATTCAATATTATTTTGTGGATTTTTTTCAACATTTCTGGTGAACTCATCGCATTTGGTTGACGACTACGACTCTCGTCTCGGCAACTCGTACGGCCTCGCTTAAACGCTGCCAACCAATATTTTAGTATTGCAAACGAGACTCTGCCAGAGTAGAATCCAGTTCCGTTTTGATGTTGGTTGGATTGAGGCCTTTCAAATGACCGATGACCGATTTTTTCCATATTTAAAAATTCATTCAGTACTGATGGCTGTCGAACAAATACTAAAAAAACATAGCGACGTCAAACTTCAAATTTAAGCTTTATAAGGTTCTTCTTTTCTTTTTAAACAACAACCGCCATCTATACGTCAAGCCGGGTACTTCTGGGACTACTCTCGTACAATTGCGAGTAACTGAACAGACTCGTGGCCCTGGACTTGACAATTTTTTCAAGAGCGATGTTGAAAAAACCACATGAGAATGACTTGTTAAAGTCCTTTCCTGACATTGACGGTCTCGGTTTTGTCATTACATATCTCGACAGAGTAGCATGCATCCTCCAATGTCATTCTCCGCAGTCGAATGAGCTTGGCAGGGATACCAAAACAAGACAACCTTTTATATGTATAGTTTATCTTTATAAATGCTTTCGTATTTGGAACTTCTGAGCTTTTTCCAAGATCTGAAAGGACCGGTCAAATTGCTTACGAAGGGTCTTAAGCGTTCACATAATACGGCAGAGAGGATTTTATACGCGATTTTGAAGGGCTTTTTCCATGTAGTTGGCGCAGTTGAGGTGATCTCATCTCTTTAGGATTGGACAAACAATGCTGGGATTCCATTCGTCGCGCAAACTTTCTTTGACCCAGATTTTGGGAATTAGTTGATACGAGGGCGGGTCAATAAGTCCGTGACTTTTGGATTAAAACACAGATTTTTTGATAAAAAAATAACTTTATTTTTCAACGTAGTCTCCCTTGAGCTCTATACACTTTGTCCAACGCTTCTCCAATTTTTTTATTCCTTCCAAAAAAAATGATTTGTCGAGGTCCTCAAAATAGGCCTTTGTTTGCGAGATGACTTCATCATTGGAGTCAAATCTTTTTCCACCAAGCCATTTCTTCAGGTTTGGGAACAAGAAGTAGTCGCTCGGAGCCAAATCTGGAGAATAGGGTGGATGAGGGAGCAATTCATAGCCCAATTCATGGATTTTTGCCATGGCAACTGCACATGTGTGCACCCTTGCATTGTCTTGGTGGAAAAGAACTTTTTTCTTGGCCAAATGAGGTCGTTTTTTTTCAAATCGTCATTGAATCGGTCCAATAAGTTGGCATAATATTCCCCATTGATTGTTCTTCCCTTTTGAAGGTAGTCAATGTGGATTATCCCGCGTGCATCCCAAAAAACAGTCGCCATAACTTTATTGGCTGACAAACCCACCTTGGCCTTCTTTGGCGCCGATTCACCCTTAGAAACCCACTGTTTTGACTGTTATTTGTTCTCTGGTGTGTTGTGATGGATCCATGTTTCGTCCACGGTTACAAAACGGCGCAAAAACTCCTCCATATTGCGATTAAACAACGCCAAACCTTCCTGTGAAGTTGTTACACGATTGCGTTTGTGGTCGACTGTGAGCAAACGCGGCACCCATCTTGCGGAAAGCTTTCTCATGCCCAAGTGATCATTCAAAATTGAAACCACTGAGCCATGCGAGATCCCTACGGCTTCCACAATCTCTCGCACTTTCAATCTTCGGTCGGCCAACACCATATCGTGAATTTTTTCGATTGTTTCGGGTGTAGAGACCTCAACTGGGTGTCCAGGACGTTCGGCATCTTCAGTGCTTGTACGGCCACAACGAAATTCAGTAAACCACTTTTTTACCATTGAAATCGATGGTGCAGAGTCCCCATAGTATTTATCAAGCTTAGCCTTGGTCTCGGTAATGGTTTTTTTTCGCAAGAAATAATGCTTAATAAGCACACGAAATTCACTTTTTTCCATTTTCTCCTCAAATTAGTGAGTAGTCTGATAAAAATAGCTGTCAAACACAAACTAACTGACGCAGCAAGTTTAAATTTTGACAGGAGTCAACTGACAAATGCCTGTTGACAGGAGCAGTGTTGCTGTTTCAGTAAAGAGGTCAGAAATTCAAAAAGTCACGGACTTATTGACCCGCCCTTGTATATGCTCTGTATATATTCAATTGCCATTTGCTGCTTTAAATAGCTCGGCAGTTAAGTCATCGAGTCCCCATCCGTTCTTTTAGACTTAATTTTAATCGGAAGAGGAAAATGTTGTCTGTCTTCGTCCAGGTTGAATCGTTCATTCTGCTTAACAATGGGATGCTCTCACAGTTTAACAGTATACAGAAATAAACTATCCAGATTCTCAACAATCGACAGTGGATTTCTGTTCGGGCTTTACAGATTTGGCATGTTTGCACCTATACGGCCAACAGTTCTGACAAAAAATAGCTAAGTGCTCCAAGTGTATTCGTTTTTTTTTTTCACATTTTTTAAACAACTGAAAACTATCAAAATGGAGATATGCAATTTTTTGCGTAGTATGGCAGCGTCTAGTCTATTTTCAGCGAAAAGAAATCGTTTCAACCTCTTTCGAAATTAGCCTGTTCAAACAAATATGCTGACAGAGTGACAAAAATTTAAAAAATGCCTGAAATGGTAAAATCAATCCTTTCCTGGTTATCTGCCGGATTAAATTCATCTACTTGTACTACCTGGACATTATAAGCGAACATGTAAAATGTGGTCAAAATCATAAAAAAGAACCTCTCCAATATCCCGAATTAAGCCAAATGTCTCCTGATGATATCCTATCCTCTTAGAAGTACCAGGGAGGACGCTTCTTGAGGGAAACATGCAGCTAGGCCATTTATATCGAAGATACAACTTGAACGCTATGTCAACATAAAAACTGTTGGCTTTCAACATAAAACGACTGCATATTCGTATATATTCAGGTCCCCTATTGAGTGATCGCGGTGCTTCAAAAGATGCCTATTAGATCGTGACAGGCTGCGAATTATTAGGGATCTATGCATATTGGCCCAAAACTAACATATATAGCAGTTAACTGTATAGTCTTTCAAAACCACACGAAGCACTTCGTAGCAAATGGTCGCCTGTTTCTTCGCAAAAATTGGACACGTCGCCGTCCTGCCATTAGATCAACGTAGATCGGTTAATTCGGAATGGTACATCACCATTTGTTTGCCTCTCTTTAGAGAGGATCATTCTCCACGACGACAGGTCGACTCAAACACGTGAAGTTTAGAGCACTCGAAACATCGAATTGATGGCCCTGACATCAAAAATAAATTGCGAAGTCGACGTTTTTCGACGCCTCAAGAAGCGGTTGATAAGTTTAAGACGCATGCTTTGGAGTTACTTCGCTCGGAGTGGAAAAATCGGCTCAAAAGCATGCAAACGTATATTGATCTTCATGGAGAGTATTTTGGAAAATAATGAAGCCATTTTCGGTGATAAATATTTGTTTTTACTTATTTTTCGCAAAACTTTTATACCACTCGTAGAGGTTGTGCCTAATCCTACATTCGGACCGAAGGCGCACAGCAACTAAAAACTGGACCAGCCCCCACTTTGACTTATTGTTTAAGATTCGGCGGCATAAAGTAGGATTGGCAGGGACTCGGAAGGATTAGTCTTCATAGTCTTCATTCACTAAAATTTCATTTGTAGAATTCAAATTTACGTCTGGGTAGGTGAATCCTTTTCCTACGCGAAAATTAAAGTTTACGCCGTTTTGCCACAAACGTCTTTCGTCTTGTCATCATAGACTTTAAAACCTGCTCTATTCGCCTTTTCTTCAGTTGCTGCATACATTTTAACAACAACGCGTTAACTACTGTATGGACTTGTTGAAGAAAGCGACTTTCATTGCATCATCTACTCCACGGAATATCTTTCACTTAATAGCGCTTCTCCTTGCCAAAACTTGTGTATGTGTGGAATAGTCCATAGAAGGAGTTTTCAAATTGCACAGTACAACGAATATTCTTTAGTGCTACAGAGCATTACTGAATCAATTTCCAAAAAAATAAAAGCTTCGTTGTAGATGGAACATGCAGATACATACTCATCCCCCTTATATCGATTAATGATTTGATTCAGCTCCCTAACACATCACAACAACCAGCTTTAAGCATTCTACGGGTGGCTTATCAGAGCTGGTGGCCTGTTTTTTCAGTTTCTTTCTTACTTTCAACTTCCTTTTGACTAAGGGAGAGCCTACTTAATTTTCGACTGAATCTAGTTTTTCATTGTACTCTATCGCTCATATCAATTAAGATACAGCTGAAATGCTGTTTGGATCTAATGGAAATTCCTTGTCGATTGGGAACATGAATCTCGTTTAAATCAATTGGTAGCTATTTATTTTTTTTGTATTACTTTTCCTTTCCTACTCGTAGCTTTATTTCGGAAGTCGTTGGTTGACCAAGCTGTCTTAGGTACTTTTGTTGACGTTTGAGGGTATCGTTTGTTGGACGATGAATATTGTAGGCTCTAGCTATTTCTAATATGTTGGCCAGGTTAAGACGTCTTCTGAACAGTACTTCTGGAATTACATACATCCTGTAGGTTGGAGGCATATTTTTCGGAGCAGATCGTGTTGATGTAGATAGTCATACAAGCTGAGGCAAAAGTAATGCCATAATGTAAATTGGCTGCAATTTTTGTTAGGAATGAAAAAAATTGGACACAGTTTCCACGAAAAGTTTATTTGTAAAATTGTAAAATTTAAAATTGATGAATTTAAGTTGAAAAAATGGAAGATATCGGTCAAAGAACCACATCCTGAGTTGATTCACATTTGTGTTCGTTTTACGGGATTTTGAATGGTTGCCCGCAAAATATTTCGCTCCAAATTGGTGATTTCTTCTTCAGTGTTGGCTTTCAAACTTGCATGGTTTGTGGTTTGTTGTGGTAAATGCGAGATTTCAAATTTCCCCGAAGGAAGAAGATTGGCGACGTCAGAACTAGCGATCTGGCTGGCCAGTTCAAATCGCCAAATTGGGAGATCACACGGCCTGGGAAATGGTGATTCAAAATTTCCATCACCGCCAGAGCTGTGTGGGCGGTTGCTTAGTCCTGCTGAAACCAATAACATGAAGAGACCCAGTTCAGCAACTTGTAGCAGAAAAAAAACTCGTTTAACATCGGTCTGTAGCGCTCACCAGTTACGGTTACGGCGGTGTTGCTGATGTCCTCAAAAAAATAAGATCCAATCCACATAACCACTTAAGTGGAAATGGGCTTCGTCGCTCATTATGATTTTGGATATGAAATCATCCTCTTCTTGCAGCAGGTAAGGGAGTAAGTTAACCTCACTTGACGGTCAGCAGGCAGCAATTGGTGAACGGTTTGCACTTTCTAAAGGAACATCTTCAGGTTTTTCACCAAAATTCGACATGTGCTGATGCCAAATTACTATTATTATTATTATTATCAAGGGAACGATACAAATGAATTTGTAGGGTCCGGGATTTAACGCTGGGGTACTATGCCCATGTGGCGCGTTTTGTCAACAGCACGCGGAGCACTGAGTTCTCATGTGGTCGTACGTACTTACCGCGCCCAACACTGCTTAATCTCGGTGATCTAGCGGGAGCCGATGCTTTCAGTGTAGCGAGGCCATTGACGATGCCAAATTATGTGAATTGTTGTCTCGTCGGCGTTTGTGGCTGACGTCCTCGGCCACAGCAGTGATATTCTCGGTCGAGCGGGCAATACGGGGTCGGCCACTTCTCAGGTGAACCCAATTTACACAAGACGCTCAGTCAAACCTTTAATTGTCCGTGTACATGGTGCAGGACGAAGAGGAAAACGACGACAAAATTTATGCTACGTTAAAACTACTGACCGGAAATTAGTCAAATAAGCAGTAACAATAATTCCGCGTACTTCAGATATATATCGCTCCATTGCCAAATTGCTTCTTGTCAAGTAATTCTCTACCTGTTTACAACATAAATGTCAAAGCACAATGACACTTGATGCCATCTGCAAAAATGATAGCACATTCACATTATGACATTACTTTTGCCCCACCTTGTGTTAGGATCTGAAGATTAGTAATTCACTTAGTATCTAGATCCTTGTACGAATCTGCCATATCCCGCGTGCATTATTTATCACCATGTTTCGTGAAGATGCAAATTCTGGTAGTCGTTCATCTGCTCTCATTTTGTGAAGGCTGTATTGGGCATTCAAATTCGTCAAAGAGTTACGATTTCATCACTGAAGTCCACGAGCCGCATTTTGGAGACCGTTCGTAGGGACCATCAAAGAGTTTTTACATGATTGGCTCTTCAGTATTGATTGGGAAATGTGCGCATGCTAGAGTTAGGTTGAAGTGCTTACCTCAAACGAGCCGATTTTCACGATGAATCTCCATATTTACGTGTAAGTTTTCTTATGTTAGTTGTAGTACTCGTAGGATAGGCTAGGTTAGAGTGCCTGTTGGTGAGACCAACCAACTTATGCCTATTGGCCCATTGTGATGCCACGTGAATCTGTGATCCTCCAACTCTTGGAAGCATCTTGAGCGTTAAAGACTGTTAATGTCTATATTAAATAGATCGCTTAGCTCATGGTAGAAGAAAGCTCGTAAGTGGAGTTTCCTTTTTTGAGAGCTGGGCATGTATAGAGTAGGTGAAGGATTGTCTCCTCATCCTCCTTGTTAATGCAGCTTTGCAGAAATCGTTTGTAAATATGCTTAACTATTGTATAAGACTGTGTCCAGTGATGACACCTACTCGTATCATAGCGCTAAGATGTTTCCTATTTTGAAAAATCTAACTCTTAGAGCAATTCAGATCTAGCTTTGGCCACTAGACATGTTGGTCCAACAGTCCACCTAAGGTCTGTTCTTTTGTTAGCATCCAGCTTTAATATTAATTTGCACGTAGCGATTGGTGTACCGATGCTACCCTTTTCCCGTAGAATAGATAGAGTGGTTCCAATTTTGTCGAGTTCGTCGGCCCTATAATTCCCTGAAATGACTCTGAGCCCCGGTACCCAACATTGGAGATGGTTGAACTGCTCTGCCGTCTCCCTAAGGGATGTTAGGCAGTCAAGCGTGGTTCTAGAATTTAGTGAGACTGAGTCCAGGGACTTGATAATGGCCTGACTATCCAAAAGGATGCGGATATCCTTTACAGATATCACATTTTTCCTTGAGCAGTACAGGACTTCTTTAATCGCCAAAATTTCAGCCCGGAACACGTTACAGTGACTTGGAAGACGGAAGGAGAGTTTTAGATTAAGATTATCTGAGAAATCACCGCCACTGAACCCACTATCAGTAGTAGTACTCGTATGTGTCGCTTTGTTTTGTTTTATGAGGAAAAATTCAACATAAAAGTGGAGCCAAAATTGATATTTCCAAGATATTTGTAAAAGATTGACTCCAGACTCTTTTGGCGTGCATTTGGGATCGCTGGATGGCAAACTAATTTTTAGTTTTAAGTCGTTCTGTCTCCTTTCAGTAATTTTTATCAAACTCTCTCTCTTAGCTCCTACTTGTTATTTAATATAATAATTTAGTGATGGAAGTTTTCTCTGATTCTAATATGTACGATCCCGCATTCTGGTCCCTGCAGCATACCCATATGCTAAGCTTATTGTTATGAACTCCAATATTTCGACTGAAATTAAAAGCACTATTCAGTCTCCTGTCTTTCAAGAGATCATTGAATACTCTCTTGATCACAATCTACCTTTTATGTTTCCTAAGAGTCGTAATAAATACTTTGCCTTTTGGTTAAATCCTTCACCAATAAATATATAAAAACACACATATGGTATATATACATAAATTCATGCTCAATTCCCACATAATTGTAACAGATATATCTTAACTAATAAATGAATCAAACAATCAAACATCTGGCAGGGTGCTCACAAAAATTGAGCCATAAAAGAATCCACCTAACTTTGCCTATCGTCCGCAATGAAATGCAACATAAAAATTTCTCTGGACACCTCTTTGGCAACCCAGCGTATCCATGTTTCCGCAATGCAAAAGCATCGCAATCTTGGATTAACTAGAAATTTGATTTCGGAACGCCTCAGACGATTGAAGATATCTTGTCCCCTTCTTTTCAATCATTAATGCAAGTAATGTTACGAATATTCACTTATTTATTATTTAAAACCATGCAGATTTGCATGCCTTATATCATTTATAGTTTTAAGGACTTGATTCAATCAGAGACTCGGGTCATGAATATATACCCTGAATGACTCGAATTGTAAACAATTTCAGACTGCTATAATTCCCAAACCGTTCATGACAGTGAGCTCAAATTCTGACACATGACAGATACTTTTATTATTTACAAGCCTTTTAAACGATTTGCGTCTCAGTTGTGTTGAAAAATTTTTATCCGCGATGGAATTCAAACGTGATTTGGCTGGAAAACCACAAGTAGCTACCGTTAGAGCCCTCCAGTACCTCAACTTGAATTTGTGTCTCGAACCATAGCTCGTTACCGTGATACTGGCAGCGTTGCAAAACGCCATGGAGGTGGTCATAAAAAAACAGCATCATCGGCAGAAATGGTTCGGAAAGTGAAGGCTCGAGGAGTTGCTACGCTTGAACGAAAGTGGTGAGTTGCCGAATTTGGTTTTTTCCGATAAGTCGCCATTTGTTATCGAGCAATATGTCAACAAACAAAATAACCGAGTTTACTTGCCAGAGAGGTCCTTCGAAAATTTACCCCGCTCATATTTTTGTACCGTGGCGTCAAAATTAATGCGATCGTATACCGTGAAACTGTCTTAGAAGCAGTATTGAAGCCTTGGGCAAACAATCATTTCGATCGGAGACCGTGGACATTTCAACAAGACTCGACACCGTCTCACAAAGCGCGCGTCAACCAAGATTGGTTAAAAAACAATGTTCCACACTTCATTTCTTCGACACAATGGATTGCAAATTCTCCGGATGCAATTCCGTTGGATTTCTCTGTCTGGGGTATTTTGAAGGCGAAGGTTGGCACTAAAAAATACCAAAGTTTGGACCACCTCAAACAAGCACTTCGCCGGGAATGGGGAAAAATACCGCAGAGCCACTTGCGTGCAGCGTGCGATGCTTTCTTCGGTCGTCTCAAGGCCATTATTCGCGCCAAAGGTGGACATATTGAAAACTACTGATACAATTTGAAAATGCATGTATTTTCCAACATTTTTTGCTTTGGTACAATAAAATTTATTAAAAAATAAAAAAATTATAGCATTTTAAAAAGTTATATGTTATAAGTTCGAGTAAGTCACCTTGTATGTATGTAAAACATATAAGTGATTAACTATCTATTTCAAATAGGCTTTTAGTTTCTCTATGGACGCATGACACTAAGAGGCACGTGCCCTAGAAATACGTGACCTTACGTTTTGGTAGTTTGGTATTTAACAGGGAGATTATCGTTATCTCCAAACGTGAAATTAATGCTAGTGACGCATAGCCGATATTGACTTTTCGGGTTACTTGCGCATCTTGATACAGATAGGCTTACGATCCTAATCAAGTATCCGCTCTTCCTTTTTACGCACTGTACTGCACTTGCCGCTGTAAAGTATGTAGACCTGGTGGAATTTAAATCAATTAGTTATGCGAAACCAAATTTCCCAAGGTTGGTCGGAGCTGCAGATAACGTACATGTACAAGGGGGCGCAAAAGTTGTCACCTAATGTTCTTTAGCTGTAATTCTTTTTATGAATAGAAAACTTTGAATTATATTTATTTGATGTCTTAAATTTTTTTCCATTGGGTCGGCTAAGTGGCTCCCGCCAGAATTGATGGCCATTCGGGTCCGATTTGTGGCATTTTCCAGCACTCTTGTCAGAACTTTGGGCGATAGGTCCCCGCATTCTTGACGATTATTCTCTTTGAGGACTTCAAGAGTCTGAGACTTGTTGACATACGAGTAGACCCGTGACTTGAAAAAAAAACCCACAAAAGAGACGATCCTGCCGGCCAGTGCAAATCGCCAAAACAAGAGATTAGGCAACCTGGGAATGCAGCCCTCAGAATTTTGGTTGTAGCTCTTGCAGTGTGTGCCGTTGCTCCATCTTGTTGGAACCACATGTTCTCCAGCCCCAATTAACCTACTTGAGGAAGGAGAAAGTCATTGAACATGGCTCTGTAGCGCTCGTCCATAGTATTCGTTTGGCCCGCGGCGTTTTCGAAAAAATAAGGGCCGCTGACGCCTCCAGCGTAAAAAGCACACCATGTTGTAACTTTGACCGAGTGTAATGGCTCCTCGTGGGTTATACTCAGATTTTCGGTGCCCAGAAGGACCGAAGAAGAATTGTGTTTACAGTACTGTATACAATTCAAGTCGGGTGATTGGGCTGGCCAATCAAGGATTTGAATCCTACTATCCGTTAACCACTCCTTTACCAACTTCGATGTGTGTTTCGGATCGTTATCCTGCTGAAACACCCAACGAAGTGGCATTCCAAACTCCGCATGTGGTAGCATTACCGATTCTAGAATAGATTTATATTTGAAACGGTTCATGGTTCCGTCTATTTCGTAGAATGGACCTACACCTCCTGCCGAAAAACAGGTCTATGCTTTACAGTGGGTGTGCAGAATCTAGGATTGAGTCACTGCCCCTTTCCAATGTCTCACATAACAGACCCCGTCAGAATTAATTAAGTTAAATTTTGACTCGCCGCTGAAAAGAACGGTTTTTCATTTTTCAGGAGACCAGTGTTGGTATTTTCTTGCAAAATTTAGCCTAATATGAATTTAATTGCACTACCTGTTCCTTAAATGTCTTTTTGTGAGCATCGGTTTTTTGCACGGCCTGTAACTTCGAAGATTATTTTCAATTGCACGTCTTCGCACCGTGCTAGCATCAATGTTTAAATCAAGTAACTTTAAGACTTCATTCGAACTTATGAACGGTTGTTTTTTAATTATCCGTTCGACATATTGTCTTACGCGGCCTACCACCGACATTTTGACTTTCAACGACTCCTGTTGCCTTATGTTTTTTTATTAAACGTGAAATAATCGATTTATTAATATTATAACGTTTAGCTAATGTTGCCTGAGTATCTCCAGACTTAAATTCATCAATAATCTTTAGTTTAAGAGAAGAAGAGTAACTTTGTCGCGACATTATTAAAAAATATCAATTATGCGACTAACTTAAAAGCAAACTGATCAAAGACAATCACTCAAGATCAAAGACAAAGAGCCTACAACATTTCATGTGTAACCGAACTGGAAAAGTACTGTCAACTACTTTTTTTTACAGTGGATTACAAAGTTGCTTAGGCTTTGCACAGCTCAATTTGGCTACTTTGTTGGTTTTCGTCTTTTTTTTTAAATCTGAAGTATTATTATTTTTATATTGTAAAAAGTTGTAAATTTCAAAATACACTCTATGTATTACACATCATTACATATCCATTTCTTTTTATTTGGTGGAGTAGAAAGTTGAAAAGATTTACTATGAAGTGCTGACTCCAGATGGTTGCTTAGGTTTTGCACAGTACTGTATTTACATATCCACAGAGACCAAAATGGGCCTCGTCGCTCATGATGATTTTCGATGAAAAGTTGTCTCATTCGTGGTCGAGATTCAGGATGACGGTCAACAGGTAACAGCTGATCCACTGTCTGCACTTTGTAAGGGAACATCTTACAGTCTTTCACCAAAATTCTCTGTAAAGAGAATTGATGCCCAATTGCGTGGCACGTCGTCTGATCGATACCCTGCCACACCTTCGACCACAGCTGCGATACTTTCCGGGACCGACCAGACCTGGCAGCATCTCGTGATGTCCCAGCGGGCAGCTAAACGTCATAGTGTTTGCCCAGTTGGTGTCGGACGACCGGGAAATCTGTGCCAAAATTACCGCTGCGCCAACACCACCGACGAATTATTCGGCAAAAAAATCGCAACAATTATTGCGCGCTCTTTAGGAGTATAGCGATTCATGTCTTGTTGACGTATATTTTGTATCTACTTACTTCACAAATGTCGAAGAGGAATTGACATTTGCCGCCATTTACAAAAATTATAGCAACTTCCGATAGGGTGATTACTTTTGCGCCACCTAGTATAATGGATATGTCACTTTTAAGTCGATGAAAGTATGCGAGCGCTAACAATTTTTTGATCGATTCCAGAGTTTATTGAGATGTAAGCCTTTGGCTACTCAAATATCTAGTCAAAAACCACAACGGCTTATGGCAACTAGTCTGCATTACTATATCACTGATATCGTTAAATTGGGAAATTTCACAGGCTCTATATGCTACAGGTTGTTTTATTTTCACCTTCTGATTCATCTTTTTTTTTTTTTTATAATTTACGCGCGCCTAAGGGGTTATGATACCCTTTTACTGTTGCCAGGGCTCGGGCGGAAAGATAGAAGGAGGAGAAAGGAAAGCATCTTACCTGAATATTTTGTTTTTGAGATGGCTGGGATATATAGGGCGCTCCAGTACGCAGAATCTTTGGCACTACTCCGAAGGAACAACGCAGTAGAGGAAGACCTCGCCTTAGGTGGGGCGCGCAAGTGGAAGGGTACCTCAACCAACTTGGAGTACGCAACTGGAGGCAGTTAGTGAGTAAGGTACTGTAGAGCTTATAATTGAACATTTTTCCTCTTTAACTTTGCCATTTCGGCAGTTAATGTTGCATACTGTATCTACAATCTATTTACGAACTTGTTTTTGAAGATTAATTTCAAAACAAAGAATTAAACTGTTTAGATAACAAACACTGGTTTTCGGCTCATATGATGATTATTTAGCTATCATACATTTGCTTGTGAAAATAGGAAGCTTATACTGTCACATGAAAATTTAGTAACAAATAAGTTACGATATCGTAAAAGTACAAGTATGTATGTTTCGAATATGAATTATGTGACATTTTTCATAAAAAAAACTTGAAAAGGAACAATTAGCAAATATCAAAATTTACTAAGTAATTCAATATAATGCGAAAAAAAATAAGAATTTTGTTTTTTTTTTTTCCGGCGAGTGCAGGTGAAAATTTTCCATCAGACACTATGAGGATCGCAAGCGCGTGCTCATAGTAGTGTAAGATTCTTGCTCACTAAAAACACCTCCGTTCGATAATTATGTTTAATACCGCAACTAAGAAAAACTTATCAAGCAGCTTTTTGATCACAATATAAGCTCGTTCCTACATGTTCCGCTTTTTTAACGCGGTTTCAATTTATCGTGCCAGGTCCAGAGGTTTAGTTTTTTTAGGATGGCGTAATAAATTTTGTTCGTCCAGAATTTCTAGGACTGTATTATTAATGTGCCCGTTTGACCGGATCTTATGTTTTCTTGAGTAGTTTCTTACTTCATCTCTGAAAGAAGTAACTCGAAGGTCATGATGGAGGTCATTATTTCTTATGAACTACGGTGCATGTACAATTTCTCTTAGCACTTTATTTTCAAAAGTTTGTAAAATACTATATTTGTTGTATTCCATAAGCCCACACAGGTTTTAACACCTGTTTATATAAAAACAGCTTGTTTTCTACGCTAAGCTTGGAATATGTACCAAGTAGCCAGTACATTTCTCTGTATTTAGTTTCTAGTTCTTTACTCTCTTTTTCACGAGCGTCTTCCATTTGAGCTTTGCATCGAGTGTCATGTCCAATTATTTAGCCTAATTAGGAAACGGAATACAGACCGAGTTTATGTGGATGGGCAGGTGACTTATTTTTCTATAAGTGAAATTTACTTGCAGAGATTTGGTCTCGTTGAGAGTGATTCGCCAGATCTTTGTCCAGTCATATTATTTAGAGCGCTTTGCAGTTTCGCCGTTGATTCTGCTATTGTTTTTCCGACTAAATGGCAGCAACGTCGATAAAGTTGGAAAGAACAGTCCCCTCGACTTATGGTATATCTCTTGTATATAAGAGATACAGGGGTGGACCGAGCACACTTCCCTGCAGTACATCGGCCAATATACGAGGGCGGGTCAATAATTCCGTGCATTTTTGAATTTCTGACCTCTTTACTGAAACAGCAACACTGCTCCTGTCAACAGGCATTTGTCAGTTGACTCCTGTCAAAATTTAAACTTGCTGCGTCAGTTAGTTTGTGTTTGACAGCTATTTTTATCAGACTACTCACTAATTTGAGGAGAAAATGGAAAAAAGTGAATTTCGTGTGCTTATTAAGCATTATTTCTTGCGAAAAAAAACCATTACCGAGACCAAGGCTAAGCTTGATAAATACTATGGGGACTCTGCACCATCGATTTCAATGGTAAAAAAGTGGTTTACTGAATTTCGTTGTGGCCGTACAAGCACTGAAGATGCCGAACGTCCTGGACACCCAGTTGAGGTCTCTACACCCGAAACAATCGAAAAAATTCACGATATGGTGTTGGCCGACCGAAGATTGAAAGTGCGAGAGATTGTGGAAGCCGTAGGGATCTCGCATGGCTCAGTGGTTTCAATTTTGAATGATCACTTGGGCATGAGAAAGCTTTCCGCAAGATGGGTGCCGCGTTTGCTCACAGTCGACCACAAACGCAATCGTGTAACAACTTCACAGGAAGGTTTGGCGTTGTTTAATCGCAATATGGAGGAGTTTTTGCGCCGTTTTGTAACCGTGGACGAAACATGGATCCATCACAACACACCAGAGAACAAATAACAGTCAAAACAGTGGGTTTCTAAGGGTGAATCGGCGCCAAAGAAGGCCAAGGTGGGTTTGTCAGCCAATAAAGTTATGGCGACTGTTTTTTGGGATGCACGCGGGATAATCCACATTGACTACCTTCAAAAGGGAAGAACAATCAATGGGGAATATTATGCCAACTTATTGGACCGATTCAATGACGATTTGAAAAAAAAACGACCTCATTTTGCCAAGAAAAAAGTTCTTTTCCACCAAGACAATGCAAGGGTGCACACATGTGCAGTTGCCATGGCAAAAATCCATGAATTGGGCTATGAATTGCTCCCTCATCCACCCTATTCTCCAGATTTGGGTCCGAGCGACTACTTCTTGTTCCCAAACCTGAAGAAATGGCCTGGTGGAAAAAGATTTGACTCCAAGGATGAAGTCATCTCGTCATTTTGAGGACCTCGACAAATCATTTTTTTTGGAAGGGATAAAAAAATTGGAGAAGCGTTGGACAAAGTGTATAGAGCTCAAGGGAGACTACGTTGAAAAATAAAATTATTTTTTTATCAAAAAATCTGTGTTTTAATCCAAAAGTCACGGACTCATTTCCGTATCTAACACGAAAAATTCTATTTTCAAGATACTCGTATTTAGTCAATATGCTGCAAAGTTTCGATGGCAAAATTTGCCGTAATTTTAACTTTAAACCTTCGTGCCAAACCTTGTCAAAAGCTTGTGAGATGCCAAGAAATACGCTTGAGCAAATCTTTTTCTCTTCCAGGGCTTTTTCAATTACGTCGGTAATTCTATGCACCTGGTCAATAGTTAAATGCTTAATCCGAAATCTAAACTGATGGTTGGTAATAAGATTCTTGTCTTCAATAATTGGCATTAAACGTTTGAGCAGGATCCTCTCGAAAATTTTTAATAGGATCGGAAGGAGAGAAATCGGTCTATACGACTGGTACTGGTACCATAATTACTTCTGTAACTCTCCATTGGCACGGAACGGCACGTATTCTAGCCTAAAAGCCGCTTTAATGATATGTTAAAGCCTAGTGAGTGCTTTTAAGGGCAGTATTTTAAGGACTCCTCCGGTTATCAGGTCGTACCCGGGAGCTTTTTTCGGTTTTAAGTTCATTAAAATATTCCTTAATTCAGCAAAAATTGCGTTTGCTATTGTAAAGTTATCAGACACCATTCCTGATATACTAGTATAGTGTACTAATGTTTGCCCATCAAAGAGCTTAAAAGTTTCTTCTAGATAATCCGCGAAGAGCTCCGCTTTCTCCTTATCCTCCTTCGCCCATTCATTTTTATCGATTTTGATTGGTGAACTGGGAGTCAATGGATTCAAAATTGTTGACGAAGTAAACATTGAAAAGCGGGAAAAAAAGAAATTAGAAGGGAAGGAAGTAACGGTAAAATGTGGACTTCCTCTTTTATTCTAACATTTGAAAAAATATGGAATATCCGTAAAATATACGACATAAAAGCAATCCTCGATATCGTCATTAAAATTGAGCCTTTGCGTAAAAACACAAAATTAATTCCGCAATGCAAACGTTCCTACGGATTTAACCACATGCAAGCGTATTGCCAAAGGGTCAAATGCGCAGGAACTCATCTCTCAAAGGATTGTGTTGTTGTAAGTAGACAAACCTTTGCGATCTGTGTTAACTGTAAAGGGAAACATATAGCTGATTTCCGAGGATATGAAGTAGCCAGAGAGCTGCAAAACAGACGAGGTAAGTCGGTCAAGGAACAAAACGAACCCTCAAAAACGATGCCCCGAAAAAAATAAAGACTCGATAAAATAACAGAAACAAAAGAAAAACCAAATGTAGGTTCAATGAAAAACCGCCTTACCCGCAAAAATAAACAAAGGAAAACTAAAATTACTTACTTGGACCGCTAATGGGGTTTTATTCCTTAGTATCAATGATATTGACGTTTGTTTGTTGAAAAATGGGTCGAGCGCAAAAATAAAGGGTTTGAAGGATTACTACGCGTATCACCCATCGGGAAATGCTAGAGGCGGATCCTCCTCGATCGAGCATAACGAAGATATAAAAATAGAGCTCGAGCCTGTGCACTTAGGTACGCGTAAAAACCGAACGCAATTCCTTTACCGTTTCAGCCATTTACTTCCCTCCGCGATCGAAGGTCACAAAATATATTATCAAGAATATATTTATTTCGCTTGGATGTGCTTTTATAATTGGCGGCGACTTTAATGCTAAACACACTTTTTGGGGCTCAAGATGTGTTTCCCAAAAAGGTAAATTGGTCTATGAAGCTGGTATGGAAGACAACTGTGATTCCCATTCGACGGTTAAGCCGACTTATTGGCCGACAGGAACAATGAAAATACCCGATCTTGTCTATTTTTTTCATTTTTGAACGAATTTCTAACAATTATATAAAAGTTGATGATGGTCTTTCCTCTGACCATTCTCCAGTCAATGAGTGACATACTCATCAAAAAACAAGAATCGCTTCGACTAACTGGAAGAAATACCAATTGGGAATAATTCAGGAAACAAATCGAAGATAACGTGGAACTACACGTCTCTACACCACTTGAACTTGAAATGGAAGTCGTTCAATGTGCTGCATGGAACAACCTCATCAACGAGAAAAAACGGTGAAAAATAGTACAAATTACCCGCCAGAGGTAAGAGAAATGGTAAGGGAAAAGAGGAAAGCACGCAAGAAATGGCAATCTACTCGAGCTCCGCAGGATAGAAGACGTCTAAGTAAACTTTGTAATCTGCTAAGGGAGACTCTAAAAAACCTCAAAAATTGTGTAGTAAATACGTATATTATGATGAAAACTTGAAGGCAGGAAAAGAGACCAGTTACTCGCTTTGGAAAGCATTTAAAGGCTTCAAAAGGCCCAAAACCCCAGCGCCACCAAAAAATAAGAAATGAAAAAGAAACCATTAAACTAAGTAGAACATCTTTCGCATCTCAGGATGCGTTTTTTTGAGAGTGACAAATTCATAGTTTTCATGTATTCGAACCGCATAGAAACCAGAATTTGCAAAAAATATTTTTAAAACTTTATAGCAGTAAAGGTGCCTTAATGGTAGAATATCGATGATCTTAAACAGTTCAAAACTGGGTATAAAACGGTTTTCATTGCAGATAATTCTTATTCAATGTTTTTGTGTTGTTAACATCGGTTTTAAATGACTGAAATAAGAGCCACTCCAACAGGATAACTCATACTGTAGGTTAGACTTAAATAGACCATTGTAAAATAGTTTAAATACAGAAAAGACTTATGCGGTAGAGTTGTTTAGATATTGTTTTAGAGAGGAAGTCTGCTCCTTCCAATTAAACTTGAGATCTAAAATAATACTCAAGTACTTAGAATTTTCCACACGGTCGATTTCAATACAATCGTTGTTACGGCTGCCAGCCTTGTTAAAGGTAACCGAAATATGTTGGCAACTAACTAAAGGAAATCTTAAGCAACTCGGTGAATGATATGTTAAAGTAAAGTCATCAACTGCTGTTCCCTTAGCATTAAAAAACATATATTCCGTTTTAGTACTAATTACCGGCCTATGCTTCTTGAACCACCTTCGCGGTATCTCTAAATCATAGTTGACATCTAAAAGCAGTATTATTCGCGAAACCAGAAATTTTGCCTTTAAAAGGCTGAAAAAAAACAAGGAATTGATATGCGATAAAAACAGTATGGGACCCAAAGCAGAGCCATGAAGGACACCCACACAAATAGACATCTGCGAACTAAAACGGTTTTTGATTTTTACCATTTGTTTCCTATTTTTTAAATAGATAGATAAAACCTCTAAAACCCGTTTCATAAAGCTTATCTACGAGTAAATACAAAGTGTGGTCCACCGTGTTGAAGGGTTTAGTAATATCTATAAACAGAGCTTTTCTTTTGTTTCCTTCGCCGTTTTGCCTCTCAAAAAATGGCACACTAAGGTAGTCCTCATCTGTTTAAGAAACATTTAAGGTACTTCTGAGAAAATACTCGTTTTGCACCGTCTTTAAGGAGATACTTATTTTGTACACCCTACATTCATATGTACATTCATACTTTTAACCGCATCTTTGGCATCTAAGAGCGCTCCGAAATTTTCCTAGGCCCATAAATGATATCGCGGCAGTTTCAACTGGGATCTTTTCATCGCAAGTATATACATATACAATACTTTGGAAGATATTTATCTTTCTCGTGGATTTCAATGCAATAATTATTAATGGCGGTGTGGTCTACTGAACTCTTCAGACTCTTGTGGAAGCTTGAAGTAAAGATACACAGTTCACATAAAAATATCACCTGAAAAGAGACATCACACAACAACCCATTTGCCAAAACTTAAGTTCTGTTTCCAACTCTTTTGGATAAAAGCTTTGTTAAAAGAGTTATAAGACAATATTTAAAAAAGAATCATATCACCTTCGTTGATATGAATCCACTATTTATTTAGTTCCGTTTTTATCTTATTCAGTTGGCCTAGAGCATTTTGAGCGGATGCCTACAGTTCAAGTAATGCGGAACTAGATGGACGCCACTCTTTTGCTGCAGCTCCAAAGATACGAGTATATATATTATGTCATCCACTATTTCAATCCGTGAATGTTGAAAGGGCGTTTGTCCTTGTAAGTGTACTACTGTACTACTGTTTATTTCTTGTTGCTTCAGAGTCCAAAACTAATTTTTCTATAATTTACGCTAAAGAGATAATAAATGATATTTTCTTATATGCGTCCCAATTTGTTTGACAAATAAAAAGACCTGTGTTTGAATTTGTCAGTGAAAATTAGTTATATCATTCCAATATCCCTCGAGCCGCTTGCGTGGATGGATTTACTGGACTCATTTTTCCATAACTTTTTCGCATGGTTCGGACAATATTCCAGCAGTTTCACATCACGTCGAATAAAAGAGTTAAATTGACAGGGCGCTATTTATGGCGATAAGGAACTCCCCAACCTTATCTTCAATAGGTCGATTCTAGCATATACTGTGAGGCAAGTGACAGCATTCTGTTGAAACCACATATCTACCAAGTTTTTCAGTTCTAATCATACAAAAAATTGATTAATATGAAGCCACATGGGCATAGTACCCCGGCGCTGAATCCCGGACACTACAAATTAATTTGTATCGTTCCCTTAATAATAATAATAATAATAATATGAAGCCACAGTGGACTACATTGACCGTAACCGACATACCGACCCAATGGCACTCCGGTAGGAAAACCACACCAAACAGTACATTGTTTTTGTATACATTGGCTGCCGTTGGAACATCTCAGGCTGTTAGTTTGACCAGTTTGTAGCAATTTTATTGTAGTTATTAACAAAGCCGTCATAGAGGTGAAAATTGAGATCTCCTTCCATATTTTTAAGCCCAATCAGCAAAAATTGGAAGTGAACGATGGTCATTTGGCATAGCTCTTGGGTAGATACGTTCTTATACAGGCGTGTAGCCTAGTTTTTTCACAAAGTCCGCTACAAGGACGAGAGATGCATAGCTTCCAAAAAATTGTGCGAAATCGATTGAATCCGGTGTTGACTTACCGACTCGCTTATAGCCGTAATATTTTCTACTCTCACTGGTATGACAACAATCTGGATGGAGTAAGTCAGTTCCGATTTGTCACTAAACGCGCAATTGTTCGATTATCGGAAAGATTTAACGCCCGAAAATTGGAGTTAACGCACTTAACGTAGCTATAACTGACTGCGAATTTTGATAAAAAAATCAGGATGATTTGTAAACGTTGTTGAAGCCTATACCTTTCCACGATTACATAGTAGATATTTTCGAATAGAAATATGATGAGAGAATCCCTATTGGGGAAAGGGCATATCTAATGAAAAATTCTTAAGAATATTAAAGCAAAACGATTTTTCAACCCATGCTTATTTTTGTCAAAAAAGTCCAATAAAGCAGCTTAGCTTATACGCCCACGGCAATAGTTTATCTTCACCTATTGTAAGGCTTTTTTTTATGTGGTTACATTACAACGTATCCTCCTTTAAATATAAAATAAAAGGAAAGAGCTAACATTCCCATTAGTTATGGAATACGACTTCATTCATGTGGCTTCCTTCGCAATAGCGCATCCTGTCAACCCAATTTTCCAAGATCTCGCTGGCTTTTTCTGGCTCTATCTCACGAATGGATCGGATGATATTCGCTTCAAGGACTTCAATCGTTTTTGGATTATCTTCATAACATCGATCTTGAAGGGCACCGTACAAAAAAAAAGTCTAACGGGGAAAATAGCAGCTCCGAGGAGGACAATTGAACTTAGCGTGAACAAATCGCCTGTTGGGCTGTGTAGCATGGCGCGCCATCGTGCTGGAAATAAAGATCGTCCAAGTCCATGTCTTATTTTAGCCCATAAAAAATTGGTAATCATGGCTATGTAGCGCTCACCGTTGACCGAAATGGGCCAATGATAGCACCACTCTAAAATCCGCACCAAACTGTCACTCTCTGCGGATGCATTGGTTTCTCGACAATCACGTGCGGGTTTTCCCATCCCCAGTTTTGTTTGTTAACATAGCCGCCTAGATGAAAATGCGCCTTGTCAGAAAAAAATTATTTTTCGGACTAATTCAATGTCCATTTCGGGCTCGTCTAAGAGCCAAACTGAGAAGCGATAACGAAGCGGATGGTTGTTCGCCTTCAATTGGACCTTGTAAGGGAATAATCAGAGACCTCTGTGCAAAATTCTCATCAGGCTGGTATGTGAAATGTTGAGTTGTTGATGATCCTGAATTGAGTCGAATACTCTCAATCACGGCAGCCACATTCTCGTCGGTACGTGCCATATGACGACGGTGACCGTGAGTTTTGTCCGCAAACAAACCAGTGTCACCAAGTTTTTGAACAAAATTGCGTACAGCAGGCGCGGTGGGTGCTTCATTTCGGCCAAAACTTATTTTCAATAGACGCACTGTTTGGACAACACAGCGCTCACTTTTGAAGTAAGTTTGAAATATTTTCCAATGTTGTTCAAGCGTAAAGCGATTCATTTCGTTCGTGATATGACACTGATTGACAGCCAAGATTTCGAGTGGAAGAAAGCTGTCAGCGTCAAAATAACATATGCTTCAAAAAGTCACTTGTATTTGCACCACTCGTTACATGTTGCTACCAATTCACTATACCAAATCTGGTGGAATTCACGGTAGCTTGGTCTTCAAATGACAGGTTCATTTCGACAACT
This sequence comes from Volucella zonaria, assembly GCA_963966105.1. NCBI lineage: Eukaryota > Metazoa > Arthropoda > Insecta > Diptera > Syrphidae > Volucella > Volucella zonaria. Next base: position 54,341,305 of record OZ014532.1, read on the forward strand.
TGAAGGCAGGAATTCAAAGATTCCTTGAGTTCTAAACATAAGTCGATCTCAAAGAGTTTATGGCTTCTAGAACATAATCCTCGTCTTTTGAGTGAGCAGCTCCTTTAACAACAATCACAAGTTTGGGGTTATATACCGGCCACAAATTTACGCGTCTTCATTTGAGGCGCACTTATTCATTGTTATGTTAGAAATATTCCTTTCCTGAGAGAAAAATGTCTAACAGTGTCAAATCGACTGATCTTGGTGGCCAATTTTAGTCACCAAATCTTAAAATTAAGCCACCGTTGAAGTTTTGTCGTAATTGAACGATTTTTTACGAGCTGTGTGCCATATTGTGCATCATTCATTTCATTCGTTCCTGTATCCCCTTGTGGGTCCTAGGGCCTCTACTATGCCTACGCGCCATCGAGTGCGGTTTCCGGAAATGTGCCTTAGCTCTCCCCAACTTTTTCCCTATTGCCGTGCTTCCTTCTCAACTGTTCCGCGCCACGTACTCTTAGGACCGTCGCGCATCCTGCCGTCCTGGGTAAGCGGGTTCCATTGCATCGCTCGGTTAGCTATGGACCTGTCACCCTTTCGGAGAGTGTGACCAATCCACTGCCACTTTCGTCGTCGTATGGTCGTGCCTATAGGTTCATGGTCCGTTCTCTGACAAAGCTGTTCCTTAGAGATACGGCTTGGCCAGAATATCCTTAAGATGTAGCGTAGGCACCTATTGACAAACGTTTGCAGCTTCCTCGTGATAGTGGTGGTCAGGTCACCCTCCAGGTATCGCATCCATATAGTAGCACGGATTCAACGTTGGAACGGGAAAGTCGTAGTTGGTGTTTAAGCTAATTGCATTACTTCGCCAAACTGTGGATAGCATCCCAGACGCAGATTTTGCTTTGCCTATGCGGTTGGCTGTATCCAGTCCGATTTCGCCATAGGTTGAGACAATACTTGAGGCAATACTCCCAAGGTAGTGGAAACAGTTGATGAGTTTGGTCTTAGGCTGATAGTTGTTTTTGCCGAGTTAATTTTCAGCCCAACGACGTCTGCTCCGTCTCCACATTTCTTGTAATTGGGTGAAGGTCCATTATTCTTGAGTTCAGATGTATGAACATTCAGCACATCGCTAATCACCAATAGAAACAGTATTGGTGAAAGTATGCAACCTTGCCTAACCCCGCTTTGGACTTCGAATTGCTCAGACAGTCTTCGTCTGTGTAAGACGTGACATGTGAACCCATCATATGTAGCCTTGATAATTACTATTAATTTATCAGGAATGCTTCGCCTGATAAATTCCCGATTGACACTATCAAAGGCCTTTTCAAGTCGACAAAAGAGGATCCAGAGCGGAAACCTGCTTGTTCGGCGTCGAGTGTGTCTTCAAGGTATTCTTTGATTCGCTCCAGGATGATTTTAGCTATTATCTTGGCTACAGCAGGCAGCACGCAGATACCTCTCCAGTTTTCGCACTGCATTGCCTTTTTTAGGGAGCTTGACGACCATTCCCTTCTTCCACTCATCCGGAAAACTCTCGGCGTCCCATGTTCTCCCGACAAGTGGGAAAAGTAGCGCAGCTCATGCCGTTGGTGCGGCTAGAAACAGCACCGCAGGTATGTCGTTAAGTCCTACCGTCCTATTGATTTTCAGTGCCTTGATCGCGGAAATAATCTCCTCCTTACTTGGGGTTGTGGTGCGAATTCGGGAATTTCTTTCTACAGACACTTTAGTCCGACTTGAGTGGCATATTACTCGGTTTAGAACCGCAGCAAAATGCTCCTTCCATCTCTTCAGTTGATCCTCTTCCGATATTAACAACAAAACGTTTAAGGCTTTCACTGGGTGTTTTTTTTTTATTATAATCAGCGCGCCCTTAAGGGGTTTTTATAAGAAAGGACAGGTACCGATGTACATTGTTTTTAAATGTTTGTAAGCTATAACGACCTAGAAACACAGAGATCGGAGGGGCATTCCATAAGCGAGTTGTACGGCTTAGGAAAGAATCACGATATTTTAGAGTACGTCCGAAAATGGGCTTGAGGGTATACTGATGAGCATGTTACGGGTTGTTGACGGGTGTTACGGTTGAAAGTTTGAACGGGCGGAATGCTACTGGCGATTTCAATGGATCACTAGTGATGGAAATAGCGATAAAACAAAGTGAGACAGGAGACATTAGGTCGGTGTTCGAGGGTGTCAATTGATTGACTGATATTAGTATCACCAATGAGTTTTATCGCACGGTTTTGAATCCTATCTAGCAGGTGCAGAGATGTTTTAGGAGCACCTGACCAGTGTGGGCATTGCACTCCAATTTTGGGCGTATGAATGCCTTATATATTGTGGCCAGCTCAGAGGGTGTGAAACATTTCTTACAGCGCTTGAGGAAAACTACATAAACATTTCGCACCATTTTTGGCGACACCGGATACGTGATCATTCCAACGTAAGTTTTCATTGACACGCATACCGAGAATGAAAATTTTTTTGGTTTCGACGATGCAAGTGCCATTCATGGATAACGGCAGGGTGTTTAAATTTCGCAAAGAAATATATTGGATTAGATGTAGCAGACAAGAGATCGTTGATGAAAATTGAAAAGAGTATCGGAGACAGAACGGAGCCCTGGGGTACACCAACATTTATTTTGTGAATATCAGACTTGAAATCATCCAAGACAACTTGATTACTAATCCATTGAAGAAAAGAGTCGTCGATCCCAAAAGCACCAATTTTCGACAAAAGAGCCTGTTGCCAAACTCTGCCTTAGAAATATCAAGTGCAACTATCTTGTTTTCGCCAGATTGATGTACGTTTTCCGGTGAAACATGCTATTAAATCACCAGTGGACCTATTGCTACGAAAACCATATTGCCGGTCATTGAGAAGTTTTCGTGTTTCGAGATATTTCATGAGCTGACGGTTTATCAGCGTTTCCATGACCTTAGAGAGAAGGGACGTAAGTGCAATGGGTCTGTAGGAGGATAAAGAAGAAGATTCGCCTTTTTTAGGGACGGGCTGGATAAATGCTATTTTCCATCTGCTCGGAAAGGGTCCTAAAGAGTAGGATTGATGAAAAAGCTTACGTAGTGGTTTTGCCAGCGAGGAAGAACACCTTTTTGGAAGGAGGGGAGATATACCATCTGGACCAGCAGATTTGTGAATGTTAAGATCTTTAAGAACTCTTGGTACTACACGAGTGCGAAAGGGGATTCGTCACATTTACGATTCGACGCACTCAAGTGGAGGCGGGCACAAAGCACAATCTGAGAGTGTTAAGCTAGCCGCAAAGTGTGCAGCAAGCATATTGGTCTTGTCCAAAGAGCTGACAGCTGGAATGTCATTGTGAATGAGGATGAGGCAGAATTTCTAATGTTTTTGACGAATGACCAAAATTTTTTACTGCCTTTGGGACATTGCAGAATTTTTTGTCTCAGTTTTTGGTCGTATTTTAATTTCACGCGCTTGAGAAAGACGTTACAGTCACTTCTGGCTCGTTTAAACTTTTTTCGGTTTTCCTCAGTTGGGCTGGTCTTGAAGGACAAACAATTCTCTAACCCTGACAGCCTCTTTACAGCTCGAGTCGTACTATGCATTTTCTTTTGGTTTGATACTCTTCATCTCATTCCAAAGATAATAGTTTTTGTGATCATGTCAACATCGGCATCCATTTCGTTGTCGAAGATACATAACGACCAGTTAAAATTCTTAAAGTAGCAGTTAAGACCGCTCCAGTTGGCTTTCTCGTATTGCCATACGGTTCTTTTAGGAATCTTTTCTCTAACCGTGTGGTGGGTATGCGAGAATTTAGTTGATATGACACAATGGTCCGACGAGCCTAGAGGGGAGAGCACATCAACGTAGTACTTGTCTGGGTGAGAGGTTAAAAACAAGTCCAGGGTATTCGCGGTATGACTGTCAACGTCTGGTATTCGTTTGGGCTCATTTACAAGCTGGGTTAAATTATTTTCCGCAGCGAAGATCTCAACACAGCGTCCTTCGGGTGTTGTCTGTTCAGAATCTCGAAGCCAGCCAGAATTGTGTATATTGAAATCGTCCGTAATCACGATTTCAGTATGAGCAGACAGGGATACAATTCTTTGAATGGAGTCAGACAGCGCATCAAACTCGTGAAAGTTCGAGTTGCTGTCCAGTTTGGGCTTCTGTAAATAAAGCAGTAGTGGATAATTTGTTTACGGAGATGGAATTTTAACCACATGAAGTTGAATTCCGGATTGGAACAGGGACTACATTGTGGTGGAATTTGGTTAGCTACATCACTACGCTCATAAATGTCGAGACCGCGATGGGGAAAGAATAGTGGCACTAGTTCTTAGCCAGGTAGCTTCAGATCAGAGTGATCTGAGACGTGTGGGCGGGGATCTACCTGTGTTTCACTAAGTGCCAAGACAGCTGGTCGGTACTTACAGTTGAGTAGAGGTTCGGCCACCTAAGCTTCGGCCACATAAGCTCTTTGGTGATTCTGTAAACGGTTCTGCTGTCGCACCTCGCTGCTGCTTCTTCTGCTTGCGTGGTCAGCGCATTGATATAATTGCGCTTGTCACTTCTCACGCTACGCTGCACTTCTCTCATCTTCATGCGATATAGGGACTCTTACTCGATTCTCCCTGCTACTGGAGCTGCTGCAATTCGAGCTCTTAGTTGTTTTCGTTCGTTGATCCTTTTCCAGGTATCCTCGGAAAGCCAGGCCCTATGGCTTCCCTGCGATCGACCTACAAAACAGTTTTCACAGCATACCAATGGTCTTGGATGGTGGCGGGCAGTGAGCTGCTGATTATTTCCACTCCTCGTGAGAGATGGTCCCTTAGTTCTTGGTACACTGTGTCATCTTCTTTGAAGTTAGATATTATGGTCCGATCCAGTTCGGTATTGCCCAAAGTTATCGCAGGTTAAACGACTACTAAAAAGTGCGACACATGCAATTGACATGTTGTGAGTCACTCGAAAATTCACACCATTCTAAATTCGGCGGATTTATTTATGGGTGTGTACTCGTACGTATTTTCACGTCAACTTTATTGTTAAGGACCAAAGTTTTGCTAATAAAGGGTCGAGGAAGTTTGACTGGTTAAAAAGACCGCGCAAGGTGGACATCCCCTTTTTTGTCCTTATTAAACTAAAGACCATTTATCCGTAGGCCTTTTTCGATATCGACTCAAAAATGTGTCAGTGTCAGTTTTGAGCTTCTAACAGATTACTGTTTGAGGGTACATAATTATACGCATAAACCTCTAAATAAACGACGATCAATTTGGCCTGCAGCCGATATGTTTCTGCCATTGAGCTAAGTACTCATTTCAAATTTTCCTATAGATTTTCCACTTTTTCGAAGAATGGATGTTAACTGTATTTACAATTACCATACCAAATTTATTTACAAGTTGTGTAAAGCAAAAAAATCTTCAATATGTTCAGCCAACCCCACCAAGAACATATTAGTTGGTATCACGCGATCAAACGGGCTATATGCCTTCAAGTTAGAAAGTGAAAACGCAAAAGTGATTCATTGCTAGAATATATGTGCATACTTGCCACTTGCAATAAAAACTCAACTCTATTCCAGCAATACCACTATTATTGCATGCCACCCCCGCCTCAGCCTCAGACTGAACAACAAAATGTTCAGTTCCGCATCTTGTTGTTATTGAATTGATATTCGTACGTGATTCTACCAACAAAAACAACACAAACAGCTAGCACTAGTTTTACTCGTACTAGCATGCCGGCTAAAACAACGGCTCTGCAAAACGCAGGAACTTTCGCATATATTATGATAGAAACTATCCGCCTGTCATTGGTATCCAATTAAATTTATTTACTTGCTATAAAATTGAATGCTACAATGTTTATGCAGTTCGTCATTGTTTTTCGTTTTATTTTTCTTCGGCTATAATTTTCTAATACTCGTGTTATTCTTTTATTTTCTCACTTGTTCTTTTCTACTTTTTTTTTCCCCCTCTTCGCTCGAAAACAGGTTGCACGAAGCAGATGTTGGAAAGAAATCGTAAAATAAACATTCAACAACCACCACGTACTTTGTAAATAAAATGTGTAATAAGAAAACAAATCAAAATTAAATTTAATTAAAAATAATAATATGATAATAATAAAAATTGTGCAATTGCAAAAAAAATAATAATTAATAAAATATATATATATATAAAAAAAAGAATAGAAAAGTATCTAAGTTGAGTGTGCAGAAAGAAGTGAATTATTTGTGCAAGTGTTTTTTATTTTTTGTATAATAAAATGCAATAAGAAGAAAAATCAAAATTAATAAATTAATTTAGTGAAATAGTAAAATAAGTTTATTATTTTAATAAATAAATATATAAATAAATAGATATTCAGTGCACATAAATGAAACAAAGCAACCACCAGCAAGATTGTTTAGACGTGGACAAGTAAGATTTAAATTTGCATCGATCATTGAATTACGTTTTAAATTTAATAACGGTTTCACGAGACAGAAAATGACGGATGACAATGGTTAGATCATCAACAAATCTAAGGTAAGTTACTGGGTTTTGTTCTCCTTCGATAAAAACTTAGTCAAATACAAATAACATTTAATTCTCCACTGAAAGAAGCATTTACGCTGCTGATATTTGAAGTTCAGGGCTGACTCAAAAGTAACAGCTTTTTTTTACTTTAAATCTTTTGGCTTCCAGTACCCATTTCAAATGTCCAAAACCGGGCAACTTGTTTCTCTGCCCTGTCCACCGTATACCGCAATGCAGTTGCTTTAAGCCTAAAATCGTTGTCGTTCATTTTCATCGTATAGTAATGTCTACCGCTTTTGAGAGCTCTTGAGATACTATTTCGCTAGAAAACTCTCGAAGATACCTGTTCACGAAAGTCAGCAAATTTATAGCAACTTCCCACGTTTTGTACCCATACACTTATATTGACTGGTTTTAGAACTGAAGACATTGGTTTTCTAGGCTTTGGACATAGTCTCTGGTTTTTAACATAAACCACCTGTCGTGTAGACTTATGTTTACGGCATGCCCATACATCCATGGGAGCAAGGATACGCCTTGCCATCGCTTACCTACATTAATAGTATAATACCAAAGCAGAACTTGTGTTGGAGGCACAAGTTCCATCCTTGGTATGGGTCGAGGCCAATCTAAAACCTCTTGCTGCTCACAGCAACCAGTACTTATTTGCAATGGGTCAAACCAACAGAAAGACCCTTCCCGCGATTTGGGTTTAAACCACAGCCACCATGACGCTCCCACAAGGGGGTCTACCTCAACAAGTCAGGCCCTGACTGAAATCCGGGGGGCTCCTGACTGCCATGGTACCATAATTTAAGTCCTGGTAGGGACTACCGGTGGTGTTGCCGCCAACAAGACCTATGACCGGCAACTTGTAACTGGTCAAATCGTAACAACCTTCGGTGGCGTCATCTGAAGATGTTTACGATAAGACCAGTAATATGCTCTGCCCCCGCTTTTTATTAGACAACGTCATTGATGGGCGAAGTCTAGGCTTTGGACAGCTTATTGATAGCAACTTTTTCCTTTTCGATTTTGCCTCTCAGCCCTAGTTTAGCAACTTTAAATTCCGCAAAAAAAATTCGAAAGGCCAAGCGGCCAGATTTTGGCCGAAATAATTTTAAGGGCCACTGCATCGGTCGTGGCTTTTAAGTGTTGCATTATTCGATGGCGTCCCATTATGATGTAAATTAACAGACAGACATTGTCAGCATGGTCCTTATACTGATGTCATTTTTTACTGGATTTCCGGCTTCCTTTAGACAATATAACTTTCACAGCTTTTTAAAAAGAGAAGCAGTTATAAATTATAATTCTGTCTCTTATATCGCTTTATATTTACACTTGTGTAAAACGCGATATATACCTTAATAAGAAGCCTTTGTAGAAGCTATAATACTGGCAAGAATTCTTCTTTACAGCGATGTTGTCCCGGAAAAAATTTAGGATTCACTCTTTTGAAACCCTTCTGGTGCTCAAAGTTGAGGAAGCGAGACGCATTTCTCTATAATGAAGCTCGAGGTTATTGAATGATTGTTTCATCAAAACCAGAGCTGGAGCGCTTACTTCAGCTATTTTTGATGCATAGAATAAAGCAAGTTTCCGCATTCCATCAAATGCATCCTTCTTTGGCAACCTAAGAATTCATTCGAGGATCAAACTTTGTCTTTGATTCTAACATTGATTAGGAAAAAATGTCAAATTCCAATGGTTTTCATCTTTTTAAGGACTTGCAATTTGTGCAATGTTAGGGAGTCGATGCGTATTCGTAGATTTTTTGATTTAACTTCTGTACTGTCGTTTTACTGTCAAAGTGGTCCCCTCCAAACCCCCACGATTTGCGGAGCTAACGTCTTTCCTCATCGCACTTAGGTCTGTGCAGATCTGGAATTGGAAGGAAATGGGAATTTGATTGCGGTTTCTAATTCTTCTTCCTGCTTTCCGTCTCACGTTGATTGTTGTTTTTCCCAGTGAGCGGGTATAAGCCATCTTGTTGCATCCGCGAATCTAAAAAGATATATAAGTTAAGCAGTTGATTGATAGTTCCGAGAGGTCGTGAAAGTAGTAATTTCCTAAAGTTCTTTGTGTGAAATTACTGAAGATGAGTTAGTGGCACGAAAATTGGAGAGTACCCTCTCCTTCTGTGAGGAAGATGTTTTCATGGAGGACAAGTCAATCCATTTCTATACAGATGGATCAAAAACCAATAGCGGGGTTGGTGGCGGTGTTTTCTCAGACACGCTAAATTTCCAGGCGGAAATTTTGGCGATTAAAGAAGCTCTATCCTGGCTGAAGAAAAACGTGATATCTGCAAAGGATATCCGCATCTTTTCGGATAGTCAGGCCGCTATCAAATCCTTGGAGTCAGTTTCACTGAATTCTAAAACCGCCCTTGACTGCCGATCATCTCTTATGGAGATGGCAGAGCAGTTCAACCTTCACCTCTGTTGGGTGCCGGGCCACAGAGACGTTCCAGGGAATTATAGAGCCGATGAACTCGCCAAAATTGGAACCAATCTGATCCTTCTAAATAAGGAACATCTCAGCGCCACCATAGGTGTCATCACTGGACACTGCCTTATAGGCAAGCACGCAAGAAGGCTTGGCGCCTTTACAAATGATTTCTGCAGAAGTTGCATGGACGAGGAGGAGGAGGAGACAATCCTCCACCTACTCTGTACATGTCCAGCTCTCTCCCAGAGAAGAAAACTTCACTTAGGAGCCTTCTTCTACAACGACATAAACGATCTGAAAAATACAGACGTAAACAGTCTCCTTCGCTTCGTCAGAAGCTCAAACTGGTTCCATCAGTAAGAGAATCATAGATCCACGTGGCATCACAATGGGCCATTAGGCCTAAGTGGATTGGTTTTATCCAACAGCCACTCTTACCTACCTACCCTACCCTCTCGTAAGCCTATGTCCCCGCAACCTCTACAGATGTCATCGTTGGTAAAGCGCAGTTTTATGGCTTGTGCATCCAGAAGAGTAATCCAACAACTAAAGATAGTTCAGCTCTGGTTTGTAAGAGAATCTTACTTGTTCTGGATTTGCTGAGTTCCGGCCATAACTGTCTTGAGGTCTCGCTCCACGTGTATTCTCGGAGTGCAGATTGTAGGTTTGGTACTTTGATCTGCCAGTTCTCTTTCTAGGCAGAAGCCTTTTCGAGCTAGCTCATGCGCACGCACATTACCTGCCACTTTTTGTGGCCAGGGACCCAGCAAATCGAAACCTTATGCTGAACGCCTTAAGATCTTCACGACAGCGCCTCACAAGCCCCGATTTGATTTCGACGATCAATACATTTAGTAATGTCCTCGTGGGATATTGCCGCAAATTTGGATGCTTCTGCTACAACCCATATCTCAGCTAGGAGTACACTGCTGTAGTCCGACAGACGTCCTGAACATTGCAAGTTGAATCGATCGGAGAAGATGCCGGCGCCGATTCCTATCTCCATCCATGAAAATTGATATCGAGTCTGGTACCATTTGATTCCTATCCCATTTGTCTCTGCTAAGAAAAATGCCAGATGAATGGTGTTTCAAAGTTGTGATGGGGTATTATGTAGTCCTTGCAGAATAAAGCCAATTCACTTGAAAGAGTTTGGGTTTGGTTTCAACTCATTAAACTGACTCAATTCTAAAGCGCTTTTTACTGCAAATTCTTGCATGTACAGATCCAGGGGCATGAGGCCAAACATATTTTCTAGTCCCGACGTTGGCTAACATTGCTAGTTTTATTTGTGGACTACCACCATACTAAGCTACCGTGGTTTAAGATAGCCTTGTATAGTACATCATTATGATAATCTTGGGGTTAGGTCCCCACTTTCTCCCAAATATACGGCTGCAAGCGTAGAGAGCGAGCGTTGCTTTCTTTACATGTTTTCCGACATTGAGCTTCCAACTCGACTTACTATCTAGTGCGATACCTAGATAATTAAGACTGTTCGGTAGTTGGAGGGTTGTCCCATCTATAGAAGTAAAGTCAAATTGTGTTCATTATCCTTTTATGTGTTGATTCACAGCCCACAGAGCTTGGCCCATTCATAGCATAGGTTAGAATTTCACTGATCATGGGGAGGAACCTGCCGGTGGCTATAAGAGCCACATCATCCACATATGTGGTGGCTTCCTTCACAAATATTTCGTTAACAACTAGTGTCCACAGAAGAGGTGATATCACACTTCCTTGAGGAGTGTTCTTCTTGCGGAGCATACAGGTTATGAGGTTCCTTAATGCAGGATGAACTCCAGAATTTCCTAAGTTCATCTGGGATTTCATATTGGCTAGAGAAAAATGCGTCTACTGGTGTTGGAATAGGAGAGCATTCAGGAAAGTGGATTTCTAGCAAGAGTGTTGGATTTCGTTTAACTACCATCTGATAGTTTTAGATCTACAACTACTGTAGGTTCCTTAGATACATTCTGTTGTGCTTTCAGTGTTGGAACAAAACTTTTCTCCGACTGGCCTTAAATCATATGGGAGTACAGATTTGAAATTTTGGCTGCATTGAAAAATTTGCTTGCCTCTTTTCTAATGCATTGTAGTTCTCTAGTCCAAGATGAGTGGCCTTAGTGTCGCGAAAGTGTGCTGCATTTTTAGTCAGTGTAGCTAAAATGTAAATATTTACACGCTTGTCATGTCTTTCACAGATCGTCAATTTGCTGATTACTTTCACTTTTAAGATGAAATGGATCCTCAATTGTTAACATGATAGTGAACTGGAGATGCAGTATGAAGACAACATTTTCTAGTTCGAAATTCGCTTCTTTTTGGATGAGACGTGACCCTGATCAGTTCAGAAGCTTAAAAAATGTGAGGTTGATGACTAGGTATTTAAAAAACTACCTGTTATTGTAATTGAAATCTTCGAGGCCATGCATATCCATGAAATCTCCCATCACGATCTCTATGCCATAGGAAGGCTTCATTTTATTGAAAACTTTTGAATTCATTGCAATGAATTGTCTGCGTTAACTTGGTCATAATACGAGTATAAAGTTTCTTTTGTTCGGCCAAACAGCTTTACTCATTGTTTATCTGGAAATCCTGGATACCGGTCGTCCTCATTATCTCTCACAAAGCTGTTTAACTTCATTGGGAGTAGGGCTGTTTGATTTCGCGCACCTACCCCAAATATCTCTGTAGGAGTAAACAATGTTAAACAATTAAACCATTAAAAGTTGTAGGATTTGTTTTTTTTAATAAAACGACCAATTGTTGATGTATCTCTGAAACTTTTATTGTTTTATGTACCTAACATGCTGATTACTTATGGAATACAGTATCTTTCAAATACCCGCCTCGGCTCCGCTTCCAGACCCTCATCATTTTTTCGAAATTGCCAATCACTGTGTCACATGATTGGGGCTCTATCTCGGAGATGGCGGCCTCAATGTCCCCTTTCAGAGTTGGAATTGTGAGCGGATGTTTAGCGTAGCCCTTGCTACAACCCTTTTGACATAACCCCAAAGAAAGAAATCTAATGGTGTTAAGTCGGACGATCTTGACCGCCAATCGGTGTCTCCGATATGGACATTACGCGGCCAGAAAACTTCATGCCTAATAACTGGATTTTTTCACAACTTGTATGACACGTAGTACCATTCTGTTGAAAGTAGAAGTCGCTCGTATCCATATTCTTGAGCTACGGCCACAAAGAATTGGTTATCATTTACCATAATGGCTTTTCCGGACTCATTTTTGTAAAATAAAGGTCCTAGGACACATCCGGTCCATAAACTGCGCCCCACAGTTACTCGTTATGAGTACACTGGCATCTCCAGAATCGCTCCTGGATTTTTAGTGGTCCAAATGTTGCAATTTTGCTTATTAACGTAGCCGTCAATGTGAAAATTGGCCTCATCTGAAAACACGGTTTTCTTATGGAAATCAATGCTGACATATTTTGCAGGACCTGGGGTCAGGATGGTGGTCGGCGCTGCTGGTGCTCGGCCGGCTTCAGTTCTTGCGTTAATTGGACCTTGTACGTATGGAAAGACAGATCTTTTGTCAAAATTCGATGCAGTGTGACTGTGGAGAAGCCAAGTTCCTAAAAACGGTGACGAATGGAGATGGTTGGGTTGTTTTCGACACTTTCCTTTACTCCAGCGCGAGCACGTTTCGGCGTCTTCACATTTGGTTCTGAGACCGTCTCTTGGATTATTTTGATTATGTTGAGCACACACTTCTTGGAAGACATGATCACGTGCAAAATTGGCACGAGTTTTTCGCATCTTTTCCGCGATTGAACGTGAATTTTCGTAATAAAATTCAACGATTTGGATTTTTTCTTTCGTTATATGGTAAAATTTCCAACTTTATAGATGACATCTGTCTTTCAGGCCTTTCAAATCCCACATCTCTGGTTGAAACACGCTTTATATATGACACTGCATTACAAATGATATTTTGAGCAAGTGATGTGAGCTATTCGACCAATTGTTAAGGGATTTTTGAAGCATTATTTGCTTTTAATATTGCAAAATCGTGCCGAAAATGTGCTCAGCTTCCAGAATATGATGAAAATGGAATTAGTACGGCCAGAAGCTTAACATTAATGTTGAACGTCTCAAACACGAGTATTGTCGAAAAGACCGCTGGGGAATAAACGCTTTGGCGCCTACCATCTGGAATATTCAATTCCATTTACACATTTGCCTATCCCTACGCTTTAAGTATGATATTTGCTTCTCTCTTTAGAATTGTGCAATATAACTTTTATTTCAAATTCATCTTCGCCGGCATTTGTGTACTTCGTCCATATAAAATCTCCGTATACAAGCTTATACAAGAGACGACGGAAAATCTTATAGAAAGGCGATTCCGTCGTTCCAATTAAAGACTAGAAAAACCAATGAGTAAATAGTATTGGCCACTCATTAGTCATAAAATTGCCCTGAAATTATAATCTACTCGTAGGTCTCTTTTGACTTTTTTCAATGTAATCCCTAAGGCGATATCACAATCTGGATTCAGGACCATCAGACAGCATAATAGTTTTGCAATTCTTCGTGTAAACCTAGTCAACTTTGTTTAGTCAAAATCATTTTTAAATTCGTTATTCAAGTAGATCACTGTCCTCCACTGAATATTGCAGGTCAATCATTCGTAAAACAAAAGCGGAAACCTGATCCTTTCTTTGGAAAGACACACATTTTTTCAGGATAGAAATTGTCCAAAATATTCTCAAGGACTGCAACGGCGATAAATAATCAACATCTTTCTATAGAAACGCGGAAAAATTGCCAGATAACTGGGAAACATATTCGTAAGACGAACCCGAGAAATATTCCATTCCTTGCTAGCGAACAACAATACTCGTATCTAGCGGGTGAGTAACCTGTTTGTAATATCACTCACATATCGCATAAAAGTCGACAGTAGCTCAGAGTATTTACTTCCCATGCTGCTTAATAGTTGTTCTACATCTCCCGCTCTTACTCATCCCGTACGTAGTGTGTAGATACAGTTTTCAAGATCACTTGATCAGATTATGCATTTCACTGCATCAACATTCCATTCGATCCGTGTAGTATTTATCTCTCGTTTACACATTTCGCCGGGATAGTGGTGCTGATTTAAAGCTGAAAAACGAAAGTCAAAACCCCAGATCCGAGAACTCATACCTCCAGTCTTTTCGCCTTTCGGTCCGCCAGGCGCAATTCTAAAAATTTAAGCGAACCTTACTAAGGCTCTACAACATAAAACTTAAATAAGTGGAAAAGAAAACCAGCTTCTCCAGTCAACATCGCCACTGATTGTACCTCTAGCGGAAAAGCTACAAGATAAAGATACATAGATACATTAAAAAAAAAATAAAAAATAAATAAAATGAAACAGAACTGCACACCAGACAATTTATTTTTAAATCGAAAGTTGTTTTCCTTTCCTAGGTACTCATAGTAGCTCTGCGAATACCGATCTGTAAGTATCCGCGGTAACCAGTCCATAAGCCGGCTTCTAATGCACGCGATCTACTCGGTACGAATATGTACCTCTGTGCATACTATACGCAAAGCCCTAGTCGTATGAATATGTGTTCGTCTAGCCAAATATAACGGTGCTGCAACCAATCTAATGCTGCTGCTTGTATTTATCTTGTAGATGCAAACTTGTTTATCTATTTTTTCTTTTTAATATTTTCCCTCATACATACTTTCAAAAAGCACGATCGCAGTGTGACGTCACAAGGTGAAACCGATCGTTACATAGAAGAGTGAAAAGGAAGAATAATAAAAAAATAAAAAAAAGACAACATTCACACAAGATCGTGCCTTTGGTGTTCAACAGCCAAACCATCCATTTCTTGTATCTTTTTATGCCATTCGCGCATTTGCGATATCTTTAGGTGTATCGTTCGTAATTCGTATCCATGATCGTTGCTAAGAGTGAATCATTTCTACGAAAAGATGAGAATAACAGAAAAAGATACAAAGCAAAGGAGAAAAAAAAATTAAATAAAATTATTGGAGGTGCATTGTAGAATGGCGCGCGGCCCGCGTAGTGATCTTGAGACATTCTAATGTGGGGAAGAGAATTTTTAATTTATTGCATGTCGCAAGTTTCTTCCTGTTTTGCGCAAGTTTTTTTTTTTTCGGAGGCGGCGGTAAGAAGTTCCATGTGCAATTTTCTCAAGTGTTAATGATTAGTTGTACATATCCATGCATACAACGAGATGTATCATACATTAAGGTTCCATAGGCTTCCAAAAAAGCAAATAGTTATGATAGATCCACCTTAACATTTGTTGCTTCAAACATTCTATCACGAAAGACTAACGGTCTATCAATCGAATAATTCTTTTGCGTATTGCCATTTCCTGCAGACTGTCTCATTTAAATGACGTAATTATTGTTAAATGGTAGCTACAACGTTTTTTTCCAACTGTACCATCTATGTTTAGACGAACGTACGATTTACTACGCCATTCCAATTGAGGAAAACATTTTGCGTCGCCATTTGGGCCTATAACTTTAAAACCACGTCACATCGTTCGTGGTGTTGCATTTTAAGTAGCAGTATTGCATTGTTGCCAATGAAAGTAAAGTACTCGTACATCTTTAGAGATCGCAGTATTATGTACGACTATGCCGGGATCATAGACTAGTTTTGACACTAACGTATTTGAGTGGCAATTTATTGGCATAGGTTAGCAGGTTCAATAATTAATGAACTTTAGGTGAGGCGCGGAAAGAAAAACAGTAGCCTCAAAAGCAGATGTTGTACTATTAATTTTGTGGGATGTACTCGTACGTAATGTATTCAGGCTCACGTATACTCATTTAAAAAACTCTTTATTTAACTAAACTTCCCAGAGCTATGCCTAATCATTTAGAGTCGGATTTGTTGCTTGAAGACCAATGTTTTAGAAAATCCTTGCCCTTAAGGTTCCTCGTTTTGGAACACATCAAATTTGACGCTATTCTCATTTATAAACGCTCGTAAGGTTTATAATCGAGGTATCGTCTTTCTTAAGACGAAGAATTGAGCTTACCCTCGAACCCTGATATCGTCTTTCTTAAGACAAAGAATTGAGCTTCCCCTTGAACCCTGAAGCTTGGATTCGAGTATTCTTTTAGGTGTTGCATACACCTTCATTTCACCGACGTAAAGCCAGTAGAGGTATGTCGTTAACATATCATTGGGTTTTCAACTCCATTCACACCGATTTTGTGAAATTCTTATTATTCGGAAACGAACCCACTTCGTCTATGTTGGCTTTTCTTCAAACTGGGACAACGAGTTCCCCACGGTTTGCTATGGAGTCGCCGTCAATTTAGTGCCTGTTCAGTCGTTAGGTAGCAGGTATATTATATTGTACATAATAGGAGAACGCTTTTATATACTATACATTGCTTCGTCATTTCCAAGATATCGTTTACTGCGTTAAAACAACAGAAATATAGGTTCCGAACAAAGCAAGTTGGATAAAGCATCGATTAATTCTATCGAACGACTTCTACAAATCGGTGAAATGACAACGTCCCAAAGGTAGTAAACGCTTTTGGTCGTTCGTCAAAAACATCAGAAATTCTGCTTCATCTACACATTTACAATGACATTCCAGTTGTCAGCTCTTTAGACAAGGCCAATCTCCATGCTGAACATTTTGCGACTAGCTCCACACTTCCAGATTGTGCTTTGTCTTCGCCTACACTTGAGTGCATCGAATGTTCAATGGGACGAATCCACTTTCGCCCTCGTGTAGTAGCAAGAGTAATTAAAGGTCTTAATATACACAAATCCGCTGGTCCAGATGGTGTAACTCCCCTTCTTCTAAAGAGGTGTTCTTCTACGCTGGCAAAACCATGGCGTAAGCTTTTTCATCAATCCTACTCTGTAGGACTCTTTCCGAGTAGATGGACAATAGTATTTGTCCAGCCCGTACCTAAAAAAGCTCACGAAATATTTCGCAACCCGAAAACTTCTTAATGACCGGCAGTACGGTTTTCGTAGCAACAGGTCCCCTGGTGATCTGATGGCATGTCTCACCAAAAAGTGGAACCAAAACGTACATCAATCTGGCGAAAGCAAAATAGTTGCACTTGATATTTCTAAGGCATTTGGCAAAGTTTGGCATCAGGCTCTTTTGTCGAAAATGCCTGCATTTGAGATCGATGAATCTCTCCTTCAATAGATTAGAAATTACCTTCCGGATCATTCAATCCAAGTTGTCTTGGATGGTTTCAAGTCTGATATCCACAAAATTAATGGAGGTGTGCCCCAGGGCTCATTTCTTTCTCCGACACTCTCTTTAATTTTCATTAATGATCTCTTGTCTGCTATTCCAATCCAATATATTCGTTTGCTGACTGTACTCTCTGCTTTTCAAATGCGTTCCCGGACTCACGGGAACGGCAGCGTATGCTAAGCCCATTAAATTCCGATTTAAACTGCTTCTCTAATTGGGGAACAACCAACAGAGTAGAATTTAATGCTTCCAAAACACAACGCTGTCTGTTGTCAACAAAGCGAAATTCAAACAATCCATGAATGGCACTTGCATCGTTGAAACCGAAAAACTTTCCATTCTCGGTATGTGTGTCAATGACAACCACATATTTGATGTCGTAAAAATGCCGCAAAATGTCTAAGTTTCCTCAAACGATGAAAAAAATACTTCTCCCCCCTGATCTGGCATTCATCCGCCCGAAATTGGAGTACAATGCCCACGTCTGGTCGGGTGCGCCCAAAACCTCTCTGCACCTGCTAGATAGGATTCAAAACCGTGCGATAAGACTCATTGGTGATGCTATCGTAACACCGACGAAATGTCTCCAGCCTCACCTTCTTCTATCGCTATTTTCACCATCAGTGCTTCATTAAAATTTCTAGTGGCGTACCGTCCTTCAAACCTCATCAGTTTACCCTCAATTCCACTTTCGGACGTACGCCTAAATATCGTGATACTTTTCTAAGCTGTACATCGCGCTTATGGAATGCCCTGGCGAGCTATTTATTTCCTGACCATTATAACATTCAAACATTCAAAACGAACGTACATCGGTACCTCTCTTTCTTTCTTCCCTAGTTTTCCTTCGCCCGCGCTGTGTGCAAACATTTTCAGGGTACCATAACCCCTTGAGCGCGCTCTGATTTAAAAACAAAAAAAGGAGTCATCAGGTGTCCTAAAATTCACGCAAAAAATTATTTTAATAGAAAACACCGGTTTTTAAAAATTGTAAGTCTTGTATGGATTCATAAAGTATACGAGTACAATATATGGCTTTATATGGAATAGCATATCGGGTGCTGGCACATACGCATTCTTTTCTAGAAATTTTCCACAGCCGGTTTGCATAAATGTGGCTGAATTTCGTTGATATAGCGCAGAATTTGATGCTTAAACCGAAAGAAGCAAGTCCAACGGGAAAATGCACGACCAGTAAATGACAAATACAAAAATTGAATTGCTTCTTGGACTGTATAGTACTTGTATGTTGCACCATCTTCTTGAAACCACATGCCATCCACATCCATATCTTGCAATTTAGGCACAAAAAAATGGATTATCATGCAGTGAACACTAATTGTCATTTTCAAAGAAGAATGGTCGGGTTATGCTCCCAGCCTAAAACAGTGACATATTGTGGAGGCATTTGATTCTCAAAAATCACTTATGATTTTCACTATGCACCAATTTGTTTGACGATTAAGCCATCAATATGAAAATAAGTCTCACCAGGATGATTTTGTTTGAAAAATAAGCATCTACTTGTTGTTGTTCCATAATCCATTCAACGGACTTTCTTCGATTGGCGTGCTGTGAATACACTTAAAATGTTTGCATATAGTGCAAAAGATAGGGGAATCGGAGTTGAAATTAATCGAGATACCGACGTACATTGGTTTTGAATGTTTAAGAACTAACATGACTGGGGAAAAAAGTGATAAAAAGGGCACTCAAGCTAAGGAAGAAATCGCTAACTAACACGATTATTGCAGTTAGTTAGTGGATAAGTTAAAACAAGACGATACCAGCAGTACCGATGGAGCACTACGTTTGAAAAGAATATTTCGAGGCAAAAAGCATTAATTTTCTATCTAGCAGATTCAGATTTGGTGGCATATTCTTTCATTTCATTTAGAAATCTTTCGTTTTGAACATTTGGATTGCTAGCCAGCATTTAACCGTTTATTAAATGCCTGTCCTTCATCGACATGAGCAGGACCCCTTTCTGTGTCATCTATGCTGAGGTAATACGTAACTATTCTGTAGAGACTTGAGCTGAATGTGCTCAAGTGCTCGCTCTTCGTTCCAGTGACGTGCTTCATAAAAAAGGGTTTTACAGTCTTTTTTTCCATAAGCCGGTAAGCTAAACAGGCACAAGTAACCGGCTTTTTTTCCTAATTTTTTTTAGAACAATATGCACTGTAACTTTGGTAGGGTTTTTCGTTTGTCTGAAATTCTGTGATTGCTCCTTTAGTTTTGTAATTGCACTCGTATGTCCTCTGAGATTAACCAGAATGAAAAATTATGTCTCTACGAAGAAGTCGATGTTAGTAAGTAAGTGAGAATCATAGCTTGCTTTCCTGTGCAAAAGCTATTAGAAACTCCGCAGATTTGGATGTTGCAATAATCCTGTTTCATTGAATTTGGCTCATTGATAAAAACCAACGTACCATACTCCAAAACATACAAATTCAATATGAAATAAAACACTTGAAGCTAATGTTAATGTCATTATTGAATAGATAATTTTATGCCATAATATCGGACATATGCGCGCCACGGCTAGCTCGAATGAAGCGCAATCGTGAAGTCCAATTTTCGACAACTCTATCGAGCAACCGGGGCCGTATATCAGTAATAACATGCCGAATATTGACTTCCAAATCGTCCAACCTCTCTGGTTTATCGGCATAGACTAGCGACTTTACATTCCCCCAAAGAAAGTAATCTAAACGTGTGAGATCGCAGTGTCGTGGAGGTCAGTTCACAGGTCCATTACGCGAAATTATGCGCTCAGCAAATGCTTCCCGCAATAAATTGATGGTGTCGCGTGCCGTGTGGCATGTTGCGCCAGTTCTGTCACATCAATGTCATTCAACTGAGGAACGATGAAGTCAGAAATAATGTTTCTATAGCGCTCTCCATTGGCGGTAACATTCTGGCCGATGATTCCACCAGCACGTAAAGCACACCAAACAGTGAGTTTTAATGGTTATAAGGGCGGGCGTCTTGACAAGGGCTTCTGGAGAACAAAATTTTGCGTTGAAAATGAGGGTCAAGCTGAATCATGTTTTCGGCGCATTCACCGAACCTACGACGCGTATAATGGTCACGCGGTTTCAACTCTTGCACATGCTGGATCTTATAAGCTTTTAAGCCAAGATCTTTCCGTAAAATCTTCCACAAAGTGAATAGGCGTATCTCCAATTGCTGTCCAGGATGGTGCATCGACTCATTCGGATTCTCCTCAACGCTGCTCTTCACAACGGTAATAACTTCTTCTGTTGGCACTCTTTGTCGACTTTGGGGATGCGTATTATCCACTAGAGTGTACTTGGTGCGGAAACGATTCATCGTGTTCAGAATAACTTTCTCAGATGGACGATTATGTCGACCGTAAAATGGACGTAGGGCACAATAAGTTTGGGGAACCGAACCATAACATAGTTTTCAAAATAAGTTTGCACAATTTGCACGCGTTGTTCTGGCATTGATCTATTCACCGTACTAACCACAAATCAACTTTCAACTGTCAAATTGACAACCTGTAGAAACAGTGTTGCCAGTATAAAAACCGAACCTCTAAAAAAAAAAACACCCTTTGGTAGGAAAGAAACAGTTATAGTTCTATGACGCTTGGGAAATTCACAAGCAGTGAGTGCAGTAACAGAGATAAAATAGTTCGTAGCAAAACGCTGGCTCTTCAAATCATAGTGAGTGTCGATAGCATTCTGTTGGTAGGGAGGACAATTATAATCTGCTAAAAGAAGTTGGAAAATAAAAGGTGATGATGATGGTGATGTTGATGACTGCGACATGTTTACTTACCGAACTTTCATATAACCGCATCTGCTTCTATAGAGTTTTAATTTAAGTTCAAGGCTGACCTCTTTTGAATCTATAAATTTCGCATTAGGAGATCTATTTTCGAATCTGGAACGTCGATAACTGGTTTCACAAAACAATTTCTTGCCAAAAACCTGATTTCTTAAGGTCATATCTGTAATCTTGCGCATATTAATTAAGGACTGCCTCATTTACCTAAGATTTGGCGTTTTAGAACAAGCTCCTTTATGAATTTTGTGCTGCTGCTTCATCTATACGAGTCCTTGCTTAAGCTATAATGGAAGCAATGGTAACAGTATGCAGCCAGCCTCAAATTTTATATCTGGGCTCGAAGACAATCTTATTCTTCAACTTTTCTCTCTATTAATTTGTAGCAAAAATTGGACAATTTTCATGATTTAGGGTATTGACTTAAGAATCAATGTAGTGGTCTAAATGGAGATGTGCTCATTGCTTACTATCGATTATACATTCTCAATAAGACTCCGCCGTATAAAGTTAATCCAAATGGCTCCAGAATGCATTTCGAAATTTAATTGTTCCAGGTTTGGTAAAAATTGTGTCTCTCACCTTGGGTTGTTAAATTTTACCTAGACAATTTCTAGTAATTAAATGCTAAATACAGTAACGTTTAAATTTTAACATTGCCGCCAATAAAACCACCGTAAAAATATATCCATTTAGTGCTCGTTGCAAACTATAATTAGCTTCATTACAGCGAATTCTAGCTGATTCTCAAAAGTGAGAAGTTGAAGTTTGAGATAGGGAAAGATAGAAAGTCTAAGTCAGTCGATGTCTTGAAAATAAAGGACGCTACAGTATTACAAATAAATTTATTGAGTACTTCATTGAAATTTCAGAGAAAGTTAAGCCTTCTGCTCAACTTAATTATAGACCAAGACCAAGTTAAGGGTTTTACTTTTACAGCAGTTTCATCTGAAGAAATATTTAAGCTTATAACATCTTTAAAAAATAAAGGTTCGTGCACAAGTGATAATATTACAAATGTCCTTCTGAAAAAGATTGTTTTTATTATAAGTGATATACTCTGCCATTTATTTAACTGTAGTATAAGTAATGGATGCTTAACACAGTCCTTAAAATGTGCAGAAATTATACCTCTGTTTCAAAAGGGAAATCGGGAAGATGTGTGAGATTATAGACCTATGTATATCACTTCTTTCTACATTTTCTAAAATCTCGTGGTTTCTGGATAATCAGAATTTCCTTTCTGGAAATCAGGTTAGTTGTAGGTCGTGTAAATCCACAGAAGATGCCATTCTCAAGTTATATACCCAATTGTACGAAAGGTTTAACAATTCAAAATTAACCATAACTCTTTTCACATGGTCTGCCTTGGTGGATTATAATTTCCTTCTGGACAGTACAACTCCTCTTGTCAACAATCCTGGTTTCAGAGGAGTTTTACACGATTGGTTTCGCTCTTATCTTAGAGATAGGGGGCAAGTGGTCAATATCAGTGAACTTTCTAGTAGTTCTCTTACAATAAAGAATGGTGTTCCGCAGGGCTCATTCCTTGGCCAACTTTTGTTCTTAATTTATAGTAACTCCCTTTTCAATCAGAACTGACGATATAGCCTTTTCATATCAAGGACTCACTTCGATCGATTGATAGGTCGCATCAGCGAGAAAATAAAAATAATGGGTTTCAAAATAATGGGAAATATTGCCACTGACTGAGTAAGGTTTCGTTTACCTCTGGATCCTTTTGGATGTATAAATTTTAACGTAAGTGCTCAATACTCAAATAGTTGCTTTTAAATTGAATCTGTGAGTCACTATAAATATCTGGGAGTCTTAATTGATTTCAATTTGAGGAAAGATCTTACGCAAGCAGTGAAATCGTATGTGATGCGGATGGCTCGCATAACGTATCTTGTAAAACCCTACTGCTGCAATCAAGTAACGGGTGATCAGATAGCAATGATAGTTTTCCCAATTGTAAGGTTTGGCATTTCATTTTTTATCGTTTTATGCTTGCCGAACGTGCGGAAGTTATTAGAAAATATTATCGAAATTCCGGCACAGTTGTAAATACTCAATGTGAATTTCGTCGTGAGGTCGGTCGTCATCATGGCTTCAGTATGCAGGCAATTCGTTGCACCGTGGAAAAATTTGAACGTAAGTACACTCTTTGGATCTTAAGCCACCAACCAGAGAGAGATTGGTGCGAAATGAAGAAAACATAGCCGCCGTACCGACGGGTATCGAAGAAGACCCAGAAATGTCGATTCGGCGCCGATCAGCTGTACTGGGAATCGCCAGAGAGTCAACCCGCCTTATTATGCGGTTGACTTTTAGGCCTACATCAATATAAGGTTCTGCTGACGCAAGAATTGAAGCCGAACGACCATTGACAACGCCGTGATTTCTCTAATTGGCCGCTGGAAATGTTGGCCGGAGATCCGGATTTTGGCCAGAAAATCATCTTGTCGGCCCATTTTTGGCTCAGCGGTTATATCAACAAGCAAAATTGCCATTATTGGAGCGAACACAAGTGTTCAGCCAAGCATCAAGGCATCCACGAAGATTGACTGTTTAGTGTGGTTTACGGCATGGCGGCATCATCGTACCTTATTTCATTCGAAATGAGAAAGGAGGCACCGTTACTGTGAATGGTCTCAGGTATAGAGCTATGTTAGCCGACTTTCTGTGGTCAGAGCTTTACAACATCGATATATGCGAGCTGTGGTTCCAACAAGATGGCGCTTCATGCCATATATGCCATGCCATTCCTTTGCTGACGACAGTACTCTCTGCTTTTCATATTCGTTCCCGGACTCATGCTCCTGCTCTTCGGCTGCAGAACGGGAACGGCAGCGTATGTTAAGCTCATCAAATTTTGATATTAACAGCATAACCAATTTGGGAACTACTAACACAGTAGAATTTAATGCTTCCAAAGCACCTAGCCATTATCCATGAATGGCACTTGCATCGTCGAAACCGATAAACTTTCCGTTCTCGGTATGTGTATCAGTAACAAGTTACGTTGGAATGACCACATATTCGATGTCGCCAAAAATGCTGCGAAATGTCAAGGTTTCTTCAAGCTATGTAAGAAATATGTTACCCCCTCCGATCTGGCCTCAATATATAAGGCATTTATCCGCCCAAAACTGGAGTACAATGCCCACATCTGGTCAGGTGCTCCTAAAACATCTCAGTATACCCTCAAGCCCACTTTCGGACGTACTTACTCTGAAATATCGTGATTCGTTCCTAAGCCATACAACTCGCTTACGGAATACCTTGAGTGTTTTCTAGTCGTTACAATTTACAAACATTTAAAAACAATGTACATCGGTACCTGTCATTTCTTCCTCTTTAAATTTCCTTAGCCCGCGCTGTGTACAAACATTTTAAGGGTACAAAAACCCTTGAGCATGCGCTGATTATAAAAAAACAAAACAAAAAAAAACAACTTAACGCAGCTTGTAAATGAGCCCACGCGAATACCAGACGTTGATAGTCATAAGGCCAATACCCTAGACTTGTGTTTAATTTCTCACTCTGATAAGTATACCGTTGATGTGCTCTCCCCACTAAGCTCGTCGGGCCATTGTGTCATATCAGCTAATTTCTCGTTAGAAAAAAAAAATCCTAAAAGAACCGTATGGCAATACGAGAAAGCAAATTGGAGCGGACTTAACACCTTCTTTAGGAAATTTAAATGGTACGAGTAGGTAGGTTTCCTCGATAACGACGTGGATGCCTTTGCTGATATGATCACAGACACCATTCTCTTTGGGATGCGATCTTTTATCCCTCATCGGATGAAGAGTACAGTACAACTCGAGCTGTAAAGAGGCTGTCAGGATTAGAGAAATGTTTTTTTCGGTCCTTCAAGACCAATCCGACAGAGGGAAACCGAAAAAAGTATAAATAAGCCAGGAATGACTGCAACGTCTTTCTCAAGCGTGTGAAATTCCAATACGACCAAAAACTGAGGCAAAAATTACTGAAATGTCCCAAAGGCAGTAACATTTTTTGGTCGGTGGTCAAAAATATTAGAAATTCTGTCTCATTCTCAATCCCAACGCTCATTTACAATGACATCCCAGCTGCCAGCTGTTTGGACAAGGCCAATCTGCTTGCTTAACACTTTGCGGCCAGCTTGACACTCCTAGATTGTGCTTTGTCTGCGCTTACACTTGAGTGTAGATCTTAACATTCACAAAGCTGCTGGTCCAGACGGTATATCTCCCCTCCTTCTGAAGAGGTGTTCTTCCTCACTGGCAAAACCACTGCGTAAGCCTTTTCATCAATCCTACTCTTTACGACTCTTTCCGAGCAGATGGAAAACAGCATTTGCCCAGCCCGTCCCTAAAAAAGGCGAATCTTCTTCCCTCCTACAGACCCATTGCACTTACGTCTCTTCTCTCCAAGGTCACGGAAACGCTGATAAACAGTCAGCTCATGAAATATCTCGAAACACGAAAACTTCTCAATGACCGGCAATATGGTTTTCGTAGCAATAGGTCCACTGGTGATTTGATGGCATACCTCACCGAAAAGTGAAACCAAAACGTTCATCAATCTGGCGAAAACAAAATAGCTACCCTTGATATTTCTAAGGCATTTGACAGAGTTTGGCATCAGGCTCTTTTGTCGAAAATGCTTGCTCTTGGGATCAATGTTTCTCTTTTTCAATGGACTAGAAATTACCTTTCAGAACGTTCAATTCAGGTGGTCTTGGATGTTTTCAAGTCTGATATTAACAAAATAAATGCTGGTGTGCCCCAGGGCTTCGTTCTGTCTACGACACTCTTTTCAATTTTCATCACCCATCTCTTGTGTGCTACTTCTAATCCCAGACTCATGTCCCTGCTCTTCGGATGTAGAACGGGAATGCCTAGCTCTTTATTTCCTAGTCATTATGACCTTCAAACATTTAAAACCAACGTTCACTGGTACCATCCTCCCTGATTTTCGTTCGCCCACGCTGTGTGCAAACATTTTAAGAGTATTTAAATCCCTTGAGCGCGCGCAAATTATAAAAAAAAAAAAAAAATACAAGCGACTCAACGCTCGAACTTATGAATGAGAAATTTGGCGACTGGGTCATCTCATCGCGATCGTCCATCAATTGGCCGCTGCGACCATGCGATTTGACACCACTCGATTATTTTCTCTGGGGCTACGTCAAGAGCTTAGTGTACGCTAACAAGCCAACTACCTTGAACGAGCTCAAGGCTAACATTCGATACGCTATTGCCGGAATAACTCTGCAGATATTGGTCCGATTCATCAAAAATTGGACCGACCGTTTGAAGCACTGCAGGCGAAGACGAGGCGGCCATTTGAATGATGTGCTATTCCACATATAGTATAGTAGCTTCAAAATAAAGCCAGAGCCAATGTTATGTCTCACGCCGTTGTTGCTTTCTTTAAATTGTTTTGCAAATGTTCTTATCTGGTCACCTGAACGCATTTCGTCAACTTTCTTTTATAAATATGTATACGGGTACGTATAGGAGCTGGATATGAGAGTGCGGGATAATGTGTTATCCTTGGAATCATTTTTACAACTGTATTTGGTTCAACTTTTATCTACCGCGGTAAGATCGGGGCAGTGACCGAAAAATAGATCGGTAGTACAATCTTCCACAATGAGATCCTTAATGCTACGAGTATAAAGAGAAACACCAAAGTAATTTAGGAACCCAATATGCAGCAGCTTGATTTCTGAATTAAGTGGTTGTTTCTTCGAAGTTTTATGGACTTTGGTTTCCAAGACGTACTTTATAATGATCGTGGTACCATTAGGTCGTTTCCTGGGCGGGTTAATGATGAAGAAATCAACACTTAGCACCTTCTTCTTCGAGTGCCATGGACGTCTCCAAATCGCCATGTCATGGACACTGTGCCAATATGTAAGCCTTCCCTGGGCTGACCAAAGATGGATCAGGTCCGAAGCTCTAGGAATATCCTGGATAATTCAAGCTTTTAGTTGTGTGTACATGTCTCTATCAGATCGTTTTTGGATCATCCTCTTCACTTTCTAAATAGGCTTGCAAGTTAATTGTTGCATCCCTCCCAATTTCTGCTTACGTAGTAACAAAATTGAACAAGATATACTTACTCCCTTGTTTCATTTAGAATTGAATATCAAGAAACCGTTCTCCAAGTTCCTTCTGAAAATTCTACTCGTATCATACAAAGCTTACTCCCACTCGTATTGGGTCTCTAATTTGCTTCCAAACCGATATCTGAATCAAAGTTTATTGACACATCTCTGGTCTGTCCAGGCAAACCAAGGAAATTTGGTTTTGTTTTTCGAAGAAAAAAAAAAAAAACATCTCTCATGTTAAGCAGTCGCTTTGGGTCTTGTGTCTTGACACACGATCGCCTTTTCGGATGAAAAAAAAAATTAGTCAACAAATTTCGTGTTATGAAATCCAGTATCATTGTTCTGCCCCTCTAAACCAACCAAACCATGATCGAAGCATGACGTGATCACTGATCACCTTTGTTTCCACATTCTTCGGTGAATGCCAAGATCGGCTCCAAGTTGGACTCCACTTCCACTTACTGTTGTGTTTGTTGTTTCTCTTCTACTTTTCGAGATCTCTTCCTCTCTTTCTGATATAACTACGAATATTCTCCGGTTGTTAGGTATTCGTATTTGCAACATGAGATGAATGTTGTCGTCGGTAAGTCGTCGCCTACTGTCTGGTTGATCGTGAACTTTTGTAGCCTTTTGTATAACTGTTTCGTTTGTAACAAGATCGTTTGTTGGTTGGTTTCGTTGTGTAAGAGTATCTTGTCGTGTTATTCCTGGAATTGCTATTGCTATTGCTATTGCTATTCCTATTTATATTTCTATTTCTATTTCTATTGCCATTGCTTTTGTTGTAGATGGATCTATTGGATTGGTGGGATTGGGTTGGTTATTTGGTTTTGCTTTCACAATGAGATACGGAATCGTGCATTTTCCCTTTTCACAATGTTTTGTTGCAAATGTCGATCGTGGCAAGTGATTTGATCAAGTCTTAGGTCAACAACATGTACACTTAGCATCTCATCGGCTGTACTCAGACTTGTATTCGTATCTATCTATTGGATGTTTCGTTTTTTTTTTTCTTCAATTCAATGTGACCACAAAATGGTTGGCGTAAAAAAGAGAAAGTCGCTGTTGCACTCTCCCTAATCGCTAGTTGTGCTAGGTAAGTGAGGGGGAAGCCTCTTATGCGGAACTTGAAGTAGTTTGTTCACGTACAACGAGAAGGTAGGCGACCTTTAAGGTTTTTCCATTAATTACATGCATACATAGTAAGTAGATATGCATAAGCAATTTTTTACAAAGAAAAAGAAAACGAAAAGTTAATGTGTTATATTTTGTTGTAAGCTGTTAAGGTATCTACGATCTTTAGTAACTACTAATTTAGCCAACTTTCTCTGAACCCCGGGGTAAAGTAATTGTCCTATTTTCACAGATACAGATACGGAAAGCCGTATATCAAAAATTGTCTCACAACAGTTTTTGGATCATCTGATCTAAAGTGATGTTTAGGATCTAGTGACTCTACTTAGTAACACAAATGAGGAAACTTATAACCTCCTGGAGGGAACCTACAGAGCCTGGTCAGGGTACGATGTCAAAGTTGGATTAGAAGACTTCAACGTTAAAGTCGGTAAAGAAAACACCTTTGTCGGGTCGTCGAATCGACAATAGGCAATAGCTTTTGACTCATAAAGTTAGAGGAAGCAGATGAAAAGTAGTAAAAATATAGTTCCCACGTTTAGGAATCCACACAGAAACTTGGGAATTTGCAGATTGTTGGACGGCATATAAAATTTCAGGGGTTCAAATGCCAAATCTGGCCGCTCTCTTGTGACATCTAAATTCAAGAAGATACTTCTACCAGCCCAAAAAAAAAAAGGCTTGGTGCTGGACACCTTAGTACACCTTTGCAAGGAGAGAACCTGCTTCCAGTCAACTAAAACCCAATCCCCCTATCTTAATGTAGAATATTAAGAGTTTAGGAACTGCAGAGCCACCGGCTTATTTTTCTCGGTTTTAGAGTTTTATAAATACGTAGCTAGGGTATTTAAGTAGGCTGCAAGCACCAGGTCAATCAGTCGTGTAATCATAGACGAATGTATGGCCGATGACTAAAATATCAGCTTCGTATTTGACCTCTACAAAAAGCCTTTTTGATGCCTTGCAACGACTATAGAGGCATAGCGTTGCCTTGTAGTTCAGTTTCTGGTCAGGCGGATAAACGGCCGATTAATTCTTTACGTAACTCGGCAGCATCTTTGAAGACAGCATTCATCATTAGACCTGTACAAAATGATCAAATTTGAGATTTTATCAAAGCTGATTCAGGTATACCGAGTTATTCGTACAATAACAAACGCAATTTTGAAACGCTGTAACACAAGCATATGTCTGCCCGGCTATTGGTATACACAGAAGACTTTGACATTTAGTTTGCAGCGAGCCCTAATAGAAAAAATTGCCAAAATTGAAGTACAAGCGCGACGAGTTGACGAGGGTAAGACGAAACCAGCAAACAAAGTAGCCCTGGATGAGAACTTATAGGACGATGTCATTGTCTGCTTTGCTCCTGTGTACAAACAAACTCTATGAGTTTTACTAGGATGTGAGTCCAAAAAGTTATTTGACTTCTCTGGCATACCTATATCTAACATCTGGCCAATAAAATCTCAAGATCAAGCCATCGTGCAAGGCAGATATATGGTCATAAAGATTGGAAGCAGGGCACTTTGTTCACGCCATCTAATTTTTGCTTCGAGACATTGAGCACATTTTGACATACGAGATAAATAGGAAAGGAGGGTATCTTTGGTAGCACAATCGGGAGACATAGCCTGCACGACATTACGTCTGGAAACGGACTTAGTCTAATCGATTTCATTGCGGGACGTAACGCACCCGGTTTCCTCAACTCAATATTCACAAGGGAACATGGCGGACACCAGATCATAGAACGTCTCATGATTTTTAAAGTAAACCACCTGTCGTGTAGACCTTATGTTTACGGGATGCCCATACATCCATAGGGAGCAAGGATACGCCTTGCCATCGCTCTCCGTCAATTCTTTGATACCAATTCGGAACTGTGTTGGAGGCACAAGTTCCACCCTTGGTATGAGTCGAGGCCGACCTAAAACCTCTTACTGTTCTTAGGGTCACAGCACCCAGTACTTATTTGCTACTCTACAATGGGTTAAACCAAAGGAAAACCCTTCCCGCGATTTGGGTTTAAACCACAGCCACCATGACGCTCCCATAAGGGGGTCTACCTCAACAAGTCAGGCCCGGACCGAAATCCGGGGGGCTCCTGACTCCCATGGCACCGTGATTTAAGTCCTGGTATAGACTACCGGTGGTCCAGCCGCCAACAAGACCTATGACCGGCAACTTGGTACTGGTCAAATCGTAGCAACCAATCAGAGGCGTTATCTGAAGATGTTTACGATAAGACCAGTAATATGCTCTGCCCCCACTTTTTATTAGACAACGTCATTAATGGGCGAAGCCTTGATAATTGGGCGGGGGCCCGGACACCAGATCAGCAAACTGTCAACCAAATTGATCATGTTGCGATCGACGTGCCTTACACTCCTCTAGTATTTTAGATGTCCGAACATTCCTAACGGCTAACATAAACTTGGACCACTACCCAGTTGCAGTCAACGTACGTCAACTGGTATCTCAGACACCACAATAATGAGGAAATACTATGAGGAGATTTAACGTTGAACGGTTGCAATCGCAACAAGCAGCCAGAAACTTTGCCGATCGCGTATCCCTCTACCTCTCGGGAGATGCAACCAGAAATGCCGTAACTGACGTGCTGGGTTCACCCGCCTACAGCTACGAAACCCCTCATTTGAAGAAGAGTGCCGGCAAGCACATGCCAAAAAAGTACGGCACAAAAGGACGAGAGCGGCTCGTGGGCTCTGCAAGCAAAAGATGAGAGAAGAATATTGGCTTCTCCGGAGAAAAAAGAAAGAGCATGAGAAGCGCGCGATCGAGGAAATAGAGAGTTCCTACTCCAGGAATAATGCTCGGATGTTTTACCAAAAGGTAAAACGAACGTGTCAGGGAACCTTGTAGTAGAACCACAGTCGGTGCTTAGGATATGGAAAAACCCTTTCTGCAGACTGCTAAACGGCGAAGACGACATAAATTCCGTTGTCAGGCAGAGCGAATCACTCAATATTGACTATGCGAGTCAAGAATTTTGTCCACCCGAGCAAAATGAAGTGAGGATAGCAATATCTAAATTGAAGTCGAACATGGTTGTCGGGCTGGACGGCCTACCCGCCGGACTATTTAAGGCAGTAGGAGATAAATTGGTAGAGAGCATACACGAACGAGACCCTCTAAAATGCATCAACGACAGACGTATCAGTCCCCTAAACATCACATATAAGATCTTTCTGTCGTGTTGTGCGAGTGCCTAAAACCATTTTTCAACGATCTGATTGGGCCCTAGCAGTGCGGTTTTAGGCCCAGTAAGTCCACAATTGACCAAGTATTCACACTACGGCAGATCCTGGAGAAAACCCAAGAAGTTCAGATAGAAACTCACCACCTTTTGTTTTTTGTTTTTATTTATTGGGCCATTCAATGGCTATAAATTGTAGAACGACTAATAGCCCCCCATTTGCCTTTCAGTAACGACGAAGTTGGCCCGGCCGCTCATCGATGGAAAATTTTCCACTACTTGGACATCAAAGACTCAACACTTGGATGTCGAGTAGTGCAAGCCATGGTCTTATAGTCTAATGGATTGAGATCTGGGCTACCAGGCGGTCAATCATCCGTGGAAATGAAGTTTGGAACATGGCTTTTAAGCCATGTTTGAGTCGGTTTTACCTCATAAGCTTAAGCGAAGTTTTGTTGAAAGGCTCACGGTTTATTTGTAGTGTTTTTTTGAGGTGCCCCACAACGTTGCTTGCGTTTCAGTTTCAATGCTTCTGGGAGTAAGTGGCTGGTTTATCTCTTGTATGCGCTGAGTCCCAAATCACGTTGCTGTCCTTGCACAGCGGAGTTTAGCAAATTCAATTCTCTACGGCTTTGATGACTTGTGGCGCTCGCACAGACGGCCGGACTTTGCACCATCGACTCTTCTACTAGTATCCTCAAATAACTTAACGGTATGATACACAAAGTTTCGTGTGATTTTCAGTAGCCGCAATATCTGAACGATTTCGCCTTTTTCGTAGCCGCATTTTTGCAGGACAATTGCGACAACACGATTTTCGAGCGAGCCCCATTCCATGATTGCAAACTGACGTCAAAAACCTTTTACGCGGAAACATTGCATAAATGTCATTTGTCAAATAGCCGTCTATGTAGAGTGGATGCGTTTACTGGCTCTTGAGAATGAATGTGTTCATTTTGTGTACCAAAATATGTGCTAGTACTAGGAACCTACCCACCTACTCATCCATCACAATCAAAATGTTCGGTCAGGATAAACCAACTGGTTTTAGCTAGGCTGACGATCCCTATCAAAATACCTCTGCAGAGATACGAATATTCAGATTGGCGCCCTCTTCAATTGCGTATTTCTAAAACGCATTCAATTTTCCTAGGAAGAAGGGTACGACTGCTTGTTGTAAGTGGCGTATTTTCCCGACTGCAAATTGCGTAGAACCGTGGAACTACAGCAGAACAAACAAGTTCACCATTGACACATAAGTAGACTTAGACAATTTGCATACCACAGACGGAGACGGAGACAGATTGATCGAATTAGCGAACGACACAAGGTAGAAATGTACCACACCTTGAAAATCGATTTAATGTCAGGTTCACGACGACATCGTTGGTGCCGTTGTCGTTGTCGTTGTCGTTGTCGATCTCTAATATTTCCACAACTTCTACCGCCCGCAGACGACTGCGACGTTACTAACAACTACGAAGATATCACTCACTC
Source organism: Volucella zonaria (assembly GCA_963966105.1). NCBI lineage: Eukaryota > Metazoa > Arthropoda > Insecta > Diptera > Syrphidae > Volucella > Volucella zonaria. The sequence goes on from OZ014532.1 coordinate 54,374,295, forward strand.
CACCTCGCCTCCACTCCGACTACGTTGAGCATATTTGACGTTCGGAGAAACTTTCAAAGCGTGGTTCGATCACAACGATCAGTGATCATGAACTTTATGGAATTTGAATTGGACGTTTAGACATGTTGTTCTCTTCCTAGTTGTATTTGCTTTAATTTTATTCCTACGAATACCCGTCTCTGTTTTCGACTGGCAAAGTGTGTATGTTGACTCTATAGATACGCAATCTTGGCGAAGCGATAACGACTTTTTATTTATTTATTTGAAATATGCGAGTATACAACTAGTGGCCGTTGTTGTTTTTCTTTCCATAGTTACTTTTGTTTTATCACTTAAGACGGATAATGATTAAAAAAAAACATTTAAATAAAATTAGAGGCTCATGGTTTTTGTGAATTGACATTGGAAAATAGTGTGGCGTGTGGTTTATATATGTGATTTTTTATTGACCAGTTTTGGGTTAAACAAATAGAACTCTTAGTTTATAGGTTGTTTTTTTGTTTGCTGTGATTTTAGTGAAAGTTTCAATTTTACAAAAAATTATTCACAACAACGTCTTGTATTATAGGTAAGGCTTAGTACTTTGAAGCCCGAAATATGAAAAAGAACCTTACGATGCCAGGCCATGAACTTTAGCATCCGCTTTCTTAATCGACTTAAATATAAAATCTTGTTCTATTTCATGAGGATTCAAAGGTGATCTGTTCTTTTCGATGAGGTGTCGAAGCTTACATTGATCCTGGATTTAAAGATTTCATAAGAGGCACTAACGTATAGTTAACCACTTTAAAAAAATAACACCTCCCAACTTCACGTACGATGATTGTTTGCAAACCTACTGAAATTCAACTGAACCAGGGTTCAATAGAATTTCTCCGGACATTAACGAAATATATATACATATGTACGTACTCGTAGTTGCGGAATTTTTCCAAATTGTACCAAATTTATCGGCTGAGTTAGTGAGGCTTATCACAGCTGACGAATGTTAAAATGAGCACCTCCCGGAAACTGCCCCTGACAAAATCATAAACAGTAGTAGGAAGCGCATGCTCATAGTTATACAGGAGTATGTACCATCAATTTGTTTATTTTACATCTTGTTTGATCCATTATTTAAAACTGGATGTCCCCCAGGTGGCTGCAATTGCAATATTTTGAGCCTTTTTGAATGGACGCTTCAAAGCATCTTTCTATTCGGTTACAATACCGACAAGTCGGTGCAATCAACGAGATAAAATCTCAATATTGATGCCATGAGAATATGGTTCGAACTTTTATTCGATGATAAAAAAAGTGACAGAATATACAGACGAGACTCTGTCCGCAGTAATAAGGATATGAGCTTATAGTCGGTGCTTCAAATCTGAATGGATGCATTCTACAAACAGTCTAGTGAGACTGTCAATCAACTTTCCACGGTCAGCAGAATGAATCAAATCTCTCCAAGAAGACGCCTATATAAAAAAACCAATCATTCAACCATCTAATATCATCATCGTTTGCCGAACTCCCAAGAATGGGAGACACAAAAACTTAAAATCTCATAAGATTCTTCTTTATTACGAGGGTTGTCTGAAAAGTTTCCAACCGAACAATGATACAAGATATTTATTCTCAAAATTTTTTTTTATTTTTCTACATAGTCTCCTTGTAACTCTACACACTTCTCCCAGCGATGCTCCCATCTCTCTAGCCCGTCCAAATAGTACTTGGCGTTTTTCTCTGCAAAATATTTGTTCATGAAGGTGATTGCCTCCTCATTTGACGAAAATGAAAATCTCTGTCCTCCGAGCGCAGTTTTTAGATGAGGGAACAAAAATAAGTCGCTTGGGGTTAGATCTGGTGAATAAGGCGGATGGTCAAGCAGTTCAAGCCGTAATTCATGGATTTTCGCCATGGCAACCGCTGACGTGTGAGATGGCGCGTTGTCTTGCTGAAACAGGATTTTCTTTTTCGGCAAATGTGGCCGTTTTTCCGCAATTTCTGCCTTCAGGTTGGCAAGTAATGATGCGTAGTATGCTCCTTTAATGGTTTTTCCTTTTTGAAGATAATCAATTAAGATAACTCCTTACTATCCCAAAAAACAGTCGCCATTACTTTCCCAGCCGAAAAAACAGTTTTTGCTTTTTTTGGAGCCGGCTCGCGCTTTGCAGTCCACTGTTTTGACTGAATTTTTGTTTCGGGCGTATAATGGTGTATCCAAGTTTCATCTACAGTAATTAATCGGCGCCAAAACTCGGATTTATTGCGCCTAAACTGCGCCAACAGAGCGTTGGAAATGTTCATTCGAACACGTTTTTGGTCTAACGTAAGCAAACGCGGCACCCAACGCGCGGACAGCTTTCTCATGCCTAAATCTTGATTTAATATGTAACAAACGCGTTCTTTGGACATTTTCATAACCTCTACTATCTCTCTCACTTTAATTCGGCGGTCGTCTAACACTATGGTGAACTTTAGCAATGTTATCGTCAGGACGTCGCGAACGTTCATCATCTCCCAAGCTCTTACGGCCACATTTAAATTCAGCTGCCCAAAATTTCCCTGTGGTAAATGATACTCGATGCTCGATACTCAATTTTCACTCAAACGACTGTCAACTAAAAACTGCGCGTCCAAAATGACTGAAACTTCGGTAAGTACTCGTAACTGTCAAAAGATGCACAACTAGCATTCACTAGCTCTTATTGACGAGTGCCGCTATCTTTACGTTGCGGTCGGAAACTTTTCAGACAACCCTCGTATATGAATGCCTCAAACCTTCCACAAACAATCTTGGAGTGTTCTAGAATTCGATCGTTGGCCATCAACATTTGTTCATATCCGATTTTTGTTTTTATTATGATTTTATCATCTAGCAGAAATTCCCAGGTGGACCCGTGACGAGAGGTAAAGTAATGTTTACCTAGGGTTTTCTGGCACTCTACGGAAATTTTCAGAAAATTTTTTTTTGTCATAAAGAGTCTTTTCGATTGTTTGGTAGGAGAAAACGTAAATGAGTCACTTCTGATTTCTCTATAAAACATAATTCTTAATAGCAAGGTCTTTTAGGCTGGATGCGGACTTTTATCTTGTTAGTGTAACCCGCACTGGAGTTTCAATGACCTCCCACATAGACGGTCTCGGAACATTTGTCGTCCTCTGACACAACGATATCAAATCTCCAGTCTCCACGAAAATATGATCGATATTTTCTGTGCTCAACTTTGACCAAAGATGCCGTCATTATTGAGGACGGTTCGGTGCTTCAATTTTCGTTAGTTACGCAGGCATTCGAACTTCAATCAGATTGAATCTGAAAGATCAGATTGATTTTTCGAGCCTTGAACCCAATGTAGTCTAAGCTGGTGAAGACTTTTATAAACATGCGGTTTTCGAGAGCATAACTGTAGGTGGCACAATTCTTAAGATGTATACAGAACAACCGCGCGTTTCTAAAAATATACCGATGTTGTTTAACATAAAAGACTGCAGACTACCTTCTGATGTTTTGAACTGACGCTTCTGCTAAGTGGCATCCGCTCCTATGGCACTTGCTAGACGACACTACCATGCATTTTTGTCTTACGCTCGCTGAGCATTTTTTTACCTTTCAACTGCTCTAATGCATCGTTAGACGCTTAGAATTATGAGATGCTAGGCTTTAGAGGGTGGCTTCCCACTTTTCAAGTAATGAATGTTAAAAAGATTGTTTTTTTTGTTTAAGTCGGACTGCTGAAAGTATGGAGCCAGGAGCTAGAAAAAAACCTGGAGTAATTTATTTGCAAGTCTTCAGCTAGAGCAGTGTTTTGCTGTAGAATTATGAAATCTGAAACTTCCTTAAAAATATAGTGATCGGTGGTATAAGAGACAAGGGTTTCAGATGGAAAACAATATGATTTTCCATTCAACTGAATTCTCAATAAGAGTGTCATCTTTTATCTGTAACTTAGAAGAGTATCGATTACCGAACGTGAAGTAATAGGCAGCCGGATAGCTTGATGAAATGAGAATGGCCGTAATGAATAAACGGCAAGCGACTAAGTTCGACGGAAATAGCTAAGCAAGTCCATCTTGAGTTAGACTAGGTAGGTAGGTAGGTATAAGTGGCTGTGGGAATGACCAACCCACTTAGGCCTACTGGCCCGTTGTGACGCCACGTGGATCTGTGATCCTCTTACTCATGGAATCAATTTGAGCTTATGATGAAGCCTAGGAGACTATATTTTTTAAATCGCTTAAGTTATTGTAGGAGAAAGCTCGTAAGTGAAGTTTTCTTCTTTGGAAGAGAGCTGGACATCTACAGAGTAGGTGAGGGATTGTCTCCTCTTCCTCCTCGTCCATGCAGTTTCTACAGAAATCGATTGTAAAAGCGCCAAGCCTTCTTGCTGCTCTGTCCAGTGATGACACCTATGATGGCGCTGAGATGTTTCCTATTTAGAAAAGGATCAGACTCTTAGAGCGATTCAGATCCAGCTTCGGTCAGATCTGTTTGGCCGCTAGACATGTTGTTGAGTTAGAGTAAGAATCTTGTAAACAAAAGGCAAAGAAAGCGGCAACTAGAACACGTGTGATTACCCAATACTAATAATAATAATTGCGACAGAATGAAGAAAAAAGCGGAAAAGATTCAATCGCCGCAACGTATTGAAGATGACCAGAGGCACCTGCTAATCGTGAACAACAAAATTTTCAATTGCAATTTTACAAACTTTCGCTGATTGGAATGTCAACAAAGATGTTGAATATTCTTAAACTGCTGTACGAGGACACTGAATCAACTGTATGGAATGGCAAAGTCTTGTCAGAATGGTTTCCCACAGCAATGGGAGTTAAGCAAGGCTGTGCTCTAAGTACACTCTTATTCATTGTGTTTCTTGATGACCTGAAGGAAGCACTATGTGGTCGAATCTCGCGGACTGAACGTGGGAGTAGAGGGTATCATGTATGCGAGTGACATTATTCTGTTTTCGGATTCACCACACGGATTAAGTCGAACGATTTCTGATCTTGAAGATTTTTGTTCGATGATGAACCTTACTGTTAACCTGGGAAAGTCCAAGATCATGATATTCAGAAAAACTGGTGGATGTTACGCCAACAACGAAAAATGGAAATTTGCTGGAGAAGATGTTGAAATTGTAAAGAAGTACAAGTATCTCAGAATGAAAATTTCCGCAAACCTAAGTACGAAGAGTTATTTTATCAGCAAACTCTAATCAGCAAAAACCGCACTTGTTTACACATGGAAGTCTTCCATTAGTGCAAGTGCACTCAGTCTTCGTGCAAGATATAAACTCTTTGAGGCAACTTCTAAAACAGTCACGTTTTACGCAGTGCAAGTTTGGGGAATATTGTTTAAGCTACCGTCTAACAATTCAAACTATATGCTTCTACTCGAAATGGAATGTCGTCATTGTTCATTGCATCTTTAAAATTCCACTTTGATTACGTTATAGGACAATGTCTCACCCAGCGAACCATTTACCAAAGAATGCTATCTGTTCAAAATCTTTCTTTTACAAAAGATAGCATCTTTTGGCAAGGAGATACAGCCTGCAACTTAATGTTTTGCTTGATAATTTGAATAATTGGCGAAAAAAATGTGAACACTTTATTAAGGACACTGGATGTAAAAAGGAGGGAGGAGTTTAAGGAATAAGCTCAATTATCTCCTTGTAGATGGTATTATTGCGCTCTTAACTACGATTTGAGAGAATTCAATTGTTTCTGGAACGAATATAAGGCTAGATGACCTTTCTGTATATTGCACCTTTTGTAATCTTGGAGCCCGGGAAGATGTTTTTCGTTTTGTAACAATATGTCCTGTACTCGGGAAGATCAGAGGGTCTCTCAGAGCTTAGACTGATAAGTTTGACAAATATACTGAACGGAAGCATAGGATGGAAACCTCTCATCGCATTGTGCAAAGAAGCCGCCCGCTACAGAGCCATGATAATACCTAAAGATTGTTAGTTTATTTTAATTTTATTTAAAAAAAAAGTATCCCAACCCATATATGAAAATATAATTGTTTCTCTTGAAAAATGCGTTTAAAGATTCAAATTTATGTACTTGCCATCTTAGGAGACGGCAATGGCCACACCTTAAAAAGATTGTACGTCAACAAAAATATTATATTGGGTCTACAAGTAAGTTTCCAGCGTTTTTTACCAAAATTTGAAGTGTTATTATGAGAACATAATTACAATGCTTTATTCAAAGTATCGTCCATCGGAAGCTACAACTCTCGCCCATCTTTCTGGCAATTTATGAATTCCGGACCAAAAAAATTTCTCGTCTTTCGAGCCCAAGAACGTATCGAGCCCATTTTTGATTTCCTCTACTGAGCTGAAGCGTATTCCCGTAAGAGCGTTCTGCATCGAACGAAACAAGTGGTAGTCAGATGGTGCCAAGTCTGGACTGTAAGGCGGGTGAGGCAGAATTTCCCATCCACTATTTTCCAAATAGTTTTTCACCGAAACCGCAACATGTGGCCGAGCGTTGTCGTGATGAAAAATGACGGACTCATTCCTGGTCTTATATTCTGGCCGTTTTTCTTTTAATGCCCGCTTCAAACGAATTAGTTGGGTTCGATATAATGGTCCTTTGATGGTTTCACCACTCGGAAGCAGTTCGTAGTATACGATACCCTTTTGATCCCACCATATGCAGAGCATGACCTTATTCACGTGAATATTTCGTTTCGGCGTCGATTGGGCGGGCTCGCCGGGCTTTGTATACGATTTTCTGCGTTTAGGATTATCATAATAAATCCATTTCTCATCACCAGTGACAATACGATGCAAAAATGATTTATTTTTATACCGCTGCAGTAACATTTCGGACATGCAAAATCGCCGTTCGACGTCTCTTGGCTTCAATTCGTACGGCACCCAGTTTCCAACCTTTTGAATGAATCCCAGTGCTTTTAGGAGCAGGGAAACGGCTTGTTGCGCGACGGCCAATGGTGCAGCAAGTTCTTCTTGAATCTGATACGGATCTTCATCCAGTAAAGCGTCCAATTCCTCGTCTTCAAAACTTTTCGGCTTTCCGGGGCGATCTTTGTCTTCAACTCCAAAATCACCACTTTTGAACCGTTTGAACCACTCGCGGCACGTCGATTCACCAATACATTCCGCCCCATAAGTTTCCGAAAGCAAACGAAAGGCCTCAGCCGCACTTTTCTTCATATTAAAGAATAAAAGCAGCGCTTCCCGCAAATGACATTTATTTGGCTGGAAACTTGCCATGATTTTGCTCGATAAAATGTACGACACCGATAGAACTGCTCAAATATAACGCTGCAAAGTTGTTGACAGATACAAAACCTACAAATAAAACACATGGGGTCTGACTATTCTGCCCGGGATCCACTGGTGGCGCCATCTCTGACAAACGCTGGAAACTTACTTGTAGACCCAATACAATTTTGTAATCATTGGATAGATCAAAAAATTGATGGAGGGAATAATTTGACGTGTTACTTGACGAAATATTTAAGCGCAGTACCATTCCTTCAACATTTGCGCACGAAGGGAGAATGGCAAATTTGATCGAAACCGAAGTTAGCGAAGCGCTAAAATAAATGAATCGGTAACGTGCAGTCGGACCAAATCGCCTCCGAAATATGGGCGACAATCGGAAATCTTGGATTTAGTTGGCTTGAATTTTGTCCAATAAAGTAATAAAACGCGATGTACTGTATAAAGGCAAAGTCAACACGAAAAATTGCAACAACTATACGAGTATCACCAAATGATCGGATCGCAAATGCAGCTGTACTTTGTAATAGACAAATGCTGCTTAAACTTAAAGATTTGTTGTACCCGATAGCCCTTCGTCCAGCTTTATCATCAACAAAAAGTGATCTCCTGACAAGTATGCGCACCCATGTTTCGTGCTTTTGCCATGTTTAACGAAGATCGGTGGAAAATCCGGTCCACCGGAAAAGCTCAAGTTTCAGGCAAAGTTCAAAGAAGAGGCCGAAAGAAAAATAATAAGATCATCAAATGCGAAACCATTAGCAAATCCTTAAAGGCGAGTGTTGATTTACAAGAGGAAAGTGAAAAGGTCCGCAAATTTAGTCAACCCCACAGATATGTACGTGGAATAAAATATATCGCATTAAAACAAACTACATTCCGCTCAGAAAGTGGAGATACTGGATCGCAAAATTTTATTACAAGAAATCTGTAAGGTCACACATTGATGCAACTCAAATGAAGCCCCTGGAGTGGATCGCATTCTTTACGAATTTTTCAAGCACGCTTCAAACGAATTTATGGAAAAACTTCCGGTTGTATACAATCCCATTTTCTATGTGACGGATATTCCTCCTAGCTTTAGGAGAAATATAATCTTCCCACTCTTCAAAAACGGAGGCCACATTGATCTTAGGCATAACCTCATGCCTAACTCAGTAACGAAAATTTTCACCGGAATTATCTCGGATGGGCTAACAGCCTGGATACAGACAAATGAACTACTCAGCGAGTTTCAAGCTGGGTTCAGAAAAAAACTATTCTACAATAGATAATATCTTCACATTGACAAGTATTGCTAGGACTTATCTCGACAAGGGTAAAAAACTAACACATTCTTCGTCGATTTTAAGGCGGTTTTTGGCTCCATTGATAGAAGATCACTCTTTACAGATAACTGCGTCATTTTAGAAAGTAGACAACTTCTCCCTAAGTTGGATAGTTACCATCCTCCCCTTTGTTTTCCGTTTTCATATAACAACGGTCTTCATCTATGAGTATTCTTACAGTTTGAATTTTCATAGGGCAAATTATGCCAAACTGAACAAATATGATAAATTTTAGCATTCTCAATGATAAACCTAACCTTATGCTTAACAATGTTCTAATACCGTTTTTTTAGCCAAAAAAAATCCTCATCTTCACCACCCTGGCATAATAAAGAGCTACGGTCTTTTTGTAATAAAAGAAATAAGCTCTGGTATACTTACTTAAAATCGCATTCCGACACCGGTTTCTGTTACTAGCAGTCTGCCAAAATTAATTTCTCTATACTTTGCCAAACTCCCTATGACAACTATTTAAACCGATTGGAGCACACACTCATTTCCGACCCCAATTGATTCTTCAGTTCATGAAAACTAAAAATAAATTGGATAACTATCCATCATCTCTGAATTTCCTTGATAAGTCCCCGGGCGATCCCCAAATTATTGTATATTTTTCGCAATTTTTTTTTTAGCAAAGCGTTCGCCATCCATACCCGAGAGCCAGACCACTCTTACTTTTCCTACTTAAATAGCTGCCCAAAAACAACTATGAAATCAGTGTCTATAACTTCAGGGCAAGTTAAAGATGAAATAATAACCTAGCCCAACATCTTAAAGCTCTTTTTCAGCCTTCTGCTCTGAGATTATTTCCCTCAAAGTAGAAAAGGTCTTTTAATAATTATTCACCCAGATAAAAAAGTTCACAAAGACGATATTTCCAAATATCGATCAATTGCTTAGCTATCCTATATAACTAAGCTTTTGAGAGCATTATTTATGACATAATGTTTTTTCATTTTAAATCTATTGTTGCCCAAACCCGACACGGATTTGTCAAATTTAGATCTACAACCACCAATTTAATGGAATTCGTATCAAGCACTTTACATGCAATAGAATCTGGAAATTAAGTTGACGTGGTTTCCGTAAAGCCTTTGCTATACTCGTAATTCTTCTAAAATTAAAGGCTCTTGATTTTCAAATAAGCTTTATAACTTGGGTTCAATTCTGTTTAAACGAATGACATTACATGGTTTCTGAACCAATTAAAGCCTCCTCTGGTGTCCCTCAAGGTACCCACTTTGGTCCCTTATTATTGATGTTGATTGTGTTATTAATAATTCATATACTCGTATATCTGTTTATGCAGATGATTTTCATTTTAGACACGTAACATCTTCCTCAGACTGTCTACTACTGCAGGAAGGTCTGATAGATTTTATACTTTGTGTCAAAAAAAATTCCTTAAGCTTAACGTCAATAAGTGTCAAGCTATAATGTATACCCGTAAGCGCCTACCTATTTCACCTCGCTGCTATTTAATCTTTAATCTGCCGGTTCCCTTAGTGAATGAGTTGTGTGATTTATGTGTTATTTGTGATAAGAAATTCAATTTCCGTTCTCACATTGATAATATGATAAAAAAAAGCCAAAAGCATTGGTCTAAGGAGTTTTTTCCAATCTTTATCTTACCAAATTTCTTTACATAACCTTTGTTAGCCTCTTCTTTAGTATGAAAACCAAGTTTGGTCACCCTAGTATAGAATTACATCCTCCGAATAGAAGCTGTTCAACGCAGGTTTTTACGATTTGCTTTACTTGGGCTTTCATAAGATGATACCCAAAACTTACCGCCATACACTGATCGGCTGAAACTTGTAAATTTATAACCACTTTCTATACGCCGAAATGTTGCCGGTATTCCCTTAATTCATCAGATCTTAGTTGGTAATATTTATTGTCAATCTTATATCTTTTAACACGAACTCACGCAATCTTAGGTCTGTGCCACTTTTCGGGCTCAATCTTCACAGAACGAATTACGGACACTTTGAGCCAATGTCTAGAACGCTTTGTGACTATCACTTCAGCAGACTGTCCCTCAGGAACATTATCCTTTCCACCTATGCCTCACGTCCTAACTTTCTTTAACCGCTCCCTTAGTAGGAATATGCTTGCAATAAACTTTAATAAATCTATCCGGGGTTGAGCCGGGCCTCAAATCAGAAATAAGAAAATCTATAAGCTTAGTAATCTGGCAGTGTCAACGAAAGTTAGACAAAGTCTTTACGATGTGAATAGAACTGTAGTATCGGACGGATACAACTTGTCAAATTGGTTTGACTCGCAAACAGGCGTTAAACAGGAATGCTTCATGAGTCCCCTACTATTTTTGTTATTCTCGGATGAGCTACCAACTTTTCTGCCAGGGGAAATCGGCTTCTTATGTACACTGATAACATAGTCATAACACGATCAACAAATTGGTACAATACTGCAGTTTGTGGAAGATACAAGTGAACATCTAAAAATCCAAAATTATGGTTTTCCGGAACGGATTTGGGCAATATGCAAAGAATGAAAGACGAACCTGGCAAAGAGCAGAATTAGAGTAAGTAAGGAAGTGCAAATATCTCGGAGTCTTTACAACACCACGACTGACTTTTAACAAGCATCTGCAAGAAAAATTAAAGAGGCAAAAAGAGTAAAAAATTGCAGTTGGAGAGGCATGCTTGGTAAAAAAAAGCTTTAGGACAAAACATAAAATTTATGAGTGGGACTGATCATGCGCTATGTATTGTAGTTCAAGATCAATCTTCAGATTGCCGGAAAGTACACCAAACTACATGCTGCACTTGGAAACCGGATTGCCACCATTACACAATACATTTACACTCTAAGACTCCACTTCCTGTACATTTTAAAAGTAATGTCACTTCCGAGTCAACATCATCCACACAGCCGTCGCAATACATCACATACACTGTGAGCTAGAATTTTTCTATGAATGGTCTCGAATATGTAGAGAACATGACATCCGACTAACAGAATATATTGCAACGGCATGAAAACCAGCTCTGTAGGAAGGTTGATCTATCCATCCATGCCGCTCGGCAGGAAAGAAAAATTACTTCCATTACCAAAATAACGCAAGTAAAGGGTGTTTTTTTAGAGAATTGCTTTTCAAACTGGCAACACTGTTTCTACAGATTGTTAATTTGATAGTTGAAAGTTGATTTGTGGTTAGTACGATGAATAGATTAATGCTAGAACAACGCGTGCAAATTCTGCAAACTTATTTTGAAAACCATGGTTCGGTTCGCCAAACTTATCGGTCGACATAATCGTCCATCTGAGAAAGTTATTCGGAACACGATCAATCGTTTCCGCACCAAGTACACTCTAGTGGATAATACGCATCCCCAAAGTCGACAAACAGTGCCAACAGAACGTACCTGGATTTTTAACGTAAACCTCCTGCCGTAAGACTTAATGTTTACGAGGTGCCCATACACCCATAGGGAGCAAGGATACGCCTTGCCATCGCTCGCCACAAAAATTTTGATACCAATTCGGAACTGTGTTGGAGGCAAAAATTCCACCCTTGGTATGAGTCGAGGCCGACCTAAAACCTCTTGCTGCTCTTAGGGTCGCAGCACCCAGTACTTCATTTGCAACTCTACAATGGGTAAACAGAAAAGAAAACCCGTACCCGCGATTTGGGTTTAAACCACAGCCACCATGACGCTCCCACAAGGGGGCCTACCTCTAACAAGTCAGACCCGGACCGAAGTCCGGGGGGCTCCTGACTCCCATGGTACCGTATTTTAAGTCCTGGTATGGACTACCGGTAGTCAAGCCACCAACAAGACCTATGACCGGCAACTTGTAACTGGTCAAATCGTATCATCCATTCATGCAAAAAAATCTGGATGTTTTCGATAAGACCAGTTATAGAATAATCTACCCCCGCTTTATTATTAGACAACGTCATTGATGGGCGAAGCCTTGATAATTGGGCGGGGGCAACAGTGCCAACAGAAGAAGTTATTGCCGTTGTGAAGAGCAGCGTTGAGGAGAATCCGAATGAGTCGATGCGCCATCCTGGACAGCAATTGGAGATACGCCTACTCACTTTGTGGAAGATTTTACGGAAAGATCTTGGCTTAAAAGCTTATAAGATCCAGCGTGTGCAAGAGTTGAAACCGCGTGACCATTATACGCGTCGTAGGTTCGGTGAGTGCGCCATGATTCAGTTTGAGCCTCATTTTGTTCTCCGATGAGGTCCATTTTTGGTTAAATGGATATGTAAACAAGCAAAATTACCGAATTTGGAGTGGAGAAAACCCAGAAGCCCTTGTTAAGACGCCCGCCCTTATAACCATTGAAACTTACTGTTTGGTGTGCTTTATGGGCTGGTGGAATCATCGGCTCATACTTCTTTAAGGACGATGCCGGCCAGAATGTTACCGCCAATGGAGAGCGCTATAGAAACATTATTTCTGACTTCTTCGTTCCTCAGTTGAATGACATTTGCACGTGAACTTCCAGCCGCATATAACCACCCGGCACAAGGAGGCAGATTGTTCCTTCTGCAATCTACGAGCTATCGAACATATACAGCATTTTGTCTGAATATGCCCAATTTTAAAGGCAAATCGAAGAGCAGATTGGAGACAACACAGATTATCAACAGAGGAAGTAATATCAATTTTAAATGGCCAAAATTAGGATACACTGTCTAGCTACATCAGTCATCACTAAAATACAGACAGCAAATAGTAGACGAAGCACTTTAAATTATATTAAAAAAAGGAAATTAATTATTAAACTTATTTTGAACAATACTCGTATTCTGGCACAAATTGTAAATTTCTCTTATCCGACTGACGGCAAATGCCGATAATGTAATCGTGTTTTGTGAATTTTGAAAGAAAATATTTTTATTGTACAATAAAATCGCATTTTACTCTTACTATATAGCAATAGATGTAATTCCCCACGTTACATAAAAGAAGAAGAGGGAGAAGTAAATCTAGGATATTGGGACTGACTAAGGCACGTAATAATTACAGCATTGGACAAAGTATCAGGCTCCCTCTGTTTTACGTTATAACTTTTTTATAACTTCCTGTAAAATTACAGCCATGGCTTTTGCCCTCATTCGACAAAGAAGGAAGTTTACATTTGTTTGATTTACTTCCTATAATATATTTTAGAATGTTTCATTAAGTATTTGCTGTCGGTAACGTAGCTTGATAGGTTACTCCAATTAAGAACTAAGGCAGTTTCGTTGGCCGCAAGGCCTGCCGAGCTTTTTATTTCTTAGTCATTGTAACCTTCAAACATTTAAAACCAATGTATATCGGTACCTCTCTTTCTTTCCTAATTCCTAATTTTCCTTCGTCTGCGCAGTGTGCAAGCATTTTAAGGGACTCAAAATCTCTTGAGCGCTAGCAGATTATATAAAAAGAAAAGTGGTTTCCCCAATGCAGTCTTCTGATGTCTTTTATTATTTTTACTGCTGGTTACACCAGGAACATTCTGATATATGACCGCCTGAGGGTGGTCTATTGTTCAATTATAAATAACTCCCGCTTGCCTTAAATAATCTGAAAATTGTATCTACACCGTATTTTTCATCAAAATAATTTTCATCGCTTACTCGTAGGTCGTAGTTTAATGTAAAATACTATTTCGGGCTTTTCTTTCAAATGCTGCTCGGCTAAATAGCTCAACTTTCAGCAGTAATTGCTGTGGTTTTTTTTTCATACGAGATTGTGTTGTTTTCCAAAAGGAGGATTTCATGCTCATTGCATAACCTGGACTACTCCTAGAAAACTGCAATTTGCGAGTATGTGATGCATGGCTACCATACGGGGAAGCCGATGGTCTCAGTGTATGAATATATGTATAATGGTGGGAGTCCAGTTTCTAGATGATGCATATACTCGTAGTTAGTTTGGTGTATTTTCTGAATATTTTCTTTAAGAAATATCTGAGAAGTTTTTCCACTTCCTTATATTGGAAAATGCCCCACACTGGTGCTGCATGACACATAATTGATCTCATTCCAGCTTCATAGACTTTAGAGTTTGAGCTATGAGCTATGAGCTATGCTTCTTTTATAAAACATGTGCTTCCAATTGTAGTTTATAGCTTAATTTGATCCTTTCAATTCATCTTTCAAATGTGTTTTAAAACACATACTTGAGGTATCATTGTAACTCCAAAGTACTTGTACTGTCTAACGTTCTCCAAAACTTCGTTTCTCTACATTCATTTTTCGTTCTTGGCGTAGCGGCCAAAATAATTTCGAAATACCTTTACTTCTGATTTATTGTTGTTAACTTGTTGGGTACATAGAGTGTAGTACTTCTCCATGCCGTTTCTAATAAAATCACGATATCGTTGGCATATAGAAGTAGTTTAATATTTAGCCCCTCGAGTAGGATTCCACCGGGCAAGCCACTGTTGAGATCATCCAGAAATACGGAGAAACTTCCTTCTGGCTATTTTTCATGGGACTTGAGTTTTTTCATGTGTCCCAGGTTTTAGGCCTGGATAAACCCATTTTTTTTTTTGCATTCTTCTTAGGCTACCAGCATGCTCGATTCTAGGAATACGCCTACGTATTGTAGCTAAACCACACCCTACACTCTTCGACCTCTCTCCCCGCGGGATTGACGTTAGGTATTACTTCGCGAGGCTGGTAAGCAAATCAAGCTACTCGGTTTGTGTCACCTGCTTCTGAGGTTTCTGCAGCTTCTGATTCTTCTACTGGTGCTTTTCTTAGCCTTTTTACTCCCCATAGCTCATTTTGTGGAGTTGCTATAAAAATAAATTCTCCTTCGACTGCAACATGTGATCGAGGATTAGTGACGGGCTGGGCAGAGCAGTTCTCCATGCCATGAAGCGTGGGTAATAAAATACTACGTGCTCCGTATCTTCATCTTCATTTGTCCATTCGGAGCAAAATGGTGAGCTGCCCAAGACGGTGAAGATACATACTTGCGATAGCCACTGTGATCACATTGGAACTGCGTAAGGCTTTAGTTGCGGTCTCCATATTTATGATCTACCCAGTCATGGATTGTCGGTATAAGTTTATATGTCCATCTGCCTTTTGTAGTATTAGTCCAGCGAACTTGCAACATAGCTGTTGACGCTGCTTTTTATTCTATTTTGATTTTCTTGATTCTATTGGTATCGTGTTGGCTTAAGGCTCTTCTGTTATATATCCTCAACTATTCATTTGCAAGTGTGTTGACGGGAACCATTCCAGCTATAACAAAGACGGTCGCGTCTGATATGGTTTGAAAGCCGCTAATTGTCCGTAGCGGGCAGAGTCTGTATGTTGGTCTCCATTGTCCATAAGTCCGTACTTTTTGAATTTCAGTAAAGAGTTACTGAAACAGCAACACTGCTCCTGTCAACAGGCATCTGTCAGTTGACTCCTGTCAAAATTTAAACTTCCTGCGTCAGTTAGTTTGTGTTTGACAGCTATTTTTATCAGACTACTCACTAATTTGAGGAGAAAATGGAAAAAAGTGAATTTCGTGTGCTTATTAAGCATTATTTCTTGCGAAAAAAAACCATTACCGAGACCAAGGCTAAGCTTGATAAATACTATGGGGACTCTGCACCATCGATTTTAATGGTAAAAAAGTGGTTTACTGAATTTCGTTGTGGCCGTACAAGCACTGAAGATGCCGAACGTCCTGGACGCCCAGTTGAGGTCTCTACACCCGAAACAATCGAAAAAATTCACGATATGGTGTTGGCCGACCGAAGATTGAAAGTGCGAGAGATTGTGGAAGCCGTAGGGATCTCGCATGGCTCAGTGGTTTCAATTTTGAATGATCACTTGGGCATGAGAAAGCTTTCCGCAAGATGGGTGCCGCGTTTGCTCACAGTCGACCACAAACGCAATCGTGTAACAACTTCACAGGAAGGTTTGGCGTTGTTTAATCGCAATATGGAGGAGTTTTTGCGCCGTTTTGTAACCGTGGACGAAACATGGATCCATCACAACACACCAGAGAACAAACAACAGTCAAAACAGTGGGTTTCTAAGGGTGAATCGGCGCCAAAGAAGGCCTAGGTGGGTTTGTCAGCCAATAAAGTTATGGCGACTGTTTTTTGGGATGCACGCGGGATAATCCACATTGACTACCTTCAAAAGGGAAGAACAATCAATGGGGAATATTATGCCAACTTATTGGACCGATTCAATGACGATTTGAAAAAAAAACGACCTCATTTTCAGTTCTTTTCCACCAAGACAATGCAAGGGTGCACACATGTGCAGTTGCCATGGCAAAAATCCATGAATTGGGCTATGAATTGCTCCCTCATCCACCCTATTCTCCAGATTTGGCTCCGAGCGACTACTTCTTGTTCCCAAACCTGAAGAAATGGCTTGGTGGAAAAAGATTTGACTCCAATGATGAAGTCATCTCGGAAACAAAGGCCTATTTTGAGGACCTCGACAAATCATTTTTTTTGGAAGGGATAAAAAAATTGGAGAAGCGTTGGACAAAGTGTACAGAGCTCAAGGGAGACTACGTTGAAAAATAAAATTATTTTTTTATCAAAAAATCTGTGTTTTAATCCATCGGACTTATTGACCCGACCTCGTACTTACTCCAAGGTATTTAACCGCTTCTTTGGGCCTGAAGTCTACAGTTTTTCGACTGGTTATAAGGACAGCTTCTGTTTTATGGTCGGCTAGTTCTAGGCTGGCGGCTGCTAGGCAATACTTTGTCGGGACAATTGCTTCGTTTGTAGCGGATTCAATCTGTTTATCTACTTTCACGACGCCAATGTCATCGGCGAATGCAATTACCGTCAACCCCACAGGCAACGGCAATCGTAAGACTCCGTCGTACATGATGTTACACAATAAGAGTCCTAAGACTGATCCCTGTGGAACTCCAGCAGTGACGTTGTAGTATTTTTCACCTTCATCTGTATTATATCTGAACTTCCTGTTGTTGAAATATCTCGTCACTATACGCAGCAAGTAATATGGTGTATCCATCGTGGCAAGTAATATTTTAATGAACGACCAGTTTGCGAGTGAGTAGCATTTTTAATGTCCAGCATTACAGTACTCCTCTATGCCGTAGAGCCATTTTTACCCTTGGATTGCACCTTTTACGGTATCAACTACTGCTCTTATGTCATCAGCAGTACATCGCGTTTTTCTAAAGCCAAATTGGTAGTCTGAGAGAGCTCCTATTTCGTCTGCCACTACGAGTAATCTATTGTAGATTATCTTCTCGAGAATCTTTCCCATGGTGTTCAATAGGCATATTGGACAATAGGACGATGGTTCTTCTGGAGGAGTTGCAATTTCCACTTTTCGGAAAAAGTTCCTTCTCCGAGGTACGTCTGCATCGTCATAAACAGGTCTGGTCTCTTTTTTATAGCCGCTTTTATTTCCTTGTTCGGGATGCGGTCGGGTCCGGCGCCTTGTTGCCGCCTATCTTGTTGCGTACCTGGAGCAGCTCCTTCTGGGAAATTAGTGGAATGTCCATTGCACTGATTTCACTTAAAGATATGGCGCATATTGTAGTAGCTGATATTTGGGGGAAAGGATGCGCTACTATAGATTTCAGTATTATTGCACATTGTATTGGAGGGGTTTTATAGCCTTTCAGATTGGTCATTACCATTCTGCGGTCATTACCAGTAAAGCACGCGGTTTTGCTCTTCTTGATGGATCTATTTAAATTGTGTCTTGGCAGTTTAAAAGTGTCCAAGCAGTAATACGGTGGCGCCTTCCTGCTGTTTGTTCTTCTAGGCATGGATGCTTTGCACGCAGTGGAGGTGGTATTTGTCAGGCGAAGTGCGAGGGTTTCTGCTGTTCCACTTAGGGTTAGTTCATCGTTCAACATCTCTTCGAATGTTTTCTTATCGAAAGTTCTGTGGCTCCATTTTGGACCCATACATTTTGGGAACACGACTGATTTCTTTCCCTTTATTTCCAATTCATTGCGTGAATACTCCTCACTGGCCCTCCACTTTATGATTCTCAGGATAGAACTGCTCACAAGGGTGATGTCTGTGGTAGAGCTTATTGTAGTCTCCATTGGGACGTATTTGGGCGAATCTTGTTGGCGATGCTTATCGATAGTGGAACGAATGTTTCCAGTAGCGCCTGTCCTCTGGTGTTAGTGAGTCTGCTGCCTCATTTTGTGGCTCACGCATTAAATTCGCCACCTATAACCACTGCCGCTCTTTGAAGAGCGTACGCGGTTAGATTGCCCAGCATTTGTTGGTATTCGTTGGACGTCAAGCTGGGTCGGGCATAGCAGCTGTAGAAATGTTTGGTCGCTCATGTTTTGGAAAGCATAGTGTCCACGGATACTTATTGCATCTTGTTTTGCCTTATCGCAGATCCAGTTAGTGTTCTCGTTGGGACATTTACGGGGTTCACTTATCATGACAACGTCCGCCCTTTAGTCCTTGGCCGTTTTCCCCATGTGCAAGTTAACAGTTGCCTCGATTTCGAATTTTGTTAACTTATCTTCCTAAAATGTCAAAAAAAAGATTGGTCATCATCTCAGAGATCTCCTCTAAAACTTTTCGAAGAAGACTTGGAGAAGCTGGGCTTAAAGGTTGCGAGGCCAAAAATAAACCATGGCTCCCGAGAAAAAAATGTGTCGCCTAAAATGAGCAAACAGTATACCAACACTTTACTGACGAAGACTGGTGTAACGCCTTGTGGTCAGATGAATCAAAAATTTGGACGAAGCCTTATAACTTTAACACGAATGGTATTTTTTTTTTTAAATTTTGTTATTTGATACCTCTAGTGTAATTTTTGTGAGGCAAAGAAGTGACGAAGAATACAACCCAGAATGTGTGATGCCATCTGTAATACTCGACGGAGGTAGCATTAAGATCTTGGGCTGTCGGGAAAATGTTCGTATGTGATGGTCGAATGGACTCGAAAAATACGTTCTGGAAAACATGTTGGTTCCATCTTTTAGAAAGATTATTATCGGTTACACAAAGGTGCGAAATGTCAAATTCCAGCAGGATAATACACCCTGCCACAAGTCGGCTCTTTTAATTAGATGTTTTGTTAAAAATTTCATTGACTTGCTTCCCTGGCCTGCGCAGCCTCCAGATCGTAATCGATCTCAATCGAACACCTTTGGGTTGTACTGAAGCCTAATTCCGGGAGCACTCAATAAAATTTCGTTTGAATTCGTTTTTGGGAGAACGAAATATGTTCAGACGAGTGCCATCCATGCCAAAAAATAGCAGCCAAAGGCGGCAACGTCAAATACTAATTTTTACTTAATAAGGGCATAGGTGCAATTATTTTACCTATTTCCAAAGATATGACGACTTTTCAAGGGTACCTTATACTTTTGGCCAAGATTGTATGTTTCACAAGGAAAAGGTGAAGATCTCGTGTCAAGTATAAGCAGGAATTTCTGGTGTTTCACGTATTTGGCTCTTACTTCTTCTTAACTTGTAAAGGTCTCAAAATAATTGCTGGAAGCAAGGTACCCATAAATCAAAATTTCGTACCGGTAATGGCCAAAGAATACTCCTGGCAACGAATTCCAGAAAGTCAACTTATCCCGAATTCGAATTGTTTCGGGGGAATTCATTTTTATCATATTGCCTGTTCTCCAAATCTCTATTTATAGCGGAGGGCAAATTAAATGCATTTTATTTCCTCACAATGGCACAGGGACTGGACGACCCGTCGATGTTAACGTATCCATTTAGAGTCCAATGTCATTGGCATCCAGACAGAAGAAAGAAAGAAAGAAATCCCTCAACGCATACCCCGAACTTGTAAGAGCATCCACCCGAACAATGTTCCTGTACAAAGCCGGCAAACGCCCTTGTCCTTTGGCAAGGATACGACATTGAAATAATTTTCATTGTCGGAAAAAAGAACACCAAAAAGAAAATCCTTCATATACTCGTACCAACACAAATACATTTATACGAGTATCTGCCGAGAAAAAAAGAAGATAGCGAGGGAACTGCAACAAGATGTAAAAATTCAGTTTTTCTCTTGCACGTCGTACCGATGCCGACCGTTACCATTCACAGCAATATGAACATAGGGGTTGGAAAAATCGAGTTTCCATCGTCGAGGGGGGTTGGTTTTATTATTATTATTATTATTTTTTTTTTCGGAAACCATGATGCGGTGTTTTGTCGAAGAGAAGTTAACAAGATTCGAGTATTTTGGGATTTTCTTTTTTTTGTATTTTTTATTTGTTGGAGAGCTGATCAGTATCTCTACCAGTTACAGCTGCCAAAGCCATATACCAATATGGCAATACCAATACTAAGCCAAGGCAAGGCATAAAGCGGCACATAATTTGAATTTATTTTGTGTGGAGAGATTGAGAGTAGTGAATTGAAGGGAAGGAACAAAAGAGTATATCTATGGTTTTGAGAGCAGAGAGCGTTTATCCTCTTCTCCGATTTGGTTTTGTTACTTTACTTTTAGGTGGCAATGAACTCAAGTAACCCTGTATCGAATCGATGTTTTAAATGTAAGGACATTGACCAAGAGTGTAGATATAAATCAACACACAACTACATAGGAGTACTTGCTCTTACATATGGATAACGTGTACACTACATTCGTGTGAGTTGATAGTTTTGTAAGGGGATGAAAAGAGAGAAGGGATGGATTCTTCATGGGTTTTCAACAAATTGATTAAATTTTTCAAGACGCTTTACGGTAATTTAATTGAAAACCAACGTTGGGTAAGAGGATAATTGTTTTTTTTTTTATTCTACCGCATGAGTAATATGTGAACATTTGTGGCAAGCATGTCAAGGCAAATTTATACGTTTTGAGCAAAACTCACAATTAATTGTTTTAAATCAGAAACAGCCTTTTCTGTAGCTCTTGAAACCAGGACATCGCTATAATATCAGAGGAAGTAGGTATTCAGCTGTATCGTCATCACTCTTAAAGTATACTCGTACGTGCTGATCTTTATGCCTAGGACATCTATGTGTCTAACAAAAGCTTAATACTCCGTTACGATGGCAGCTAATACTCTGCAGTATTTCCTAGTTAGAAACAGCCATAAGCCTGCTGATTTTATAGAGGAATATGGAAGCTTTCATTTGGTCTGCTTGTAACCTAAATAGTAATGTCACCTACAGTTTTCAAGAACCTTATTACACAATTTTCCCCGATCTAACAAATTAAATTTATCCAATTGCCGGCAAAACCAAAAAAAAAACCAAAAAACAAACGCAAACCAATTTAATGGAAAACAAAGAAACCGATCCACACTGTCGGTGGTTGGGATTCGTGTGACGATCTGCCACCTCTGAATTTCCTGGGGAACAGAAAATTCCCTGAGGGGAAATTTGCGATGGCAGCAAAATCGTTTGCTGAACCAAGTGGCTGCTCAGCTGGGCTGGGTTCAGGGAAAACGATATTTTTAAATCCTAATTAAGCTACAAATGTCACAATAGACAAAGGGGTGTTAGGCGCCATGCACTTTTTGCTCCGAGTGGCAGTGCAAAACCATATGCTACAAATAAGTCGGGAGAAAAAAAAATACACTATAAATTTTTTCTTGTCGCTTTATAATGGAACGCTTTATTTGCGGAGTGAAGGCAACACAGTATTGCGGTAGCCGTTAAGCGCCAACGACAAAACGTTAAATCAAATGGCGGTACTGAAGGTACCACTAAATAGACTGAACCGCTGGTTGGGAACCCGAAACCGATTGCAAAATCTTATGTTTTTTTTTCTACAAAAAGGATTCGCCCGGGGTAAACAATACTACTTATCTTATTCCTTGGTACTGTTCTACTCCTGTCCTGCCCGTGCTGATTTCGTCCGTATTTCCTCCTCGTTTTCGTATATCTCCAAACCTTGTTCTTTTTCCTTTCCTGTTTCTTTATCTATTTTTTTGTTTTAATTAATTTTCCTCTTCACCTTTTTTTTTGTTGTTTTAAATTCTTGCTTTTTTTTGTCTTAAACTTTTGATGGTCAACCAAGAAGTGATTCACCTTATTCCGATGATATTAGCTCGAACCGTAGGTCTCACACATACGCTCCTTCATAAATCCGTTCATACGGATGCAACGGTCCAATGTTGGCCTTTGTGTGCAACGCTCCGCAAATTTGCTGAAGTGTGCCACCGTGCATTGGATTTCCGTTGCTTTAACTCTCTCATACACACACACATTCGTGCTTCTTTCTTATTTCCCCAAATCTGGGGAAATTTCCTCCAAGATTGGGATTTCCCTTTGGCCCGAGCTAATATTTCCCTTTACGATCATTCATTAGGGTTGCATTCAGTCTGAATGCAACACCAGTCGTTCCCAAAAGATAAAAAAAGGAAAAAGGTAATTTGCCAACAACATATGGCCTACTCGCATTTCTACATCCTAATCATTATCCGTTTCTGATAATCATCGGGTTGCGTACCGTGAGGGCGAAACAAGGAACTAATCACGAGACGGGTACAGGAAAGTTAATTCTAAATATGGAGTGCTGTCCAATGAAAAACTAAATAAAAATAAAGACATCCCGGCGAATCCTCTTGTCAAGAATTAATTAAATGTGGGCCGTGCAACTAGGGGTTCATTCTTTACAACACTTTTGTTACAATTTTATTTTGTTTGTTTTTTGTATTTAAGGTGGTGACCGCCCGTCACCAAATAGATCATCTGTGGCAATCCGCCTGGTTCTGTGGCTTTGTGTATTTATTATACGCAGAGGGTTCCAGACCGTCCATCTGGCTCTAGACGTACAGCGTTGGGCTTAAGGTGACTCCACCGAGACTCCCGTCTCTTCGTCTTGTGGATCTATTGGTTCTCCCCTCCGACAAGTATAAAAGCAGAAGGACAGAGCTCAAGAGCCCACCAATTCCTCCCGCTAATATATTTCTCCAAGGAGACAACGGACATAAAATGAACGGGCGGGGCAAAAAGCGGATCGGGCAGGAGAGACTGTGATGGAGCGGAGATGCCTTCTAAGGCTAAGGAATCTACCCGATAGGAGGGACAACACAACACAAGGGCCGACGACTTTGTGAATGGCTCTTGTTCACTAAAACGTTGGACGCTGGTCTCGTGCCTTCCTCCTTATGGTTACTTCAATGGACCGTCCGTCCTACCTGATGTGGTTGATCCTTCAAGATACTAGGAGGGTGCACCAATGGCTGATGGACCCATGGCTGCCCACCACCCTTCTAGGATTTTGAGGAACCAACGGAGAAGAATGTGGATGAGTGAGGCCGAAGGGAAAGGGAGAGGGAGAGAGTAGAACTTGTTGTGGTAAATTTTACCGCAACAACTTCAGCTCTCAATGGAAATTATTAACTTAGGACCCAAACAATCCCAACGCAGCTCTTGATCATGTTGAAGCTCCGAACCATGCTTAGTAATTTCATTTGCGCCCTCATTTTCCGTAATCCCATTGAGGCCTACGAACCCTCAAAACTAACTCATTCAGAAAAGATTTACACTCTCAAATTGTCTTGGAAGTTATGTGTGAGTGCAGCAATACTTTAAGGCCTTTGAACTTACTTACAGACATAGATACTTCGCCTTCTCCGAATATTCTTCACAAAATTGCTTTCGGGATTCCGTAAGAATTGACCTAGAACAATAGCATCAGGTTTAGTTTACGAGAAGCTGTCCACGAATATTCCAGACCCAAGTCCCTAATCTTCCTTACTCAGATAATATCTTGGTCGAAGTATCATACGAGTATTTGCTAAGTACAGGAAAAGGAGTTTTGGTGTTATTTTATCCGACCAGATGTCAAGAAGACCAGAACCAGAAACCATCAGCGTAAAAGGTCATGGAAACTGCAATACGAGTTCTACAAAAAACCACTGTTTTTATTTGAATAGAAGATGGCCTTGAGAGTGCAGACCATGATATGAAAATCAAGAGGAGTTATAATAGATTCATCAGTATAGCCAATCCTGCTAGGGAATGCCTTCATTCTTTCGAGACAAACTGTTTCCTCGAGTCTGGTAGAGCAGCGATATAATTACGTGAAAGATTATTTCGGCAAACATACGACGTAAAAGACAGAATCTGTCTTACTAGAGCCTTGTGGATCCAAAGAACTCGATGGTAAAGTGCATGTCTGTTCCAAAACAAGATCCACCCAAAAAGTTTGCATGTCAAGGTGAAACTCACATACTCGAAGTACTCGTACTTACCTCTATTGGAAAAACAGATCTTCACTAGATGAGTCAGTTTAGTTAGCCTACACCTTAGTTCTCCAACTATAGCCCTACGAGTATTATGCACCAATCATTGATTAAGTTTACAATTGGTTGCCATTAGAACAATCTGAAACAAGTTCGACATAAGGTTACTCGTATTTTCACAGAATCTCGTACTTGGCGAATAAATTATCCAAATTTAAATGTTGAGTCTTTCAGATCACAGATATTCATAATTCGCATATGGAGACTATGTGAGCAGTGGTCTTAACATTGATATGAAAGATGAGGAAAACTTAAGAGTATCCACTTCCTGGCAGAAAAGACTATTGTTCTAAAGCGCAAACCACAAAGCCTATTCATAACGTCTCGGGTAGTTATATTAAGTCAGTCACAACGGAAGAAAGATCTCTTTTTTTTAATCAAGCGCGCTCAAGGGGTAAATGTTTAAAATGCTTGCACACAGCGCGGATAAAGGAACTTTAGGGAGGGAAGAGAGATAGGTACCGATGTACGCTCGTTTTGTATGTTTGAAGGTTATAATGGTCGGGAAATAAAAAGCTCGCCAGGGCATTCCATAAGCGCCCCTTCAAACCTTCAAACCTTCAACCCTAACACTCGTTTCGCTATGAATGCTCATTAGTATATCCTGAAGCCCACTTTCGGACGTACTCTGAAACATCGTGATCCTTTCCTAAGCCGTACAACTCCCTTATGGAATGCCCTGCCGATCTCTGTATTTCCTAGTCGTTATAACTTACAAACATTTAAAAACAATGTACATCGGTACCTGTCTTTTCTTCCTCC
Organism: Volucella zonaria; assembly: GCA_963966105.1. Taxonomy (NCBI): domain Eukaryota; kingdom Metazoa; phylum Arthropoda; class Insecta; order Diptera; family Syrphidae; genus Volucella; species Volucella zonaria. The sequence goes on from OZ014532.1 coordinate 54,399,819, forward strand.
CTAAATTTCCTTCGCCCGCGCTGTGTACGAACATTTTAAGGGTACAAAAACCCCTTGAGCGCGCGCTGAATATAAAAAAAAAAAAGTCCTAATTTCTTGACACTTTTCACCAGCTTTTCATGTTTCAGGGTATCAAAAGCTTTGCTGAAGTCTATAAAAAGCACAAGTACGTGATGATTTTTATTCAGCCCAGCATTCACCACATTGGTAAACTCCCCCAGTAACAATTGGGTACTCTTACATTTTTGAAAGCCAAATTGGTTAGGGTGAATCACTTTATGCCTCGACATGAAACAACTAACACGATTAACAACTACTTCTTCTAGGCATTTTTCAACCGCTGGCAGGATTGAAATCGGTCTGTAATTCTCCGTGTCATTTTTTCCCCCTCCCTTGTAATAAGGGAACAACATCGTATGTTTGAGCTCCTCCTCCTCCTTTCAAAAATGCAACGATTACAAACGTGTGACAGAACGTCTATTATATAGAATGAAACTTCTGAAAGGATATCCAAAATGCCATCAGCACCACACGAGTTTGTATTTTTAAGCTTCAAGTGAAGATATGGTCTCAAATGTTGGGTCTGCTAAGAGATGGCGTAACTTATATTGGAACATACGTTGGGAAGCTACTGTCATTGTACGTCATTTCAGTATATGTCCTTCATTTGAAGCGTAAACAACAATAATTTTTTTTCACTCAAATATGTGGAACTTTGTGCCTGAAAAAGTGTTTTTGCGGGGAGTTCTTCTTCATTACTTTAATATGAAGAAAACTGCTGCCGAAAGTCATCGTATTTTGGTGGAAGTTTATGGTGAACATGCGCTAGCTGAGCGAACGTGCCAAAAGTCGTTTGCACGATTTAAAAGTGGTGATTTTGGCTTGGAAGACGATGAACGTCTTGGGCAGCCAAAAAAGTTTGAAGATGAAGAACTGGAAGCATTACTCTATGAAGATTGTTGCCAAACACAAGAAGAGCTCGCAGAATCTTTGGGTGTCACTCAAACAGCCATTTCAAAACGTTTAAAAGCAGCTGAATATATTGAAAAGCAAGGAAATTGGGTTCCACATGAAATCAAGCCGAGAGACGTCGAAAGGCGGTTTTGCATGTCCGAAATACTGCTGGAACGCCACACAAGGTAGTCATTTTTGCATCGCATTGTTACTGGAGATGAAAAATGGATCCATTACGACAACCCCAAGTGCAAAAAATCCTATGTGAAACCCGGCCAACCAGCCTAATCAACGGCAAAGCCGAATACCCATGGCGCAAAGGTAATGCTCTGTATTTGGTGGGATCAGATGGCTGTGCTGTATTATGAGCTGCTAAAAGCGGGTGAAACCATCAATGGACAACGCTACCGAACACAATTAATCCGTTTGAAGAGAGCAGTGGCCGAAAAACGCCCGGAATATGCGACCAGACACGAGGCAATAATTTTCCATCATGACAACGCTCGGCGCCACGTTTCTATTCCGGTTAAGAACTATTTGGAAAACAGTGGATGGGAAGCCTTACCCCACCCGCCTTATAGCCCAGACTTTGCCCCTTCTGACTACTATTTGTTCCGGTCGATGCAGAACGCCCTCACTGAAATACGGTTCACATCAGAATATCAAAAATTGGCTTGATTCATTCTTGGCTGCCAAGCTGGCGCAGTTCTTTTGGGATGGGATCCACAAATTGCCAGAAAGATACTATTGTACATGTTTTTCTTAAATAAGCGTTCAAATTTTGAAAAAAAATTAAATTATATACCCAATACAAAACTGTTACACAGGATTGGTTCAGCACAGTAACCAGTTGTCGAACAGGTGAGACAAGAAGTTTGGGCAGGACCTGGTTGTAAACTGGTGGCTATTTTCTTAAAGTAGCTGTTAAAGGCGTCTAACGTACAGCGACCAGTCAGATACAACACATTCATCGACACGAATAGCAATCGGTTTTTTGTAACACAGGGCTTGTTTAGAATATTACTAACTAATTGCCATTAATTTTCTAAGTTACCTGTGACAGAATTGAATTGAGAACGGTAGTAATTATCTCGACAAATTGTAATTTCCCTTTTAAGTCTAGTGCGCAGTAAGTGTAGTTGCTTTTTAATCTCTAATTTGCAGGGTGCTTATGGCGTTTAAGTCTAAGGTATTTTTCAATAAGTACCTTCAAATCCAGGGTTTGAGTCTCTTAAAATAACTTTTAGAAGGCAACTTTATCGAACTGTTGACACAAAGACTTCCAAGTCAGGAAATATGTTTATTCTACGTTCAATATTAATTAAGATTTGACACCGCACACCAGACAAGCTTTCCCTGAAGACCTCTTAGATTTCATGAAGTAGATTTCTGTAACATAATCGATCTTCTCAATGATGGAGTTTTTTAGGATGGATAGTATCAAAGCGGCGCGAAAGTGATTTTTGAGTCTTAGACTTGAAAGACAACTACTTCTGCTCACTGGAATTCACTAAATAGGTGCATTAGTTATGCTTATTAGTCTAATTGGATAACAGTTAAAGACTGTTGCCTCTCACTGCTCAAGGTCTTGTTTGATCATTAAGCTTCAAGTTTCTACTTCTTTCCCGGTGACTTGGAATCGAATCTCTATACTATGGATGTATACAGACCTCTATACAGCTGTGAAGAGTTCTTGACTAAGTATATCTTCACAAAATATTCTCAGCAAGGTCTAATGTGCTTCCATCGTTTGGGATGTTAGTTGCCCGCTGAATTGTTTGTTGAACCATTCTAAACATTAATCATTTAAAATCAATTTCAAGAACTTCTGAAATAATTTGGAGTTTAGTCAATGGCGATTGATTTGAATTATGTGATTTCATTAAAAGTCACAGGCTCCGCTTGCCTGACTTCAAGTCGTTTCAAACAAGCGTTATGCTCAGATCAAAGACTATCCTCGATATCAGTGTCGTTTATGTTTCTAGCTAGTTCGACGGACTTTAGACAATCTTTCACATTGAACTTAAGTTAAAGCCTATAAAAGTAAAAGTTAATTTATTTAAGTTTGAACAGTTCATATTAAATGACTTGGTTCCGCGAAGTTTTCTAATGTCCATGGGTAGAGGTCCCATTCTCTGATAACATAAACAAGATATTGGTTCTCGGAGTATCTGCATGTAAACTTTAGTTAAATAAAACAAAATAACCCAAGTTTTTCATACAGTTACTGACGCTCTTTGCGAATCTATATGTTGTTTAATGTTTTTAGGGCGCAAAATTTGAAACAGGTGTGCAGGGTACAACCCAGAATCCTATGGTATGGAAGAATCAAGTTAGCTGCAGAGTTACTAAATTGAACGGAGCCCAAGAATGGATATCCATCGCACTTTTCAGATTATTTGTTATTTTCAAACTAGCAGAGACACAATTATGGTTTGCCCTGACAGAAACAATCATTTGTTTATGAAGAAGTTTCTCGAAGACTTCGGATAAAAACAGAAGAATAAATAAATAAAAGCAAGATTTTTTACTATCGATATAGCCTTAGCAACCTTTATTATTTTGATAAAGTGTGGACGTATTTCATCAGGGCTCATAGCGTTAGACTTTATTTGTAGAATGGCGCACAGAACGTCGTTTTCATCTACTCTAGTGAATTGAAAGCAATCGATCATAAGTTTTTAAATTTTGTCTACATATCCGAACTATGTTTTGGAGATCCCAATTGCAGCTTTCTCGGTGATTTCTAACTCACGTAGTCTAAAAAATAAACCACAAATTACAGATTCTTTCGTAGTTTGCTTGCGGCTTTTTATTTGAATGTTAGATACCTATCGCATCCTGTCTCCAACTTACCAATGCTGGTGATATTTATCGTTGAGAGTAATATTAGATCGTTGTAGAAGTTCCTGCTAAAAACTATTTTTATTGTACTCACTAGTGCTGTTTCACAAGATATAAATAAATTATTCTTTCTTCTCTTCGACTTCGGCTTCTGTAGTAATTACCAAATGAAGCACCCATTATTTTAGTGTGCGTTTCCCATTTTTTTTATTCCTCCTGTTTGTGGTGGTATAGTGGTTGAATTTATCGATTATTATGCCATAGGCCTAAGTTCGATTCCCAGACAATATACCGAAAAACTTAAAAATGATTTTAGATGTCATCGCAACCCACAAATTTTTAAGCTTCTTTCAAGACCCGTAAGTTGCTGTGCTTATATTGAATTAGACTGATAGACCAACATTACTCATTATAGTAAATGGAGAGACGAGGCGAAACACCGGACTGTTGTTTCGACAATTTACTTCACATTTTGTGTTCTTTCTGCTGATTGACACTACCATATTGTACTTCTTGTATTCATTTCAGATCTATTATGCAAGTTCCGTCGTCTGTCGACCTCTGAAGTGAACTTGTTTTCCAGTTGGCGTTTCGATTATACCAAAAAAATGGGTAGTTTCTCCCTAATCTCGTTGAAGTAGTCTCTTGTCGTGGCATTTAATTTTTTTTTAAAATTGCCCATGCCCTGAGACATAGTACAGTCTGCCAGTTTTGAATACTGTAAAGGAGTATGCATCTGACAATAGCTATGATTATCCCTGGCTTAGCAAAACAAAGCCCAGGCCTTGGTTATGGCTTTAGTTTTTGGATTATTGGAGGAGCAATCTCCTTCAAATCGTGCTTCTTATCTTTCCTCCCTCGCTTTCGAAACTAAGTCTTCAAGTGATCCTCCTACCATCGCCTAACTTTTTTGCTACATTTTTCAAACAATCATTTACCAACAACTCCTTCGTTCCAGATCCGTCTTACTACCTTTCCCACTCAAAATTTCGATCCTGCAGTTATCAAAGAAAAGTTACTAAATTTTAAAGATGAATCTGTACCTGACCTAGATGGACTCCCCGCCGTGTTTCTTAAAAAATGCTCTTCCAACCTGTCTCTACCCCTTTCCTACCTTTCTCCTCTATCCTTTATACAGGGAGAATTTGCCCAGATTCGGAAGACCTCTTCTATAATCCCTATACACAAAAAGGAATCTAAATATGAAGTTACCAATTATCGTCCCATTGCTAAACTCTCTCATATACCCAAACTCTTTGAAAGCATTTTATACGAAGCCTTAAGCTTCAAATGCAAGCCTTTTATTTCACCCTAACAACATGGTTTTCTAAAAGGGAGGTCAACTACCACAAATCTAGTTGAATTCGTGTCTTTTGCTCTCTCAGCCTTAGAAAATGGCAAAGAAATCGATGTTATCGCAACTGGTTTCACTAAAGCGTTTGATAAGATATCTCATCAATTGATCTTCTTCAAATTGCCTGCTCTCGGCTTTGACCCTCTCTTATTAAAATGGATTTCTTCTTACCTGGTACACCGATATTGTAGTGTTCGGTTTAGATCCATTCCTGGCATCATCTGGAGTTCCACAAGGCAGTCATCTTGGCCCTCTTCTCTTCATTCTTACTATCAACGATGTTGGGAGGGTCATTAAACACTCCTCCCTCTCCCTTTGCGCTGACGACACAAAATTCTTTAAAACTATTTCCTCTCCCCATGACTCTGCCCTCCTTCAAGAAGACCTTGATCGGCTTTCAATCTGGTGCCTCAAAAACTGCCTAGAACTTAATATAGCCAAATGTCAATCTATAACCTTCTCACGTAAATGCAACCCGTCTCCTTTATTTGCTCCATGGTCAACCAATTCCCTTGGTTCAGGGTTTTCACGACCTCGACACATTATTCGACTGTGAGCTTAATTTCCGTTCGCATATCGATAAGATGATCCTCAAAGCCAACTCATCACTTGGCATTATTAAACGATCTCTCAAAATTACCTTTATTCGCCCCCTGCTTGAATATGCCAGTCAAGCTTGGTCCCCTTTCACCGGGTTCATGTTTCCCGAATCGAGGGTATTCAACGTCAATTCCTCCGATTTGCTCTCCGTGGTCTGCCGTGGAACGACCCTTTAATCATACCTCCCTATTAGGACCGCCTCAAACTTCTAAATATGAATTCTTTAAAAGAACGTAGGAATACTGCTGACATTCTTTTCATTCATCGACTTCTCCCAGGTTCCATCGACTGCGCATCAATTTTGAACTCCATTTCCTTCAATACCAAGCCCCGCAATCTACGTTGTCCTCGTCTCTTCTATCTACCGGTCCAACGCACTTCTTATAGCTCCAACGAACAAATCTCCCGAATGCTCCGAAAGGTCAACCCAAACTTCTCGATTTTTGATTTCCACCTGAGCATTCCTCGTTTCAAACAAGATCTCCTCCATCACTTCCTTGGTCCCTAGCTCTTAAGTCTTTCTGTTAGTTTTTAAGTTAGATTAAGCTTGTATGAAGCCAATAAATGGGGGCCTCAGCCCCCACCAAAATTAAATTAAAAAATTCTTCCGCAAGACTTTTAATTTTCTTCGAATTTTCGAATCCATGGTTTTTCGGTCACGATTTGGAAAGACCATCTTCGTAATCTTCTTTTTAAGTGCTTTCTTTTCCTCTTCTGCAGATCTAACATACATATGTATATGCAGAAATGTAGTGGTGGATATGGACTTAGAAGCCGATGCCTATTTTCAGGGAAGCTACACCAATAGTTGAATTACAAGGAAATTTAAAAAAGATATCCTTCGGTTGTTGTTGTATAATCTATTTTCGTCGGCCAACATATGAAAATCATTCTTTTCAATCGGCCAGGATGCTTTAAACAGTAAGGTAAGACGTATGAATTGGCACATGCTTCAACTCTTTATATCCCATTTTGAAGAACTGAGAGTTAGTCCTGCAATTATTCGAACCTATGTTTATGGTTAGCAAGGAATAGTTTATTGAGTGACTGTAATCGTTTTGGTTTTTCCGCCGAAATGGCTTCTTCTTGTGAGTTGTTTCCTTTTTCTTCTCCTGCCTGAACCGAGATGTATGGAAGAAGAAGCTTCATATTTAATACTTCCCAGCGCGGCTGATTTGATTACTGGTTCGATCAACCTGAGTTAATTATGTTCCTGTGTGAATTCTCTTTCTAAGGGTCACAGCAAATGCGAAACCAATAGATTTCAAGCCATTGCTTACCACTATTAGTGAACAAACAATGCGCATGTATCAGGCTTGGTAGACCCTCTACAATTGCATACTCAGAACTGCTCTTATTCATCTTTGTGAACTTCAAGGTTGGGGTGAGGTAGCAGTACATTGTAATGCCTAAGCATGGATCTGCTTATAATCGTAAGCGAAAACCTAGGGCAAGGCGTGCGTGCATATTTTGTTGACTTGGTCGGTTGTATTGTGCGTCTCAGAGGTCATACCTGGAAGATCTTTCAGAAAAAGATACGGCGTACCGTGGCAATAAATGTCTGTATCAATCTTCAAAGTATACGCTTCGTGATATGAACGCTTTTATCCGTCAATGGCCCATACAAACGTAACAAGGACAACGAAATTTAGATAAGTACTTTAAAGGTTAAGATTCTGCACAGACTAGGTGCTTCCAAATATCCAATGAAGACACTGGAGGCAAAAATGGCTGATTTAACCACCATAGAAGAAATCTGATTGTATGGACTAGATAAAAAGACGACTAACGGCGAATGGGATTGCGAACATTATATACATAAATGTAGTACCGTGAGAATGGACATTCTCGAAAACATCCAGAAACTGAAAAGGCGTGCGTGATGTTTCTAGTGGACGGAATATAGTTAAAGCAAGAATGAACCTTTCAACCTGGACGATCTAGTTCAACAATTCCGTCCACCCTGGATTAATTGAAGATAGTCATATCTAAGCTTAAGTCAAATAAAGCTGGTGAAGCGGCGATGACTTGGCAAGGAGCATGCACCAACTTATCTGTAAAATATGGTCGGACGAAAGTATGCCCGATGAATGGAACCTCAGCATTGTTTGCCCGATCCTCAAGAAAGAAGACACTCTGAACTGCGCCAACTACAGAGGCATCAGTCTTCTTAACATCGCCTGCAAGATCTAATCTGCCACATTGATTGATGCATATCAGTGTGGCTTCAGGCCAGAAAAATCCATCATCGACTATATATTCACACTACTGCAGATCTTGGAAAAAGCTCATAAGCTCGAAGTTGATACACACTGCTTATTCATCGATTTTGAGGCCGCGTATGAGAGCATCTATAGAGACGAGCTATACAGAGCAATGTCTAGTTTTGGTCTCCCTCCCAAACTCGTCCGCTGGTGCAGACTGACAATGGAGAATGCACGCTGCTCCATCAAGGTCGGTACAGAACTCACCGAGACCTTTGATTTTTCTAACATCATTCTTGAAACAATAGTGCAAAACTCACTCGCCGACACAAGAGGCACAATCATTCAAAAGTTCGTCCATTTACTCGCATACGCGGATGATATTAACATAATCGGAAGAAAGCATTGCGATGTCAGAGGCGCTTTCGCGAGTATGGAATATGGGGAAGACCAAGCATATGGTGTCAGGACAACCAACACCGACTTCTCAGATAGAACGTCACTCTTGACAGATATAATTTTGAGGTAGTTAACGTCTTTGTCTACCTAGGCTCCACAATCAATTCAGACAACGACATCAGGGCTGAGATCAAACGAAGGATAACTCTTGCCAAACGTTGCTTCTTTGGGCTAAGAATTCAATTAAATATCAAAGCCCTGTCTCGAAGAACAAAAGTATCTCCACTATGTATATAAGACTTTAATAATCCTAGCCGTGCTCTATGGTGCAGAGGCATGGGCTTTATCAAAAATGGATGAGGGTACTCTTGGCTGCTTTGAGAGGAAAATTCTTCGGGTGATTTGCGATTCTGTCTGCATAGATGCTGAGTGGAGGAGGAGATACAACGATGAACTGTACGGGCTGCACAGCGACATCGACTTAACCAAACGAGTGAAGTGGAAGAAGACAGCGACTCAGATGGCTAATGCAAGTGGAATGGGACCTCAGCAAACTTAGCGTGCGAAACTGGAGGCAGCAGTAAGTAAGCATATTTTGAGGTAGCAATATTGACTCGAAATACTACCTAGTATTAGTCAAGACACGAAATACTGTGAGAAGATTTGGCGTCCGATGGCTACAATCGATCTTTGCCAACCTTGTTTTCCCCATCCAATGTACACCCACCCGATCAAATCGAATCCGTACGACCTGAGCTTGTAAAAGATGGAGGAAATGAGTAGTATGCATGAACTTGTTTATAGAATCTGGTTGCAGAAACGAATGTTTGATGGATGGAACCTCAGCATCGTCCGTCCGGCTTTTGAGAAAGGAGGCGCTCTGAAGTATGCATATAACACAGAAATATACATTTCATCATCGACCAAACATTCATTCTGTGGTAAATCTTGAAGAGGATATTAAATCGATACACACGACTGCTTCATCGAAAGGTTGCTCATTTAGCGCCTATAGAATAGAGGTATACAGAGCCAATGTACAACGAAGACTACACCGGCTGTACAGCGACATGAATATACGCAGAATTTTGGGCCTAGAGCGAAACATCATAGATGGCTGGGATATATAGAACGCATATTTACTAGTGCTCAAGCCTGAGGATCTATTAATGAATGCCTTTGGAATGAGGAGTTAGCGAATATTTGTAAGAGTACCCCAACTCGAAGTTTGTGGAGTGTCATGTTGCTTAAGGCCCCGAATCGCCCTGGTTTGCAAGGCGCCATATAGAGTAAATTAAAATAAATAATTAATTCTACGATGGGCGATGGTGATGCCTCTGAGTGATTTCCCCAATGGTATTCGAGCTAGGTACTACTCGTACCTAGTACTATTGGTGTTTTTTTCTTTGATTTCTTGTCCTTTCTCGACCATCCTAAAAAACCTAAGACGAGTAAGTGCATACCAAGGGCATGATAGTGAGCCTGTCTGCTCCAGCATCTGAATAGCTCTTTAGCTTCAAAATGGGTAGTGTGATGGATGATCGTCGTTGACGTTGATGTAGGGCTTTACAGCGAGGTTTTGGTCCTATCTTTTTAGCTTTTCAGGATCCTTGTAGGTATCTATTCTACTTGTATTTGTAACCTAGAGTGTCTGATCGTTTGCTAGCTGTGTTGCTACAGTTCTTCTGTGTTTGGTGTAGGAAGCATATGATCTGAATATTTTGAACTCTGAACCATAAAGAGGAGCAAATTACGTTGTCTGCGGCTCATGGATATTTTGGAGCTGGGGTGCAAAAATATTGTCCACTCTCTAAGGTTTAGTGTTATGACGAAATTTTTCAATAAATCGCCCAAAGTTACTCATAGCAATTTTGTTGCACGACTTTACACGTATCATAGAGTCCAAAGTGGATGCAAATATGACACATGAAACCAAAAACAAATGAAGAATGAGACATAACTTGCCTTTCTCAACAATCTCAGATTCCCTTGCTCATCAAATATGTATTCCCACTTAACACTGCCGTTTACTGCGTCCTTCGCTTTAGTGTTACAAAAAGAAGAAACGTTAAAAAACGTAATAAAAATATCAATCTAACAGAACGGTAGTAATTTTTACATCTATTCGCTTACGTGAGTATGCCCACACATGCACGATCCTAACAAACACACACAATTGCCATGGAGTATGACACATCTTCTCTATAACCGTATGTCGCCCTTGTTACTACATTTTGCGGACGAACAAACTGATGTAGGTATAGTAGCACAAAATATATTCACCCGAGTATTTCCAGAAAAAAAAACTTTCAATAGCAAAGTTCAATGAACTCTCCACCAGCAACCATCATCAGGAAGACTACAGAGAAACGAACGGAGCGAAACATAAAGAGGAACCACACGCATATATACACACCACACACAACCTCAAACATGAGGCATGCCATTCATACATACAACCGTTAACTAAAGAGAATTTTCGGCAATTCTGCCGCTGGCTATTTGATGAAAAGTTCACCAACGTCATACGTCAGCATGAGAGAATCACAGTAAATAAAGATTGTGGATCTGTTAATGACGATGAAGGCGAATATTAATGTGTGTGTGTGTGTTGGTGAGCTATAGTAGTTTTAATCAATGTGATACGCTTTTTAATTCGAAATACGCAATCGACGCATTGTGGAATTATTTTTGGAGAAATTACGATAAGAAAGTGACTGAGAAATATCATTTGAACATTTTAAAAGTATCTTCATAGGAGCATGGTGTCAGTTTGTTTACGTAGTTAGAGACGGAATGCATTTCTGACAACAAGGAATCCAGGATCCTTTCGTAAGGATTGGCAAATTTTGTAGTCCGATCCCGTGTGTTTCAGTTACATCTTGAAACTCAGATACGAAGGTGGATCAATAAGTTCATGAGACGTTTTGAATTTCCTGCGCTGTAACTGGAAAAGCAACGCTGCTCTTATCAACTACCATTTGTCAATAGACTATTGTTAACTTTTGAGCCAGCGGCGTCATTTGATTTATGAGTGCGAGCAGATAACCGCGTGGCGAAAATTTAAGAAAAAAGTGAATTTTTGAGTGTTTAACAAGCATTGTAGTTCAACCACAGTCCGGGTGGTTTTTACGTTTTTACGGTTTCATAACCGTGAACTTTCGGAGACCAAGCAGCAGTCGAAACAGTAGGTTTCAGTTGACGAATCGGCGCCGAGGAGGGCTAAAGTGAGTTTGTCGGGCTTGAAAAGAAACAAAAAGAAAACAAATGACCCAGGGATATCATGCTAGCTAGCGTTTGACCGAAAAACATGTGGTCTTTCACTAAGACCAAACACGGGTGCACCCGAATTGCTTCCTCATCCACCATATTCCTCCGGATTTCCCAAGAGGAATCATGACAAACAAACAAACGCCCATTTCGAGGACCATGACAAATCGTATTATATATTGGAGAAACATTGAACGAAGTGTTGAACTCAAAGGAGATTATGTTGAGAAATAAAATGTTTCTTTTCCGTAAAAGCCTTCTTTCATTCAAAAAATCACGGACTTATTAATCCACCCTCGTCTTATTATACTTTTCTGCCCATCTATCCATAATCCTTTAAGGAATGTGTTGCTGACGTCTCTAGACTGTTGAGCAAAGTATTTTTCGGTTTAAATTAATTGGCAGATAAGATACAAAGCAGAGTAGATACAGTGCCGTTCGAAAAATAAGAATAAGAAGAGAAAGAATAAAATAAGAGTGATAAATTATTTATGGGTGGGGTGGTGACCCTTTTTTATAAAACTAATATTAATTCAAAATTCAAAGGCTTACAATCAAAAAACAAAAACTGGTTTAACAAAAAATATTTTTAAACCAAAACGTCAAAAGCAAGAGATTCAATTTGATTAAGATCAAATGTAAAGAGCCAGCACTTTCCTGGAAGCAGGAGTAGATAAAACAGAATAAAAATTACGAAAGGCAGAGGTTCGAAAATAAGGAATGGAATGAGTGCAAGACAGGTTTCCACGGAGATTGTGACTAGAAATTAAACGAAAATTACGGTTACCGGACTTCATATAGAACATTTTCAACACCTTAAAGCAGAACAAATGACGAATAAGAAGGATTTTCGGGTAACAGAATAACGAAAAACTAGAATGTCTAGCAGGTTTACGACAAATTATTCTTATAACATATTTTTGTAATATCAACAATGATTGAATATCACTTAGATACACACCGCCCCAACAGGCAAGTCCATATGGAAGTCTAGTCTTCAAAGACTGATTGAACAAACGTTACGCATATAATAAAAATGAGGAAGGATGTATCGGAAGTAATTTTTTAATATATTTATATGGTTAACAAAGCTCATCCTAGAATCAAGGGTAAGTCCCAGATATTTGAACTCAACAACATTCTCTACAAGGAAACAATTATTACTACATTTTATATTACTATTACCGGAGGAATCAGACGAACACGAGCATGATTGCGGACAGTATCTTCTACACTCCTGTGAGTGAAAGTAAATATTAGTTTCGCAATTGTAATTCGAGGAGAGACTGAAATACATTAATTTAGTCTTGGAGCTCAAAACTAAATTATGAGCAGAAAATCAATGCCTTAATAAATCAAGATCCCAGTTTATGTCAGAGACCATGTCTAGAGCACTTTTCGAGCCTTAAGAAAAGCCAATGTCATCTGCAAATGCAGTCGGCGAACCTCTGAAATTAAACGAAAGTAATGAGCTTATAAAGACTAAGAACAGAATTTGACCTAAGACAGAACCTTGAGGAACACCGATATTAAAAAACATCTTTCCACTTCTAATACCGTCGATCTTGACCCTTTCAGACCTATTTTTAAGATAGGACCCAAACCAATCCAGGATAAATCCACGAGAACCATAAATAGTCCTGCGGTAAATTTTTTAGCATCAAGGTGTGACATAATTTGGGAACAGAATTGTAAAAGTGCATTTTGTCGAATTTGATGCAATAACTACATATTTTTTAATGAGGATTTGTTTTCGTATGCGGTTTCAATCGTTTTATGATACATTTAGAGTATTCAAAAAGTTGTTAGACCGAAAATTGGGTATTTTAGGTGCCTGTCTCATTTTTAGGGATTAAAGAGAAAGCTTCTGCTTCTCAGAAACATTCTCTATCTAATTAGTACTTTGTTAGATCTCCTTTTGCTTTTATTACAACTGCATATCGGCGAGACATTGACTGAAATAGTTTTTTCCATGTGGAAGCAGGTATGGTGTTCCAGGTCCGGATAAGTAAGTTTTTTAGGTTTTCAATTGACTCTGGACGCTTCTTCGCAACCTTAAGTTTCATCTATATCTGAATCTGGACTGTAGGGAGGCCAACTTAATACATCGACATTATTTTCTTCGAAATACTTTTTAACCGAAGAAATAAAAAAAAAAATGCAAATATTTTAGTCATAAAAGTTCTAGCTTATTTAAAAGCTTGATATTAGTCTTTCATATTACAAGAAAAAAAACAAGTTCATACTTACAATTTTGGCTGTATGGCAAGGAGCATTGTCCTGTTGAAAAATTAATCTGCAAGTGTCACCAAAAAGCTCCAGCGCAGAGGGCTCTAATACATTTTCCAGAACCCGTAGGTAAACTTCTGCAGTGACTTTCGATTCTAGGAAAACCATTCTAAATTTTTCATCTACAGAGAAGCATCCCCAGTCCATCACACCTTCAGTTTTAGGGGGCATCCATAAGATGCTTTCAGGGCTCAGTTTTTCATTTGGTTCTCTCCGCGCAAGAATCCTCCCATCTCCAACATGCAGCTTAAACTTTGATTCGGCGGAAAAGATAACATTGTTCCACTTGTCTTGAGTCTAATTAAGATGCTCTTGAGCCCAGACCAATCGTTTTTCTCTGACTCTTTGTGGAAAATCCGGCTTCAGTACTAGCTTGAGTGCTTGAAGTCCAGCTTTTACGAGCCTTTTCCTCACTGAACTTGACGAAATTATTTTTCCTGTAGCTCGACACAGAACGTGTGCAAAAAAAATCCTGTAGCTCTCATAAATTCCAAGAACAGCGCCAGAATAGGGTAATAAAATATTTGACCAACATTTTTCGAACGGCACTGTATATTGTACTAGCACCTCCAGGATTATTTTTTTAAAGAAACTCTTAGGTGGTTGGCAAGAACTCTGTATTGCATGCGGTGGCCAGTTGTTATGATATGTTATTATGGTCTTTGGGAACCACACGTACAAATACATTCCACGGTATTCGGGATTAAATTGCGGTTAAGTGAGTTAGGATGTTGAATTACCAAACTTTCTGAAATTTGACTGCTAACAAGGCCGACACAATGCTTCAAATGATCTGGCTTATCAATAACGATTTTTGGCTATTGTACGCCGCATTGGGGATAATTTTTTTCAGTTTTACCACACTGAACGAGTAGTGTACATGATAAACATTCTTACCATTTCGAATGTGGTCCACAGAATCGTAAGTTTATTCAGTAAACTTGACTTGCTGTGGTAAAACTGTCATTTTGAGTCCGAAAAGTCACTCGATTGCAACCTTCATAGAAACTTCATAGCATTGTTACTGCTTTCGGAGGTTTATTAGGTTGACAGCATATTAACAATATGAGGTCGCCGAGGCTCGGTACTTATGTTTGTCAACTGATATGACAAAAGGACTAAAGTCCTAGACCAAAAGATTTCTTTCCTTCTGCCAGGTCGCGGCAAACATTCGGAAGTGAAAACATTTTCTTAAGAAAAATTCTCACATTTATTGTCGACCGAACGTGGTAGAAAAAAGTGGTTGAGCATTGCAAATGTAGTGTAAGCACTGTGCGACATCAATCGATTTGCTATCAATTGTCACTTTTGTACTCCGTTCGTGGTAGCCACCAGGTATTGGTCTCGTCCATCTAATTCCTAAATTTATGTATAAGCGAAAGTGTTCAGATGGTGGCGGGTACCATTACCGGGTTACTGGCTCCAAAATATTCAGTCCCTTTTAGCCAAAGGTGCCTAGAATGAGCCTAATGTTCCAGTTTGGGGGTCACGGTAATATAAAATCATTAATGTTGCGAAACCTTGGATAAGGACGGACTCAATGTTGACGACGTTACGAAACCTAAAAGTGAAAAGCGGACGGGTCTGTACATGGAGACGAACGAATGCAGGGTGATCAACTGAAGGTAGGTAGGTAAGAGTGGCTGTTGGATATACCAACCCACTTAGACCTATTAGCCCATTGTGATGCCAAGTGGATCTATGATTCTCTTACTAATGGAACCAGTTTGAGCTTCTGACGAAGCGTAGGAGACTGTTTACATCTATATTTTTCAGATCGTTTAGGTCGTTGTAGAAGAAGGCTCCCAAGTGAAGTTTTTTTCTCTGGGAGAGAGCTGGACATGTACAGAGTAGGTGGAGGATTGCCTCCTCCTCCTCCTCCTCCTCCTCGTCCTTGCAGCTTCTGCAGAAATCGTTTGTAAAAGCGCCAAGCTTTCTTGCGTGCTAGCCTATGAGGCAGTGGCCAGTGATGACACCTATGATGGCGCTGAGATGTTCCTTATTTGGAAGGATCAGATACTTAGAGCAATTCGGATCCAGTTTTGGCCAGATTTGTTTGGTCGCTAGAAATGTTGGTCCAACAGTCCATATAAGGTCTATTCTTTTATTGGCATCCAGCTTTAATGTTAGTTTGCACGCAGCGATTGGGATACCTATGCTACCCTTTCCCTTTCTGGTTCCAATTTTGGCGAGTTCATCAGCTCTACAGTTCACTGGAACGTCTCGTGGCCCGGCACCCAACAGAGGTGAAGGTTGAACTGCCCTGCCATCTCCATAAGAGATGATCGGCATTCAAGGGCGGTTTTAGAATTTAGTGAGACCGAGTCCAGGGATTAGATAGCGGCCTGACTATCCGAAAAGACGCGGATATCCTTTGCAGATATCACGTTTTTCTTCAGCCAGAACAGAGCTTCTTTAATCGTCAAAATTTCCGCCTGGAATACGCTACAGTGATTTGGAAGACGGAAAGTGAGGCTTAGATTTAGCGTGTCTAAGAAAACGCTGCTTTTAGATCCATCTGTGTAGAGGTGGATTGACTTGTCCTCCATGAAAGCATCTTCCTCCCAGAAGGATCTAGAGGGGAGGCTTACATGGAAGTTTTTGTCGAACCAAAGTTCAGGTGTGGTGTAATCGATGTTCTCTGTGAGGATTCCTAATGTATTAAGAATACTGGCGTGGCCAAGTGGATTATTTGTCCACTGTTTAGTCGCTATAAGGCGAATAGTTGCTATCGCAGCTATGCTGAAAATATCGAGGGGTGTCAAATGAAACAGAATGTCTGATGCCGCAGAGCGGGTAGACCACAATGCCCCGCTTATGTTCTTTGAAGTTAGCTTAATGCAGTTAACCGCACTTTCTAAGGCCGTCCACCAGACAACAACCCCGTAGATGAGTATAGATCTTATGAACGAGATGTATAGCAAACCAAGTTTATAATGCACTGTTCCAATGTTAGCGTCTACTCGAGCATTTTTAATGTCGGTGCACTCCACATTATTGAAGGCTCTTTCAATATCGAGGAAGGCCGCCATCGCAAACTCATCGAAGTGTCTACACTTCTCTATTTTCTCCACCATATCGTGCAGGGCGGTTTCTACAGATTTTCTTTTCATATATGCATGCTGTGACTCTGTTAAAAAGTCATCACTGCATCTATTCCTAATGTGAATCTCCAATAGTCGCTCTAGGGATTTAAGCATAAATGATGACAGATTTATTGGTCTGAAATCTTTTGCTGTTATATGTCCCTGTTTTCCAGCTTTAGGTATAAAAACCACCTTAATTTTCTCCAAGCTATTGGTATGTACCCTATTTTGAGAGTTTCCATAATTGTCTGGATTGCTACTTCCGGTGCTTTCTGTAGCATGGTCGGTAGAATACCATCCGCACCGGGAGATTTGTACGGCTTAAAGGGTTGAATTGCCCACACTAATTTTTTCCTATTAATAAGAACACCTATTTCCTCTTCAGAGAGAGAGAGAGATCAATGTCCTCAGTGTGCTGTAGCATGCCAGAGACATCTGATACTGTGGATCCCGAAAAGTGGGTTTCCACCAGTGTTGCCAGAACCTCTTGGTTACTTTGAGCCCAGGTTCCGTAATTTTTTCTGAGGTAGCTAGGAACGCTCGCCTCCGTTGAAAACATTTTGCGTAACCTTGAAACCTCATCTCTTACCGCGATAGATTCGCAGTACTTCTACCATGAAGCCCTTTTTGACTTTCTAACTAGGTACTTTAATTGTTTCTTACATTCGTAGTACTCAGCCTCATACTCAGAGTTTTCTAACCTATTCCACCATATTGGTTGAGCCCTTTTAGGTGTTCTGTTAGCCGGGTAAGCTTTTTCGAACGCCATTGTTGGTGCCTTCTTAATATTTTCTACCGTCATATCTAAGTTAACAATATTATCCAGGTTGGATATCCAGGTGTATATTTACTACTTTTGTACACTTGACCCAATCAGTCTTCCAAGGATTTCTTTGAAAACTACATATCCTGTTTTGAAAGTTCACCTTGAAGCATATTCATCGGCGATCCGACACTGACTCTTCGTCGACTACTCTCCATTCCTTTATTTGTAACGCTTCCGCATTTGTAGCAAGGTTCTCCTGCCTATTTTTTACCTCAAAAGTAGGTGAATTCCCTCTGTTACAAATATTGAGGTTGGACGTTAAAATAAAATCACTCACCTCTTGGATTGAAATCACCGCTTTCCCATTGTGTATGATGGACGTTTGCATCACAGTATCAGCTCCAATTTTTTTGCGTTGACAAGTCCTTTAGCTTCTCTGAGATCACTACCTCGGAGTCATAGTTGAAGTAGGCCGAGGTCAGACAGAGTCGTTTGCCACACTCTCTTTCGCTGTAACATTAATATCTTCTCAATATATTTTCTCCCGGCTTAAAAAAATTAAAAAAAAAAGTAAATCTTACGCATATGAAAATTTGAGAATCACAAAGAAGGGAAATTTCAGTTTAATTCAATTTACGTATTTTAGTGAATCGCTTTGCAGGCAGATAATTGTGTTTTGGGTAAAAATGATATAACGAATTTCCAGCTGAGTTGTGGATAATCTTGTCGGGTTCTGCGAATTTCTTGTGAACCATTTTGTATAGTTGGTAGCATAGTGAACTACAAATTTTGTAGAGTTTAATGACTTTGATCTTTGAGTTTCAGTCCAAATGTGCTCAAATTTCGGAGCATAAACATCCCCTTTCAATTGAACGTGTTTGCAGTCTTCAGGAGTAGCGATCTTACTCGTATCCTTTAACCACGTCTAAATGATCATGTCGTACTCTTATCGCTCCTTCAAGTGCATCTATTTTTACTCTGATTGTTAAATAAACAAACAAATACATGGATACTAGAACATCTTCCTACTTACACATATTCGCTGATCAAATCCAATGAAATTTTTTTTGGGGGGAAAAAAAGCGATAATATAACTTAATCGACAGCACAAAGCACGCGCCACCATCCGCCAGAACCACCCACCCATATAAACAAACCGTTCTGGGAACGCGAAAAAAACTTCCTATAAAAAACCGACAAAAATCGTATGGCAATCAGAATTCCAAGCGGGTAAACAATCAGCGTCAGTCAACGCGACATTGCTTGGCGGCAGTGACAGTGAATATTGCGGTGTCGGCGGCAATGTTGGTGACAACCATGCTGACTATCGGCTGTATACCGACAGCAACATAGCATCGACTGCCAATGTATGTATGCTGGAGTTGACCGTTCGTGCGGCCACTACAAGTGCTGGCAATAACCATGCCTTCGATACGACAAATCGTATCGAGTGCCAGCGGAGCCGATTGTGGCGGACGGTGGCGACGGAGGCCGCGGTGATGGTGTGGTCATTGAACTTGGCAACTGCATCAAGACCGCGTTCGTGCCACATAGACCGCGAAACAGGCATGACCAATGATTTATTAACACAAAAAAAAAACCCACAGTTTGTTTATAGTGACATTGCATGTGTTTAGTTCTTATGATGATATTACGCAGTATTGGTTCCATATATGGAGCAACGGAGCACATTGCACTCTGTGTGCGATTTGCATTTGCCGTTCAGTAAGTGGAAATGAATTTGAAGTTATTTGTTGGTTTATTTTTGTCAGTGAGCGAAAGTTATGAATTCCATTCATTTAGATATCCAGCCCTTTATTTAGGTACTTTCTTTGTAAAATAGAGTTCAAAAATTATCAAAAAAAAAAAACGATAGCTGCTCCCTATGATAGTCCTTGCTGAAGCTCATGGTATTCATTTATTAAACACTCTTGAGCCTTATCGCAACTAGTGGTAGAAGGTGCCAAGGATAATTGACATTCAAAGAGTTTTGCGTATTCTAAGACATCTAACCAACTTTATGTCATATACGAGGGTTGTCTTTTTTTTTTTTCCTTGTAACTCTACACACTTCTTCCAGCGATGCTCCCAGCTCTCTAGCCCGTCCAAATAGTACTTGGCGTTTTTCTCTGCAAAATATTTGTTCACGAAGGTGAACAATTGCCTCCTCGTTTGACGAAAATCTCTGTCCTCCGAGCGCAGTTTTTAGATGAGGGAACAAAAAGAAGTTGCTTGGGGCTAGATCTGGTGAATAGGCGGATGGTCAAGCAGTTCAAAACGTAATTCATGGATTTTTGCCATGGCAACCGCTGACGTGTGAGATGGCGCGTTGTCTTGCTGAAACAGGATTTTCTTATTCGGCAAATGTGGCCGTTTTTCTGCAATTTCTGCCTTCAGCTTGGCAAGTAATGATGCGTAGTATGCTTTTATAATGGTTTTTCCTTTTTGAAGATAATCGATTTAGATAACTCCTTTACTATCCCAAGAAACAGTCGCCATCACTTTCTCAGTCGAAAAAACAGTTTTTGCTTTTTTTGGAGCCGGCTCGCCCTTTTCAGTCCACTGTTTTGACTGAATTTTTGTTTCGGGCATATAATAGTGTATCCAAGTTTCATCTACAGTAATTAATCGGCGCCAAAACTCGGATTTATTGCGACTAAACTGCGCAAACAGAGCGTTGGAAATGTTCATTCGTACAAGTTTTTGGTCTAACGTAAGCAAATGTGGCACCCAACGCGCGGACAGCTTTCTCATGTCTAAATCTTGATTTAATATGTAACAAACGCGTTCTTTGGACATTTTCATAACCTCTACTATCTCTCTCACTTTAATTCGGCGGTCGTCTAATACCATTTGGTGAACTTTAGAAATGTAATCGTTAGTGGTTGCAGTTTTTGGACTTCCCGAACGTTCATCATCTCCCAAGCTCTTACGGCCACGTTTAAATTCAGCTGCCCAAAATTTCACTGTGGTGAATGATGGTGCAGAGTCCAACTCATTTTTGATTTGCGTAGGCGTATTGCCTTTCAAAAACAAGAATTAAATACTAGCTCGATACTACATTTTTTCCATTTTCACAAAAAACACTCACATCGACTCACTCTAACGACTGTCAACTAAAAACTGCGCATCCAAAATGACTGAAACTTCGGTAAGTACTCGTAACTGTCAAAAGATGCATAACTAGCATTCACTAGCTTTTATTGACGAGTACCGCTATCTTTACAGAAACTTTTCAGACAACCCTCGCAGCTCGAGCACTCCAGAAGTGCACTTAATTACAACTCTTAAGTGAACGTCAAGCAACTGTCAGACCTCTGTAGATTGGCTGTCTGTCGTTTAACAGTTTTGCTGTGCTTGTTCATTTCCAGTTTTAAAAAGCGAAGCCCTCTCTCAGAACACTCTTTAAAACTCGTGCTATTTAAACCAAGGAGTTGCTAACTTGTAAATGACTTAAGCTGTCATCTTACTGGACATCAAATTCAATGAAATTATTCTGGCTATAGTTGTTGACACTAAGGATTGAAAAAGTCAATGTGAATGTCATGCTTCTAAAAATGAAATCGATTGTGAGCGGATTTCGTTTTCCTTATTTCATTCGCACATCCAAATTTAATGAACCGTCAGAACATCGTATTTGTTCTTACATTGACTATACCAGACAGCCTGTAACGAAGTAAGACTATTGGACTCAAGATGGACACTTGTGGGATACAATCGATTGTTTTATAAATTTCAAAAATGAAATCGTTTAAACAATCTGAATCGGAAATTTTTTGTTTATTAATTTTTTTTACAATTATCAATTCTGAGAAAGAGAAAGTGCTTAGGTCTGAGCCAAACAGTGATACGGCATCACATGCTGGGCTGTTTCAGTGTATTCAAGATAGAGTTGGCATGTGTCCGACTAAACAAGGCCCATTTTCTTGGGATGGCATTTAGGGAAGCATTGACCGATTACGAAGTCAGTTAAGAACTTAGCGTTAGTTTCCTGGGCAATGTCTTAACAACATCCCTGTCCTCATACAACGCGTTTTGTGAATTCCCCGCGCCCGCTGGATTTTTGTTCTGACAAGCTGGATAACATCCATATATTCCATCAAATATAATTATCATAAATTATTATTGTAGGTATAGATTTATCTTGTTTTGGTTATTTTATTTTGTGGCTCATATGCGACTCATGGACGTAGAACGAAATATTTTTTTTACCACGTTTAATGAGTCATATGTGAACACATCGACCATTGAAAGTAGGTTATAAGAACCTATAACCCAACGAAAACAGATCGCTACGGTATGAAAATATATAGGGCCTGTGCATAGTTTCACATAGTCTTACCAAATTTGTTCCGGAATGGTTCAATAGTGGTATAGCTCACAGAATCGCTTTTAGATGAGTCATATTATTGTTGCTTCCAACCATTATACCAGTTTACCGCTGGCTGAGTACCGAAAAGGTTACAAAACTGACTTGTGCGGCACTTTACTTAAAAATAAAATAAATTTGCCAGACGAAGTTGTAAAAGCGAAGCTATGGAGGAGAGAAGAAATAGTTAGGCAAAAGGACAATCTCTATACTGTACTGAAATGGCATGACAAACGTGACGTACTTATGATCTCAACATACCATAGAAATAGTGTGTCTAATGTGACTACAAAAAGAGGTGATGTCATGAAACCAGATGCAATAATCGACTATAATAAATCCAAAAAAGGCATTGATATTTCGGACCAACTTGCTTCATTCCACCTAAAAGTTTAACTTGGTACCAAAAGATAGCAGTAGATTTATTATTTCAAGTCAACGTTATCAACACTAGATGCATTTACAACAGACGGCCCTAAGTTGACAGTTTTACAAGTCCAAGAACATCTAATCCGACATTTCCTTGGATCAGCAGCTTATAACCACCATCCAAGATCTTCAATCTCCTCTAGCGCTCCAAGATCTTTAAATTCAATAACTTCTCCAAGCAATTCTTGGCAAGAAATTCCACGAAATATGCACAATAAAGTCGTACGAAAAAATGGGTGCTACGACAAATTGAAAAACCAAGGATTATGGGCTAGAAAAGCGAAGCAAGTACACAATGAGTACAAATTGTGTCAACAGACACTCTGTTTAGACTGCTATAATGAGAAAAGCATGCTTGATTTTGTAGTATTTTTTCTACGAATAAAAAACCTTGTCGTTTGTATTTGAGTTGAGCATGTTTTTCTACTGGCTAAAAGACAACTTTCAGGAAAAAAAAACACGAAATTTTCTTTTAATTCCTTGAAGGTTAGGTTTTTGCTGTACATCCATGTTCATTTAAAAAAATATCACGTTATGTTCATAACGAAAAATCTACCCAAAATTGTATAGAGAAATGAGTCGCATATGACTCGTGAACGCTCTCGTGAGTTATATATGACCATTGCTTTCAATGGTTCGCAGATAAGCTACAAAAATATTCAAGGCACTGACAATTTTATCAAGAGCTTCATTGCCTGAAAAACCTCTATGGAGGCCCCTAGATCAACTGCGTGGAGCAAGATGCGAAGGCATCTGTAGGCGGTTCCA
Source organism: Volucella zonaria (assembly GCA_963966105.1). NCBI lineage: Eukaryota > Metazoa > Arthropoda > Insecta > Diptera > Syrphidae > Volucella > Volucella zonaria. The sequence continues at coordinate 54,423,151 of OZ014532.1, forward strand.
AGCCAATCCAAATTCAAGTGCAAAGGACTTATGGCGCTTCTCGCCTAGTTGATAACACGAGTATATTCATGTTTCATCATCATCGGTTTCTTCTGACAACACTCGAAGGACGGTGTGTTGAGACATTTGCTGCGGAGAACAACCTAACACAGCTTGTAAATGAGCCCACGCCAATACCGACGTTGATAGTCATACCGCCAACACCCTGGACTTGTTTTCAACTTCTCATCCTGATAAGTACATCGTTGATGTGCTCTCCCCTCTAGGCTCATCGGACCATTGTGTTATATCAGCTAATTTCTCGTACGCCCACCACACAGTTAGAGAAAAGATTCCCAAAAGAACAGTATGGCAATACGAGGAAGCCAATTGGAGCGGTCTTAATAGCTTCCTTAGGAATTTGAACTAGTCGTTATGTTTCCTCGGTCACGACATGGATGCCGCTGCTGATATCATCACAGACTCTCATTCTCTTTGGAATGATAAACTTTATCCCTCATCGTATGAAGAGTATCAAACCAAAAGAAAAGTCATGGTACGACTCGACCTGTAAAGAGGCTGTTAGTGTTAGAGAAATGTTTTTTCGGTCCTTCAAGACCAACCCGACAGAGGAAAACCGAAAAAAGTTTAAACGAAACTTTCTTAAGCGTATACAATTCCAATCCGACCAAAAACTGGGGCAAAAAAATACTACAATGTCCCAAAGGCAGTAAAAATTGTTGGTCGTTCGTCAAAAATATATGAAGTTCTGCCTCATCCTCCATCCCGACGCTCATTTATAATGACATTCCAGCGGTCAGCTCTTTGGACAAAACCAATATGCTTGTGCACACTTTGCGGCTAGCTCAACACTCCCAGATTGTGCTTTGTTGCTGCCTACACTTGAGTGCGTCGAATCTTCAATGGGACGAATACACTTTGACTTAAAGTGTAAAGAAATTACCTTTCGCAACGTTCAATTCAAGTTGTCTTGGATGGTTTCAAATCTGATATTCACAAAATAAATGCTGGTGTGCCCCAGGGTTCCGTTCTGTCTCCGACACTCTTTTTAATTTTCATCAACGATCTCTTGTCTGCTACTTCTAATCCAATATATTTCTTTGCTGACGACAGTACTCTCTGTTTTTCATATTCGTTCCCGGACTCACGTCCCTGCTCTTCGGCTGTAGAACGGGAACGGCAGCGTCTGTTAAGCTCATTAAATTCTGATATTAACAGCATAACTATTTGGGGAACGACTAACAGAGTACAATTTAATGCTTCCAAAACACAATGCTGTCTGCTGTCATTGAAGCGAAATTTAAACACCCAACCGTTATCCACCAATGGCACTTGCATCGTCAAAACCAATAAACTTTCCATTCCCGGTATGTGTGTCAATGAAAACTTACGTTGGAATGATCACACATTTATCCGCCCAAAATTGGAGTACAATTCCCACATCTAGCCGGGTGCGGCCAAAACATCTCTGCACCTGCTAGATAGGATTCAAAATCGTCCGATAAAACTGATAGGTGATACTAATATCACTCAAACAATAGACACTATCGAACACCGATGTAGTGTCTCGTGTCTTACTCTGTTTTATCGCTATTTCCACCAACAGTGGGCATTCCGCCCATTTAAGTTTTTAACCGTAACACCCGTCTCGCTATGAATGTTCATCAGTATATCCTCAAGCTCACTTTCGGACGTACTCTAAAATATCGTAATTCGTTCCTAAGCTGCGCAGCTCTCTTATGGAATGACCTGCCTAGCTCTTTATTATATTATTATTATTATAACCTCCAAATATTTAAAACCAACGCTCACCGGTACCTCTCTTTCTATCCTCTCTGATTTTCCTTCGCCCGCGATGTGTGCAAGCATTTTAAGGGAACTTAAATCTCTTGAGCGCGCCCAAATTATAAAAAAAAAAAATTCTATGGTACATAAACCTCTGTTTGGAAGAGAGAAATTATATTTAGTGTCTTAAATAAGACTGAAAGCTCCGGCTTCTACATTACGAATCAGTACACCGCTTGCATTGAGATTTGTGGATGATTTCCAAAAGTTTTTCGGCATGCGAGTGCTGGTGTGATTAGCATCGAAATTTTTTCAAGGATCTCCATGTGTCTCGACTAGTTTTTGTTATTGCATAGTTGGTAAGGCTCTAGTGCACTTGCGACACTCATCTGGTTTTACATTTATGTCCAGGGATGCTAAGTCAATAATATATACGCAGGCTAGTCTCTACACCTCTTAAAGGACGAAAAAGTGTTTATTTTTGTTTTTAACCAGTCGTTTCTAAACGTAGAGCCTGCCATAGCATGAAAGGCATTTTGCCAGCTCTGCTCAAAAGATGTATCCAGTTTAGGTTATGGTGTAGACTTAAGACCTACAACAAGATATCGATTCATACGTAACATAATTGGCGATGAAATGAACGACGGAAAATTTGGCTGGGTTAACATTTCGTCCTTCTGTTTGGCGCGTATTTTTTTTAGGGAATTTCGTGTTATTCTGACTTGTTGTTTTTTATAATTAGCGCGCGCTCAAGGGGCTAAAGTGTGCCTTTAAAATGTTTGTACATAGTGCGTGCGAAGAAAAATTAGGGGGAGGTGTACAATGTACATTGGTCTTAAATGTTTGCAAGTTACGTATGTCAGTGTTTTTCTTACAATGGATCAAAGTAATGAGGACAAACCGCTCGGTTGAGAACTGTATATTTCGACTCATGATCGCTACTCTGCTGTCAAGCTTAAGTTTTTTTTTTTAGGATTGACGCGCGTTTATCAGCGTTTGCAATTCTTCGAAAGAAAATCGAAATTACCAATTTGCGCTATTTTTATTCCACTACTTCCCACACGATTTTAGGAGAAAGACTAGGAGTTTGAGTGGTCAGATCCAACTTGTGTAATCGAGGAACTGAAGTCTAAAATGCCGATAAACCATTTAACGGTTGATAAAATATCTTTTCCTTGTTGTTTGTGGCCTGGAGCAATGATTTGGAGAATGTCCCTTGCTGGTTGTTACTAGCCAGCTGACTTCTGCTTTATATAGATTTGTGTGTTCTGACCCTGTTTATTCAGGCCACATCTTTGCGTAAATCTGCTCTCAGCCTTTGCAAGGAAAAGCGAAGGGAGTTTTCTCTTTACCAAACTTAGTGATGATTCATACAGATTAGCTTCACTTTTGGCCAGTTCGTCGGCTGTCTCATTTCATTCTACATGTCTGTGACCTGAAACCAAAAGATGAAAGATCTTTAAGCCAAGGCCTTTTTTTTAGCTAGTTTAGAGGACGAGTTGGAGCACTTGGCTACGTTGAGTTAGACTGGTAGTATGATCGTAAACAGCTAGTAATGTTCCCTAATTGCCAGGATCTATGCCTGAAAAACTCTTGATAAATGGCCACAGTGGAATCATTTTATGTGGACTTGGTTGTTAGTTCAAAAAAGGCGGTTGGGCTTACTTCATAGCCCAGTTTGTAAGATGGTTAGCTCCTATGTCTAATTGCGATCGATTTGTACTGATCTGGATGGAAGCAGTTATTACTTAAGAATAAGTAATGTGTGGTTACAGCAGAGTTGGTAATCCAAAAATATTTTGGAGTAATATTAGCTCAAATTAAGAACATGGTACAATTGTATTGATATGAATGTCAATTATTTATCCGTGGCTTCGATGGAGCGCCTTTCTTGTTTTCCTTGGTTTCTTTGGTGGAAGTAGATACTTCTCCCGTAATAGAGCTTGCTAGCAGCAATCCTAATGCTTCAGATACAATGCTGACGTTGCCGGCCAACCGGAACTTCTTATGCGGTTTTGGGCAACCCGATGTTTAGTGTGCTGGATTTCCGCATTCGCACCTTGGCTATAACGCTGCAATAGTCCGGTCCTTTTTGTTTGAGGATACAAATCGTTAAGGTGATTTTGCATAGATGTGAGAAAAAAACCCTGAGTTTGCTTATTACAAAAGAACGGGCAATTACGTTGCTTTCTCAATTAATTCTCCCTATATTTATTACATTCCACGGCTAAACATTAAAGAAAAAAATAAAATAAAAATAAGCTAGAATTTTTCTTCGTGGGCTAATGACTCATAGGACATACGAAAGAAACAAAATACTTTTTGTTTTTCTTTTTATTTTTTTATGTTTTAAAAGACATAACCGACAAACATAAATGATGATCATTGTCGCGCACAATCATTCTCTTCCGCGTTTCAATTGAAAACAACTTACTACGCAGCACGTTTCTGTTTCTGACTCTGTCGCAGTTGGGCCATCCACTTTGCCCATACCCATCTCCATTATGTTCAGAGTCTAGCGCTTCTCTATTGCATAGTCGGTCAAATGGTGAACACTCGCGCTTGTCATCAAACCGCTAAGAGTCATCCGCCGTGTACCCGGTTCTGCCCTATCCACCCCATGAGACAACTAAAAATGCGCATATTGCAGCACACTTTTGCATTAGCAATTGAACACATTTCTCTGGCTGAGATGTAGTCGTAGTATGTAATGTAGTATGGCATGTTGCCACACACCGTCAGCACCGTCATCGGCGTCGCGCGCGATCATTGCGATCGTCGGGAATTATGCATGGCCAACACCTTTAAGCGAACTTTGCTAGTGTTGGCCCCTTTGTCACTTTTGTGTGACTTCAATGCGCAATTTACGTGTCCTTTTGTCTTAGGCGGACAGTGGTTATAAACACTGTTTTTCGCGCGACATTTGCAATACACTAGCTTCTTGGTCTTCCTCTTTTTTTCTACGATTTGCCTAGCTTTACTGAAAGTGCTTAGCGGACCCAGTTTCAGCTTCTTCTACGACTACTTCCCGGTGCGTAGTGTTTGCTATTTGAATCGGTGGCGTGTATTTATAGATTTTGACTGCATACAGTGCAGGCATTTAATTAAATTATCCGTTCGTCGGTTTACCATAAGTAAGTACTACGTATGTGCATGTGTTTACATTAATTAAGGCTGCTGGCCAATGTCATTATATTCCTCTAATGATATTTAAGCGGTCGACAATTGAAAATCATGAAACAGAATTAAAACGTAAAAATACGAATACGAAGAAAGAGTCATCGACTATTTTTGTTGTTTGCAATGCAAAGCCTGAACAATCAGGGCAACATGACGGCTGTAGTTCTTCAAACGACCTCACTGTTGACAAGATACGAATATCTATGTATAATTGACATTTTGTCAAACTCAATGATGGAAAAAGAGCCATTTGACTGTCGCCAAATTAATTAGATGCTAGAAGCGAAAGTAAGACCGACTTGAATTCGTATTTTATGACTTGGATTATTTTTGGAATTCTAAATAAGCCCAGCCGATTATTCTTGGTGCCAACTAAAGCCTGGGCATGTACCGACCAACTGCCGCCTTCTTACAATATGGTGGAACCACAGGCAACTGCTAAAATGAATCACATTTGGGCCACGTAAAAATGAAGAAAACTGATTCGGCACAATTTATCCCAAACGTCCAAACATGGGCAATAATATACCCACCACTCTAATTCCTGTCAAAAGTAAGTCCTTGTTTGTATAATGTCTGCCAGTGTCACGTAATTCATTTGTATAGAATGTCCAGACATGTGTATCTTTTCACGCACTTACATTTAACGCAATTAGAAATGAAGGTGACAGGACTAGACAAAATGGCTTTTGAATTGCAAAAACCAATACAGGCTCAAGCTCCAGCCGAGTTTCAAAGAAGGTGCCGAAAGAAAAATAATTGAATCAATCAAATGTGAAAACATCAACAAGCTCTTAGCTTGTAGAGTGGCCTCTAGCGGCGCAGTAGCAATGTAGATACATGGGTGAAATATGTAATATTAGATGTACTTAATTATACACGTTACATATTTTAACGGTTAATAAAATGAGAGTACTGTAGTCACCAAGGGAACATACTGGATTAGAAGCGGCAGACTAGAGATCATTAATGAAAATTAAAAAAGACTATCGAACACAGAGCGGAGCCCTGGGGTACACCAGCTCTTATTTTGTGGATATCAGAGTTGAGATCAGCTATGTCAACTTGAATCGAAGATTCCGAAACGTAACTTCTAATCTATTGAAGCCGACATTAAGTCTGATGTCAAACTCTGACAAATGCCTTAGAAATATCAAGTACAGCTATCTTGGTTTCGTCATAACCTTGGAAAGAAGGGACTGGAACTGAACCATCTACTCGGAAAGAGTCCTAAAGAGTATGATTGATGAAAAAGCTTACGCAGTGGTTTGTGTATATTGAGAACATTGCTTGATCGCTGTTGGATTCGTCCAACAGAATATTCAACGCGCTCAAATGTAGATGGATACAAGGCATAATCTGGAAACGTTGAGCTGGCTGCGAAGTACAAGGTGGCCTAAAAGTTGTCACCCGATGTTCTTTGGTTGTAACTTCTTTTTATGAATGAAAAACTTTGGTTCTGCTATTGGATTATGTTTATTTGATGTCTTACATTTTTTTTTCATTAAGTCAAATAATATCAGCTAAGTGGCCACCGCCAGAATTAAAGACGATTCGGACCCGACTTGTGGCATTTTCCATCACTCTTGCCAGAACTTCCGGCGATAGGTCCTCGCATTCTTGACGGATATTCTCTTTGAGGGTTTCAAGAGTCTGAGGCTTGTTGACATAAACTCGTGAGTTCAAAAAACTCCACAAAAAAAAGTTGGGAACAGTTAAATCAGGCGATCTTGCCGGCCAGTACTAATCGCCAAAACGAGAGATTGGAAGTGCAGCCCTCAGAATTTCGGTTGTGGCTCGTGAAGTATGTGCCGTTGCTCCATCCTGTTGGAAGCACATGGTCTCCAGTCGCAATTCATCCAATTAAAGAAGGAGGAAGTCGTTAAGCATGGCTCTGTAGCGCTCGATGTCTACATAAGTCGTTTCGAAAAAAATAAGTCCCGATGACACCTCCAGCGTAAACAGCACACCAGAAAGAAGTAACTTTGAGCGGGTGTAATAGCTCTTCGTGGGTTTTACGCGGGTTCTTGATGCCCCGGAAGCGATAGTTTTGTTTATTCACATATCCACAGAGATGGAAATGGACCTCGTCGCTCAGGATGATTTTCGATGAAAAGTTGTCTCCCTCGTGGTCGAGATTCAGGATGGTCACATTTACACGCGCTTGGCGGTCACTTTGTAAGGGAACATCTTACAGTTTTTCACCAAAATTCTGTGTACAGACTGATTTCCAATTGCGTGGAACATCGTCTGTTCCATACTCCGGGGTCTTCTGCGATCACAGGTGCGATATTCTTAGTAGAACGGCTTCTCCGTTCTATTCCGCAAACAAATCGTAACAACCACATATTACGCGTTCTTTAGAACTATAGCGATTCATGTCTTGTTGAAGTGTATTTTGTATCTGTTTACTTCATAAATGTCAAAGTAGAATTCACATTTGCCGCCTTTTGCCACTAAGGAATGCGGAAGAAATATGAGTGTCCTTGCGACAACCCAACTTTTGACGGGATGTGTAAATTGGCCAGACAACACGGCATAGATCAAAGCAATGCTTGTGAATAAGATACTCATTGCGGCTGCTGACGGCCGCCAATGACTGATGGTAGGGGTCACAGCGGTTGCCTATAAGGTGGCGTCCTGTCTTCCCTGCTATGATTTATTTTGATCAGCTCAATGATCAACGCGGTCAATACTTCTGACATCTATGCGTAAGCATACGCGGATGATGTATCTTGTATGTTGAACAATGTCTAGTGACAGTCTGCTCTAAAGCGCTGGTAGACCTAAAGATGATTGATGATTTGTGCACTATAAATGGGCTTTCAGTAAATCGTATTTGAGTGTCATCCTGGATAACAAACTTCTATGAAATAAACATGTCACGTTGAAAAGGCGCAGTCGGCCTTCTGGCAGTGCAAAGGAGCTGTTGGGAAGACATGGGGACTGACTGTCGCCGAGAAGGGTCATTTTTATCCACATGGGGATGATAAATCGAATTGTATTCTCTACGTCGGTTGTTTGGTGAAACAAGCTCTCGCGAAAATACCTTACTGCTGTTTTTTATCAAAGTACGGCGTGTCTTGGATGAGGGCTTTCGCTAGAATGCCTGGCTTCGATCTAAATGCATTGATGAATCTCCTTCTTGATATTAATATCATGAATTTTCAAAGCCATTTCCCGTTTAAAAATGAGTGATCTTTGGTACAAACGCCCGCCGACTGTCTTATGAGATTTGTTCTATGGACGACATGATGAAATGATGAAATGACACCAGAGCTCCTGCTGTGGAAAAAATACGAAATCGACTTTTTCTGTGCCCAAGACTGGTTTGGAGCAAAATTTGAGCCAGGAATGTGGAATGAGTGGCCACAGATGTCTTCAAAACCGATTTAGGATGCGGCGGTTGTCTGGAGGACGACAACGTTTGATTTCATTCCTCGTTAGGAAAACATGTGTCTGTCTTCTAAGCGGAGATATACGCACTCCTGATGGCAACGAACAAGATTGTTAAGGATCGGTGGAGAGTGCGAAGCATTTGCTTCTTTAGCGACAGCCAAACTGCTTCGAGAATGCAAGACTTCACTGAACAGAGACCGAAAGCTAAATTTGTCTGGGTTCCATATCACAATGGGATCACGGGAAATGAAATCGCCGATGAACTTTCTAGGCAAGGCTCAGAGGATAGTGTTTCAGAACCCGAGCCTACTTTAGGTCTGCCTGCGCCCTCGATTATAAATTCCATTGACAGTTGGGTGTTATATAAGCACAACTGCAGATGGTATGGAATCTATAGATTGCCCGGCAGAAGATGTGAATGCTTCCCGAAGTCTCTATGTTGTCAGCAACCTTCCTGCTGTCTCTCAGTAAGCAGACTGCTCACTGGCGTCATGACGTGGCTCTACATTTTTGCTTAGCACTTAAGTGCGCTGCACATAGGTGTTACAACATCCTGCGACGCTTGCTGTGAAAGTGATGATGACACCGCGGTGCACTACTTCTGTGAATATTTGGCTTAGGCTCGCAAATACTCTGCGCTGATGTGGCGGGTGCTGCTACTGTAGGCAGTTTATCACTGAAGGGCTTACTTATATTTCTTCGAAAGACTGAGTAAATACATTAAAGGAACTTACAAGGGTTATAATGGACTGGTTCTTTGTCTGAGTGCTCTGTTCCGACAGAAAAGAAAAAACACTTGACAGCTGGAATGCCATTATAAATGACGAGTGGATGTAGGGTGTGAAACCGAAAACGTAGCTCTGTAGTATTTTTTGCTCAGTTTTTGGGGGTATTGGAATTTCACAAGAATGATTTCGGATATCCTCGGTCCGGTTGGTCTTGCGGCCGATAATAAAAACAATTTTGTAATACGTACGAATATATTCTCTTTACAGCTGATAAAATCTTTTAGCACAAACAAGTGCATAATCAACATCTTGAAATGCTTTTAAACGCGGCTTTACTGTATTTCGCTAGAGAGGTCCTAGGTATGGGTTTGAAATCTCTATGTTTTCTTCGAGATTCAGCATTGGCCAATATATTTTCGCTGGCTAACTTACTTGAGTTACCAACGAAGGGTTGTCGACAATTCGGTGGGATCTCAGGCGGCGATGTTAAGAGACTTTTGTTCTGTAGTTAGAATAGATGAAAGAGTCTTCCGTGGGAAACTATGTGCACTTGGCTTTAAATAGACAGCTTTCTCATTACTCTTAAAGTTTCGTCGATTTGTGGTATGGATATAGCTTTTCAAGTATTTTCTTAGTCAAAAGGATGTAAGTGGTGCCCATCGTCGTCCATTATAAATAGTTTATTTTGCCGGAGAGCAGAATAGTGTATGCTGCACTTCCAGATATTTTTGGTAGTAGAACCTCTCCATTGTCTATATCTCTATGTTTTTTATTTTCTTCCGGAGAAGCCGGTGTTCATTACGTTTTCTTTGATCTTAGAACTTGTAGATAACCTCTTGTTTCGGAGCTCTCTTCATCGGATCAGAGGTTTTTTTGTGGTTGTTGAGTACTAGATTTTGCAATGTCGCCAGTGATCTTCCGTGGTGGATGCGGTAGTGGAGGACTTATCGCAAGGTTTTGGAAATATTTTTGGAAAAGGCTTCCGGCCGTGCCTTGCGATTGCAGCTGTTTGAAACCGAGCTTCCTTACAAAATGTTTACGCTATTTTGGTATCCCAGATATCTGCATATCTCCTTGCTGTAGAGTATTTTATTGCCATATATTTTCCTTTTGAAGACATTTCTTAAAAGAATTGTGGAAGTAGAAGCAATCTTTGGGGAGAAATCTAGAGTTAAAAATGCGCTGTTTCTCTTCTCTGTACCATGTTATGGAAAGAAATTCGATGCCAGAATACGACGGAGTAAGAAGAACATGGTAATAAGTTGAAAAGGTAGCACTACAGCTAGGGCTGTGTTGGAGAGAATAGAGGTATATTGCCACAAACACGTTGATAGGAACCGAGGCCAACTCAATCAGATTAAGTTTTGCTATATTCTTGCACTCAATATAGCACTCTAATAAGATACTAGCTTTCCTTGTTAATTGACTTCTGTTGTTTTGTTCTTGCTACCTGTTGTTGTGACATTCAGAAACAGAAAGTGCTTCACCACCTTTTCAGCTAATCTTTTCTGGATTTATACGCACTCAGAGTCAGTGGCTAGAGTGACGCATTTGCAGATGTGCCTGCGTGACGTTATCTTTTATTGATTCCGAATCAGACGGAAAGAAATATCACGGGTTCCGAGGGACTTATTCAAGTGGTGAAGTTGGCCGTCTTCAGCGAACTGCTCTTTATTTCTGTGGTCATTAAGTTGTCTACTATGCTTTTGACTGTAATCTTATTGTGCCATAATAATTTTGTCTGTGACTTATGATTGTTTTCAAATTATTTTCTTTGCTGAACCTGTCGAATGTGTAGCAGTTCGGTCGTCAATATACATAAATTATGGCGCGCCCAGAATATATTCGGGCCTTCACCGTCTTTTCGATTGTCCTGTACCTTTGCCTCAAATCCACTTTATTTCTCAAATGCGACTGGTTAGTCTATGACTTCGTATGAGTATGTTACTTATAATCGTAAGGCCCGAAGTTTTTCGTATGAGGTCTGATGCATGCCATTTGCCATGGAAATGACCGTTTTTTTTTTTTAATTCTCTGACCCGCCAATTGCGAAGTAAGTCACTTTGACCTAAAAGATATTTTGTAACATTTAGTCTCTAGTTAAGCTAGTAGGTTTTCTACTTTTGGAATGAAGTTTATAATACTACCAGCAGAGGTCCGAAGTTCGCAAACTAGCGACTAAGAACCCTATTAGATATACATCCATCGGCGCTTGCTGTTCCACCATTGGATTAGTAGGTGATGGAGAGACTCAATCTCTTCTGTTGTAGTGCCCTATGACGGTATCAGAGAGTCCCAATGTTATAGGACCTAGCCATTTTGCACGTACCTAGTTTCTATCTAATGGAACAGAGTAGAGAGTTTGAGAGTCTTATACAAGGCTGTTACTTTTCTCGTTAGCTTACTCGATACCTGCGATAACCATCACCATATCAGCACTAAATATCTGATTCAAGAGATTTCTGTAGATTCCGAAGTTCAGAACTCCAAAGTATGCCTGACTGTCCATGTGTACAGCAATTGAGCTCCAGATTTTCTTGCTCAATGATAATTGTCGCCACCTTGAGCTACCATTATCAGCTAATTCGACTTTCATCCTCAATTCTAAAGGAGCCGCCTATTCCTAGGACTCCACAGTGCAATCTAGCCCCCGTGCGGATTTTTATTTTAAAGTCATCGGCGGAAAAAGCCTTGTTTTTGATTTGTATAATATATTCTCCATATACGAGTAGGACTGAATATCCTGCTAGAAATTTTGATAGAGAATTCCATTTCAAAGATCAGTCTTGGAATCATGTGTGTGAGTGCTGAGTATACTCTGTAATGCGGCTATAAGCAGCCGTCCGGTATTTGACGAATAACAAAAATTAAAAAATAGCTAGATGAGCCGTGAGAGAACCTCGCCCTGGAGAGTTCCACTGCACACCATTTTCTACAAATTGCGTATTCCCAAATTCGAGTTGATTCTACACGATTTGAGCATCGCACCAAGTCTAGAATCCCTTTTGCACTTACATTATTGAACGCTCCTCGACGTCGTGGAATGAAGTAGACTGTGAATTTTTATATCAATTGTATGTAGTACCCTAGGAGGAACCGTATCTACCTACCTGTATCCTATGCAAGGGTGTTGTGCTTTAGATACAATAGATAATAGTCATGTCACGTAAAAATTTCCGTTTGTGCGGCTTACCTCTACTGATTTTAGAATGAAAATGACACGTGCTTTCTTGCGTTTGCCCTTTCTACGGACCAGATAGCATCTATCGGACGAATATAAAGAAGCAGGAACCGATTTCCCAATATGAATTTGTAAAATCTCATTTCTACTTTGTGTTGATTTCTTTGAAGATTATTCAGCAGTGAGAAGCGGCCTCATGTTATTTGAGGTGACTATGCTATGTTGTGGTTTGATTTGGACTACTTGCATCGGATATTGCAGACTGAATATCTATAGCCCTATACGCCTCCTAGAACTAAGTCAGTAAAGTCCATTTTATGGGTTTCCAAGTGGTCTCTTTATAAATGCTCATTTATCGGGGCGATTAACCGTTAATGACGCTGTCGGCTATCTCCTAGGGCTTCGTGTCATTTGAAGGGGTCTGAGCCTTATGGAAGTCATGGACCTCTATTCCGTCGATCTTTAAATCTTCTATTCGGAGATAGCATTTTGGCTTACTGGGTATACTGTTAAGCGTACTTACGTACGGCCCTGGTCAAGATCGCCTTTTTTTTTCTTTTCGAGTAATTCTCATTGTTCTTCGGGGATGTCATTCTTTTGGACGCGTGCCTTCCCTGGGCTTTAAACAGCTTACTTCATTAAGCAGTCCTCAAAGTCATCAGTGATCTTTGTCATAGCCTTAACTTTCGGTTTAGATGGCCTTTCATTACTAGGTCCCGCCTTAGTGGTAGCAGACTTCGTGGATCACTTGCCTCTTTTACTAACCTCTTTCTTTCTTGAGTGCGGTTTGCCTTAGAAGCAGCGGCCGTCGTGTTGACCATTGGGGATTACAGGACTCTGTCGTGGTGCAGGCCATTTCAGTGCACCTTTATTTCAGCCCAGGCTAGAAAGTGTTTTTCTTTTCCAGAACAACCTCCACCTCATTTGAATTGGCGAGATATTCTTCTTCTTAACTTTTCGCGGTACCTAAGGTGAATGTGCAAGTGATTGGTCGAGTGGCTTATCTCCACGAGTAGGGATATGATGGTCAAGTGCCGACAGAGCTGGTAAGGCAATTATCGAACTAAGGCAACTAATGCACGCATCTGCGGGAGGCCTTTAATGATTCTTCATCATTCATTCTTCTGCTGGTTCACAATACCGCTGTAGTTTGGATGTATGCGTCTTAAAATTTTATATACTCAGCACAAGAGATGTTCCACATGGGATGCCTCTATTGTCCCTGTTGGCATACATATGATGTATGAAGCCTGGCGAACTATCAATCTTGGTCTTGCATTATTTCGATGCACTACCAAGCCATGGTGCTCTAAGACGTGTTCAGAATCACCTCAATCAGACTACATAACTTCCTTTCACCCTTATTCTATCGCTGTAATTCGTCTTTAAAGTTTGTTTACACTCTATCAAAATTATTCCGCACTCGTCGCAAATGTAGACCATTAGCCTGCACTGGCAGTGTGTACGTATCGCCTTTTACCATGAATTTATTGCTAACTCTATTCGAAAAATGAAAAATCGCTGAAATTACAGAAAACAGTCACTGTCACAATGGCCGAAAAGCAATTTGAATCGTCTTGACACCTTTTCGTTACGAGTACGAGTACCTACCATGTTTCACCATCGTGAGTAAGTGGTTATTCTCACATTAGTCACCTCGTATAGTTTGTATAAAACGACCGACGACTGACGACGTCCTACCTTAATAAATTGCTGTGGCGACCAATTATTTCGCAACGTTTACCCACGTTGACCTCTGTCAAAAGGTTAACAGTACAAAGTAAAGAGTAATAAAGCCATTAACGGAGCATTCAACTTCCCGGCAAACGGTAGAGGAACCAAAAACCCCCGACAAACCATGAGTAGTGCGAAAAGGAAAAATCGCTCCAATCTAGGACTAACACTAAAAAGTGGCAGACCTGCCTATTGCCAGTGATGCAACACCATCAATTGAAAACACCATACGAGACTAATTGTGGAAAACAGTGAAATTGGCCGATATTTTCGCCAGCTGTAGCTGATAGAGATGCCCTCGTAAGTGATGATGTTTTTAAGTCGCGTGTTGACAAAGTCACTCAACTGTTCACCTCGTGGGAAAGTGTGAATGAACTGCCGGTGATGACACTTTACAGTTTACGATATAGGTACCGTGCTATCGATTTTTGCTTTCTTAGAAAATTGCCCACTCAATTTGAGAGGGTTTAAGTGGTGGTAGTAGGTGTGGTGAAATTTGCTTCTCACCTGCATGTCGTATGACGAAATTTCGTTAAATGAAGGGGAACGGTTTTAAACAATAACAACGTCAGCCTTGCAAGTCATTCAACTTTGCCATCGATACAGTTTAATCAATTTCGATTTTTTTTTTGTTTCTTATTCCTCCTCTACTTCTTCCTGATGATGATGGAAGAGAACCCGAGGAATGAGACTCGAATTGGTAGAATAGGTAAAGGAAGAGAAGCCCTAAAGTGGTACGTAACGTAGCCACAGTCTCTTTAGAATTTTGGTTACTCTTTAGAAAGTCCATTTGGCGCGCTGGCCGCTGCGCTGCTTAAATGTCATTCACTCCAAAAAAAGCAAGCAAAACCAAAACAATCGAACGAAGAGAAACCGAAACAGAAACCCCAAACGAAAAGTGTTTAAGCGGGAGTACGAAACGAGAAACGATAAACGAGAAACGAGAAACGAGAAACGAATCCATAGCTATAGTATGCACGGTACGAGTACTCGTAGTAGCAGCTAGCAGTAGCAGTAGTAAGACCGACAGAGAGACTGAGAAGAGGAGTGTCGTGCCTTGTCGTGTCGGTCGTGGTCGTCGACCACCGCTTTTCACCGAGGGTGAACGACCGACCTAGCCATTTGTTTTTGTCGCTGTGTGTGTAGTAAATCGAGAATAATGCCCCCATATAGCATGTTGAAAAGTCCACAGAATGAAGAAAGATGAAAATAAAAAAAAATAAAAAAAAGGGAAAAAGAGGACGAAATGAAAACAGAATAAAACAACATGGACTACGCGCGGACCAAAATAACCAGCTGCGCTCTTTGATTTCTCGGGGGCAGTAGCTGTAGTTGTAGAGAGAATCAGGGAAATGGTTTCGCTGTTGTGTTATTGTTGGTGTTGTTGTTGTTGGTGATGGTGGTGACGATGGCGATGGAACTGTGGGTTAAAAGTGCGTATACGGTTGGGGTAAGGATTGGGGGTGGCGGTGGCGCGTACAATTTTTTTTGTTTTGTTTTATTTCCATCTACAGAGGGTGTATTTTTAGAAGTGATCTGAAGTGGAGGAAATTTTCTTTCTTTTTTATATTTTATTCGATAGGAGTTCATACATTTGTACGTGTATATATGAACGTATGTAGGTATGCGTGCTCAAGGCTTAAATGTCCGTTGGCTTATAGAAATGGATTAACACACATTATAACAAATATGAAATTTATTTATTTTTAAGCAAAACATTAAAGTAAAATTAATTCACAAATATTTTTTTTTTTAACTTTCAGGTTCGTGTCAAGATGATTTATTAGTAAGTAGACATAAAACAGGACGGATTTTTGGAAAAGAAAAAAATTCTACCGAAATATAGTACATAGGGTAACGGCTAAAAAAAACGTTAAAAAAAAATTTCATTGGATATCGAAACAAATACAGTGCATTCTCGATTATCGCAACTAATTAAAACGAGGGTAGTTGCAATGACCGAGGTTGCTGCAATAACCGAGTAAATTTTTTTCATGCTCAATTCGAGATGAAAAGTGAAAATCAGACAACCGAGACATTTGTGAGTATTTAATACAACAGCTGTCCTCAAAGGTAGCTCATCTTCATCTTTCCAATCACTATGAGAAGCCATCAACACATTCTAGCATTTTGTGACTGAATCTGCCTGCAATCCATCCCATGGTAGAAGGTAAATTGCATTTCGGAGATTGAATGCTTTAATTTTTATTTCAAGGTCTGATCCCTCGCATCCAGCTAAAAACGCCAACGGGCTTTTTTTGTAGTGCAACTTTGTCAAATTTATAACGTTCTGGTCCATTGGCTGAAGGATTGCAGTGCAATTTGCAGGAAAACACATGCCAACGATCATGCCGTCATCACTTTTTGACTCGGCATCTTTTAGATGGCAAGGAGCGTTATCCAAAAGTAATAGCGCCTTTGTTGGAAGTCCTTTCGAACTTAGAAAGTGTCTTACCTAAAAGAAACAAAAAACGTATGAGAAAAAGACCTATTTGTGGCTGGTAAAATTTTGTTACCTCAGGCGCAAATGTCGAGTGGAACTTAGCTCAAAAATGCTAACGTCACCCAAGCAGTTTTATTTGCAAGTGGTAAACATTTTTAAAAGATCGTGGGTTTATAGATTTGCCCATGACGAATAGCTTAACTTTGTGCAAACCCGAAGCGTTAATGCAGGCAAGAAACGTGATTCTTTCTTTGCTTGTCTACAAAACCTACAAGGGTTTTGCTGGGCATAAGTTAGTACAATAACCCGGACTCATCGGCGTTATAAATTTGATGGGGAGTCAAATCGAGGTCTCTGACTTTTTCCTTAAATTTAATCAAGAAAGGATGTACAAGCTGCGGTTTGTTTGAAAGTTTTACTCCACAAATTTTCAACAGGCGAATTCCATTTCTTTTCTTAAAATTTGTCACCCAACCATTGCTCGCATTAAAAGATCCTGGTCTCTCCTTAATTTTTTCATGCAATGAGCACGCCTTTGTTTTTAGGACCTCCCTGGAATTGGGACATTTAGACATTGATTTAGGAACCACTTGTACAAAGCTTTTTCTACGTTAGGATATTCGCATCCCTTTAATGTAATCCCTTTTCCGGGTCCACATTCGGCATCGGAAAAAAACTTTCTTATTGCATCCTCTTTTCGTTTTATTCTGCTTACTGTAGATTTATGAACATTATACTCACGGCATATTGATTTAATCCACTTTTATTTCTAATTGATAGTTTCACAATTTTTTGTGTAATACCAATTTTTCGAAACACACAGGCGACTGATCCCTAAACAAAATTCATTAAACTAACAACAAAATCTTGCATTCAATAGATACATTCATACAACTTCATCGTACCATCAGTTAAAGGCGTGAATCGAGAGTTGCGTGAATCGAAATTTGCGTTAATCGAGAACGTACTGTATTAATATGTAAATAAAAAAGAGAATTTTTAATTAAACCCTCGCTGTTTTCTAGAAACCATCAAATTAATGAAAAAAATCATATTGCGCTAGTGGTCGGTCTTACAAGTTCTAGTGGTCGGCCAGGCCCAATCAATCAATGAAAAGAACATATTCAATGATCATTTAAGGGTTTATTTGAAAGCAAAACATTTGATAAACAATATTTTATTATTTTTAATAGCATAGAACAAAAAAACAAATCATAAAAAAACACTAAGTTGGCACCAGTTTGTTAAGAGACCAAGTTGGTATCAAACCATACAGCATCAACATTAACAATGTTCAAAAACGAAATAACAAAAAAAAAGGTGCATAGGTAGTTAAACAAAAAATGAACTTCAAAAATTTCTACATACAGCGTATATTTATAGCTAAATTTTAAATAAAAAATAATTTAAATTGCACAATACTGGCAGATAAAATCTGAGTTAGATGCTTCTGCATAACTGAGTTCTTTCAACGAAGTACATTTGAGGTGGAACCACGAAGGACAAGAATCACATCACTTATAAGTTCTTCAAAACAATGCTTGCACATTTGTTTGGTTTCCGAGGCTGTTGTTGAACTTTGTTTGGGTATAATTCTTCTTTCCGGCTTCCCTCTATGTTGTTTCTGTTTAAGAAGCTTCTTGGCCAGACGTTCTTCCTTCCGCTGTAATAGAGCTTCCTGTTCCAGTTGTTTTTTCCGCTCTTTGTTTAAAAAAATGTCCCTCCAACCTTGTGAGGATATAGCACTTGGAGATCTTGTAGAGTCTTTGGATTTCCTCTTGCTTTCAAAGCCAATTGGCTTGGGATAAAATAGCTGGGTCGTCATTGCATGTGATACGTCTGACCGTCCGCTTAATGATGAAGTTACAGTGACATCTGAAGTTGAACAGGACGGTATTTTGTTTATTTCTAAATCTTCTTTTCGATTTGTTGACGTTTCAGCTATGTGTAATACTCCTTCGTCGTCTATATCAAAGATGCCTGATGGTATTTCAATATCACCTAGTGTAACGTTCAAAAGCGCGATGTTGATATGGCATTTTCCTCCTCTTAACTGTCAGGTCCTTCTTGTGGAATGCAGTCTGGTCCTCTTCTTCTGAGGTGTGGGTTAATTCCTTTTGAGCAGGTATGATTTTTTTCGGATCGCCTATTGGCTCTGCTGGCAAATGAGGTTGAGCTTCTGGAACATTACATGAACTTACCGGCTTGCGGGCCAAATCTTGTGTCAATGTTTCTTCTCGGAAGCCTACTAGATCTCCGGGCAAATGAGTTTGCTCTCCTAAATGTTTAATGCCTCCTCCAGGATACGGGTCAATTTTTCGTCAGATATGTTTTTTGGAGAGCAAGATGATACATTTGGTATGGTCGATGCTTCAGTTATAACTTTAACTATGTCATCAGGATTCTATCCGCATTCACGAAATTTTGAGGACAACTCCAAAATAACTTCAGCAGTAATTTTATACCTATCAGACAAACACATTTCAGACCTTTATACACCTGGTATAATCCACAGCATTCGGATCCAGAGGGTATATGCCGCACTTACGGAATCCGTTTTTAATTGTCTCATTTATATTTTTATTAAGAATAACACCAGGATTCTCTTTTTGCCAGAAACACACTGTTTGTTTCCAACTAGACTTTAAAGGCTTGAAGAGGCTAATATTGGCAGGTTGCATAATGTGAGTGGTATTAGGTGGCAAGGCAAAGAGTATGGTGTTTTTCTCATTGCAAAATTGGTTTAACTCCATTGTAAGATGGGACTTAGGCCCATCTACGAATAATATAATTACCCTTTTGACATTTTCCTGTTCAAGCCACTTATCGACACAATTAGCCACGTATTCAAAAAAGGTCTCACTCTTCATCCACCCACTTTCGGTTCGACCCAAAAACCAGTATTCTGGCATGCTATTGACAATATCTTTTGGTGGTCTAAGATATGGAAAAATTACCATAGGAGTTGTTCACGCATAAAGCACTTTAAAGCAAATGGTCGCCTGTTTCCTTTAAAAAATCGGTTGTGTCGCCACCATGCCATTAGAGAAATGTAGAACGGTCAATTTGGAATGGCACACCACCATTTGTTTGTCAGAAGACTTTGAAGAAATACGGAAAAACAACCGCGGAACACGGGTCATTCTCCACGAGCCCTCACAGGTCGGCTCAAACAAGTGATTTTTTGAGAACTCAAAACATCGAATGGCTTATCAGCGGTATAGCCCTGATTTGACACCCAATGACATCTTTTTATTCCTGCACATCAAAAATAAATTACGAGGGTAAACGTTTCTCGATGCCTGAGGAAGCGGTTGATGCATTTAAAACGAGTGTTTTGGAGTTACCTCGTTCGGAGTGGAAAAACTGCTTCGAAAATAGGTGCAAATGCATGTAAAAGTGGAAAAAAAATTGGAAACAATAAAGCTATTTTCGAAGATAAATATTTGTTTTTACTTGGTTTTCTCTAAACTTAAATAGCAACGTATGTACTAACCAAAGGTCATAATAGTGACTAGTAGAAACTACGTTCGACTGTCTGAACGTTTGCTTTGGGTTCAACTGGGTATAAGGCTATTGCGTGGCACCCAGATGTACTAGGCATAAGTTACACTAAATCCTGCGTAGTATTTTGCTTGTGAATGTCCGCCTTATGCTCGCATTAGGCTGCAAGTGGTTGTTGCCGCTGAAGCTATTGTATATTTTGTAGATATTAAAGAAGTATCATACAATACCTCCTTGTCAGAGCGCTCTGATCGGAAAAAAGTCGAGCATTTGGAGGTGTTTTTGCATTTGAGTGGTCCAAGTCCAAGAAAGAGCCCAAAATGTTCAAAAGAGCCCCCTTTATATGATACCTGAGAAAGTGTTCAAAATAATATTAGCAATCCTAACCTAATTTTTTAATTCTTACCACCCTTCGAATTTCAACAGTAAATGTACACCATTTCTATCTTCGATACGTTTAATACTTAGCCATTGTCATGACACCTTTGAACTGCTTTGTCGAATTCCGTTTGCATTATTTTTAAAGCTGTAGAAGGGCACCTATATCTAACATACATACAGATATCGCTCTATCGTCCGCGAATTCGAAGGGAATTCCATATACATATAAAAATATCGTATTAAGCAGGATGGACATTCCATTTATTTCATCACTGAGCGCTCCTTTGATTGTTACTTTGAAGGAGCTTCCGCTAATGTAGTTTCTTAGCCATTTCGTTCAAAGCTTCTAAACGCATTTCATGATGCCGAGCATACTTAATGCTTAACTTAGCTATTGTGGCTTTTGCTTAAGCTTTCGTTTATGGGCTAGTCCGTGTGATTTTCATGAGCTTAATATGTCATCCTCCGCAAAGTTTTTTGTTCCGAAATCTTTTCTTCTTCTCCTTCGTACTCGATGATCGACCCCCCAAAGTGTATCTTTAGCCATTGAATTGGACGTTTCCTTCATCTTGCGAAATCCATCGGCCTATGTTCGTTTTCGGATGTTATAACGTCGCATGTTGTTACTTACTTAGGTGGCGCTACAATTTGGGGTGAACCTGGGTCTCAACTAACAAGCCTCTGCAGTTAGCCTGATCTTTAGCTAACGGCCTCCGCACTCCAAGACGGTCGAGGTCCCCTTCTACTTGCGGGTACCACCTGAGGTGAGGTCTTCTTCTACTGCCTTGTCCCTCCGGATTAGATTCGAAGACTCTCTGGGCCGGAGTATTGGTATCCATTCGCTCTATATATCCTAGCCATCTCAGGCGACTGATGCGCAGTTTTCCGAAAAGCTTTTCTCTCAACTGAAGATATCTTCAACCGCTTTCGATAGGATCCGTGCTTACGCACCATAAAGTAGAACTGGTATGATGAAGATCTTTTATGGAGTCTCCTTAGTTCTACGAGAGGCCCTTGTTATTCAATTGCCTTCTAAGCTCAAAGAAACAGCAATAAGCAAGAGTGATTCTTCGTTTTATTTCTGCTGAGGTGTTGTTGACAGGATTTATAGCAGAGGCAAGGTAGTAAGGTAGAGCTTTACTACCTCGGAATTATAGCTGTCGACTATCGATCTGTCCAATTCGTCGATATTGTATGTCGATATCATCGGCGTACGCTGCTAGTTCCACAAATTTTGAAAGATTGTGCCTCTAGTGTTCCCTTGTTAGCACCATTCTTTCAAGCATGATGTTAAAGAGGTCACATGATGACGAGTTTGGCAGAGATGCCAAAACTACACATGACTCTATATAGCTCGTTTCTGTAAATGCTGTCATATGCGGCCTTAAAATCGATGAAAAGGTGGTAGGTATCGATTTGGACTTCCTGAGCTTATTCCATGATCTGCCGGAGCGTGAAGATTTGGTCTATTGTGGACTTTCCTGGTCTGAAACCGCACTGACAGAAGCCAATCAGGTTGTTGACGAAGGGTTTCAGACGTTCACACAATATGGCGGATAAGAGCTTGTATCCGATGTTGAGCTCAAACATCTTTCTCTCTCTATCCCATTTTCAAAAAAAAAAAAAACTTAACACACGCTGAGGCATTGAGTGTTAAGTTCTTTACAAAAAAACAAAAGTTTAAACATTAAATCCAGAATAGTTCTGATTCTGAGTTGGCGTAATTGAGGGATTTCTTTTTCGTGGATCAGGCAGACTGTGCTGAGTTTCCATTCATCGGGCATATACTCTTCTGACTAGATCTGAGAAATGAGTAGGTGCATGCTCTCCGCAAAGTCATTTCCAGCAGCGTTGAATACCTCGACCGGTAAGTCATCAGGTCCATCTGATTTGTTGGATTTTAGCTTAGATATAGTTATCCTTACTTTGTTCTGGTCAGAGGGGTGGAAGTTCTGGCCATCATCTAAGTTGATTGATCTATTTTGCCTGACGGCGGGATCTTGGGCTTCTTTGCATTCTATGTACAATCTGCAGAGAAAGCTTTTCCATATTCTCAGCACCGACTGTGACTCTACTACAAGGTTTCCATCTTCATTTCTACAGAAGTACAGATCTTCTTGCCTTGACACGTTCTTTTTACCTGTTCGTAAAACTTCCGTTCATTATTCCTCGAGTAAAACCTTTCAATATCGTCGAACGTGCGCTTTTCGTGCTCTCTTTCCTACTTCTGAAGAAGCCACGTTGGTAGGGTTGTCACTGGTCTTAGATACTTGATACTGGCGGCATAGGAGTTGTTGGGAGATTACGGGATACGCGTTCAGCGAAGATTCTGGCAGTCTTTTGCGATTGCAGTTAATCTATGTTATGTCTTCTCACAATAGGAAATTCGCGTTCGCACCTTGGCTCCAACAAGGTGGTGATCTGAGTCAAAGTTGGCTACCCGAAACGTTCGGATCTCTGGAATACTGGAGGAATACTTACGTTTATCGCAAAATGATTAGTTTTATTTAGCGTTTGATAATCCGGAGGCTGCTATGTTCCCTTGTGTATACTGAAATAAGGAAACCGTGTGCTCGCTATAGTGAAATTTCGTCCCGTCGCAAAGTCAATAAGCCTAACTCCATTACCAGACGTGGTGTCGTGTAGGCTAGGCCTACCAACTGCTCCTCCTTTCCCATCCTGGCGTTAAAATCGCGTAGTGTAATTTTAAGGTTATACTTCGGACATTGTTCATATGTCTTGTGGAGGAGCTCGTAGAAGCTTTTTTTTTGGCGGCCTCGTCAATAATGTTTATGCGGATTATTATAAAATGCTTGCTTACGTGTTGGAAGCTCAAGACTTCTTGCCTAAGTCTGCTACATAGGGCAATTCGCATCCACCATAGTATTGAATGTATTGTATCACAGTTTTTCATCCTCCTTATGACCGGCTCATCCCGTCACACTTTCTGGGTGCCGGTGGTATCTGTGTGATGGCAGTCAAGGGCCTCTGCTAATTTTTCGGCTGCATGTGGCTTGCTAAGGGCCCGAATATTCCACGTGTAAAGCTGAAGGTCGTTATCTTTTAAAATTTTGTTAGGGTCGTCAACAGTGAGTCCTTTTTTATCCTGGCTCGTCACATATTTTAATCTTTTACGTACGGCCGGGCATACTCTTTCCATTTTAACTGGCATGACTAATGCTACTCATGCAGTTACCGGGGACTACCACTGAGAGGTAAGGAAAGGTCTTCGCTATGAACTCGATTATTGCTCTGCTGGACAAATCTAAGTTATAGGACACTCAGCAGTTTCCCGATCAATCGCCACGCAGGTCCCCTGGCATTTAGGTTCCTAAACACGATTTGTACGTCTCACTTCTCTCCAGAAGTTCGAAGAAGCATTAATTAATAGCTATGTTTTCTTCCTCTGTTGGGACATGTGGTCACATAAGACTGATGTTAACCCTTATGTCGATTATCATCAGTCGCTTAATTGCCTAAAGCGTATGACGTCTTCAAGAGAAGATTCATATTCAAATGTAGACACTTTCTTTATCCATCCCATTTCTTAGATGGTATTCACATCAGCCTTATAGGTCTCAAGTATCGCCACTAGGCATGTGGCTATGCGTAATCTGGTACATACCCTAGGATCGTTATCGTTATCGCTCTTTCATGGATCGTCAACAGTGAAATTAATCTTATTCGAGGCTTTTGTTTGCTTCCTTATATAGGTATCCCTCTCGCATAGGTTTATGAGACCTAAGGCGTCGTAGTTTTATAGATCAACACTGGAATATGTTGCTCACGATTCGTCTTAAGATCCTTCCTGAAGGCCTTCGTGTTTTGATTTTTGATAGGTATAGTACAGCTGATAAGGTTAACAAGATATACGAGTATGTATGTATCTTTGCAGTATGTTTTCGTTATCAAATGTAGGGGCTTAAGCCAGGCTTCATTCATGGTAATCCCGACCCTGAGCTCTGGATGTCCCTAAGACGATTGATCTATAGTGGTCAGGAACTTCTTATCATTAGCTTTGAGACTTGTTCCGATATTCTATAGGAATCAGGTGGTTTAATGCAGAGTAAAATAGGATATAAATGCAGTAAGCACCAATAAAACCGGGGTTATTCTAGATGGTCAGGTATTTTCCTAGATCTGTGCGTTCTACATATAATGGTTGCACTTTGGGACCTTTTGAAGAAGCCAAAGTCGTTCGTTTGACGCAAGGAATGAGCAACAAAATTGGTCCATACTTACTCGAATTCCGTCACGACAATCGAATTGCAAGTAGGTACTCATATATTGTATTTAATTGTCATTGAAAAAAAAACTCCCAAACATATCGTTTCAACAAAGTGAAACCAATCGCTTTGGCCAACCAACTTTCCAAAGAACGATCTCATCTCGAATTGTGCCTTTGTTCGCACCCTAATTGAATAGCTGCCTAAAATTCCATCCACTGAATCATAAATTACCTTTCAATTGGTTGGTTCCTACATCCTCGGCATTCCAAATCGTATAGCCATTAGTTTCAAGAATACGTACGGGTATTTTTGTATGCAGAAAACTCTCATTTACCTAAAGCGCCATCCATTAAACAGTGGCTGACCACCAGTTTCCCCACAAAAAGAGCAAGCAAATATAAATACAAAAACCAAGATTAATAACCGCAAAACAGTTCGTTAGGAGTTACGTAACGTTTGGTTTGGTTGTGCCCTGTGTATCCCCCAGTGTACAAAAGCGAATTCTTGGATCTTCCTAAATTGAACAGTTGTCGAGCATTGACCTCTTGACTACAACAAGTTCGTGCTAAATGTTGTTGACCGAATTCGAACACAAATACGAACACGAACCACAAACACTTGAATCAATGGACAAGGGGATGCCGCCAGTTTTGTGTCCCACCAGGTCCCACCCGTATGACTAATAGGCCAACCGAAAATGGCCAAATTGACAGATTGCCTCAATATGACCGGACTGTGCAAATAAAACTGAGCAAACCGATATCTTGCAGGAAGCGAATGCAACCGCCTCCAGTGCAATGACTCTGAATGATGGTGATCCAGAAAAAGTTCGTCTTCTGTTCTCCTTCTTCTTTTTTTTTGAATTTAATTAACAAGCAGGTGTAAATAACGCGTGCTCAATAAAAACGCTTGCAGAACGAACAAAAAGAAATTATTCAGAAAAAAAAAAGCAAACAAACCACGCAGCTGAAGGGAAGAAAAAAGAAAAACGAGGCGCGGTGTGTGGAATGAGATTCAAGTTCATGCGGTCGTTGGCCGATATCAGCGTTTGCGGGTGATGGCAAAAGCCGCAGCAGAAGTGTGGAGGGATAGAATCAGCACCCGGCATAGAAGAGATTACAAAGTCGAAGTCGAAGACGAACGCGAACGCTGTATTTTTTTTTTTTTTTTTTTGGAAATGTTTTGAACGATGTTGCCATTGGGCGGATGGTTCTAGATACTCGCATTCATTTGGACGTGCGTTTTGCGTGAGCCCTGACCGTGAAGTTGAATGTCCCGTGCTCGTTTTTGTTTTGCTTTTTAGCATTTTTGTTCTTCTTTTCCTTTTCCGTCAGCAATGAATTAGTAATTTGTTGTTTTTATATTGTATTTTGTGTGGGAATGACATTGAAATAACTGTATAATTTCGATGACGATGATGGCGCAGCGGTGGTTCCTTGTGTGATGGTAGTGGGTAGGTACTTAGTCATGATAGGTGTACTCATACTCTCTCTGTATCTACCCATGTGACTGATATCGGATGGCTATTTTTGGGCAAGACTTTCGAATTGAACTCAGAATCGTGTTGCTAGAGCAGTTTGCAGTCGATTCGGAACTATTTTTGGAATCACTTAGAAACACGAGAATACAACGGTTTTATCATGGGCGAATTTATGTCGCACCTACGTCATGTATGTAATGTATAACATTTACAGGCTTTTGATAGGCATTCTTATGTTGCACATAATCGGGCGGAAATTTTAGGTACTTTCCGGCTTTGCTATACCCACGGATGTTAGTTTTAAGGATGATGGACGTACATCTATTTACGAAGATCTGCAGCTTTTGAGTGATAATAGCAGTTTCTTTGTCTTTGACTTGGTATTGACTAAACGTTGGTACGAAAGAGTTATAAAGTGGTCTTAGTACGAGTACTATCAGTAGGCGTCGGTTTACAAGACTTAAGATACTGGTAGTATGCCGAATGCAATTCTAGTTTCGGGCCCGCTCCCCACCGAGACAATGAAAACTATTAACTAGAACGAATTTTACGTTCTGGATCATCAACCAGGTGGTAGATGTCGTCACTCTATCGAGATGTCTCAGTTAAGATGTCAGTGTCGAATTGATTCACCTGAGCTGTGGGGATACCATCCCTAAGGATGACCCCAAATAGGAGAAACACCCTGTCCTATTTAGCGTTGGTCTTCACAGCTGACAGTTTGTTATTTTGTAAATGAAAACAATTCAAATATTGGTACGCATCCCTTACAAAAATGATCACGCCTACGAAAACTTTTCGGAAGTCCATAAAGAACTGTCTTGAAGAACATGTATGTATAATGTGGCACTTTCCGTAATGCTTAAGACTGTCCTTTTCTGACAACGTAACGATCATCCTTTTATTCTGTTCTTCTGGGAAACCTCAATATCTCTGTCGATGAACTTGTCGCGATTTGGAAATATTCCGCCGTCAATACTTTGTGATCGCTAGTGCGCTCGCAAATTAATTGCTTCGAAACGTTTATTCAGATAGCTTTTCGAGGGATCTTGTTTGGAGCTGCGTCCTTTACTAAGCTCCTTGGTAATAGTGTGAACAGAACTAAACCTATTTGTTGGATCTTTGGCATGTGAAATTAAGTTGTAGTTCCCTTATTCTCACCCAAGGTACTGGGCTGCTGGAATTTTAAGCTTAAGTGACATGCTCTCCACAATCCGTATGCTGATAGCAATGTCTTGAAGGTCGTCTGACTCCTACCGGCATACTTCTGTCCTTCGCTTGGGAAAATATGTTTCACAAATTTCCAGTTAATTCAAGTTAAGATGGACTCTGTTTCTACTATGATGCAGTAGGATTGCGCTCTTTAACTTCTGTAGGGTGATCAGATAAGAACGATAGGAAAAATAATTTAAATAAAACAACAACGGTGTGAGATATAAAATTAGTTCTGGCTTTCATTCAAATGGCCGCCTCGGCGTCGCTGGCAGTGCTTCAAGCGGTCGGTCCAATTTTTGATGACTCGGTCCAATATGTGCGGCGTTATTCGGGCAATAGCGTGTCGAATGTTGGCCTCGAGCTGGTTCAAAGTAATTGGGATATTGGAACCACAGCTCGGATATATCGATGTTGTCGAGCTTTGACCGCAGAAGTCGGTTAACATCGCTCTATACCTGAGACCATTGACAGCAACGGTGTCTCTTTCCTCATTTCGAAAGAAATAAGGTGCGATGATGATGCCGCACCAAACAGTCAATCTTTGTGGATGCATTGATGCTTGGCCGAACACTTGTGGAATGCGTTCGCTCTAATAACGGCAATTTTTCTTGTTGACATAGCCGCTGAGCCAAAAATGGAACTCCTCCGAGAAGATGATTTTATGGCCGAAATCCGGATTTCCGACCAGCATTTCCAGCTCCCAATTAACGAACTCACGGCGTTGCCTATGATCGTCCAGCTTCAATTCTTGCATCAGTACAAGCTTATACGGATGTAGGCCCTAATCCCACCGCAAAGACTGTCTGCAATGCTATATTCAGCTGATCGGCGGCGAATCGACATTTCTGGGTCTTGTTCGATACTGGCCAAAAGAGTGTACTCACGCTCAAACTTTTCCACGGTGCGACAAATTGCCTGCACACTGAAGCCATGATGACGACCGACCTCACGACGAAATTCCCGTTGCGTATTTACAAAGCCGGAGTTTCGATAATATTTTTTACAATGGTACAATGGTACATGATAAAATAGCAAACCTTACTGAATATTTTGACAGCTGGGTGTCATTGGTAACTTTGACAGTTGCTGAAACATAACAATTAGAAAAACTATCATTGCTATCTGGTCACCCTTTATAAGGTGGTGATCGCATTCCATTCCGATATCGGCTTTCCGCCTATAGACTTCATAAAGTAAACTTACAAATCGTTAACTCATTGCATTGAGCTCTATCTGTGTTGCTTATAAGACGGAACTCAGCTAATCTTTTGGCAGATTCGTGTTCAAACAATCAACTTCCGACAACTAGGAAGTAGATAAACTAGACGCCGTTGTTATTTCGATCTCCGAGGGTATCACATTCAGATAATGTGTTCATGCTCAGAAATTGCAATATTTGTCTTCCTTTTTTTTCTGGGTTTATACACATTAACTAGGCTAAGTTAGGTGAGGTTAAAACCCGGGTGTGATGGATATGCCATCACGCAAACACTAGGCACCAAAATGGACTCATCACGATCCCTGTGGAACCAGTTCAATTTGTATTCAAATAGGGAAAACCTAAATAATCTCTCTGGTGAAACATCCAATTTTTTTCCAAAGGCCAAGAAGGCCATTGAAGTTCTATTTCCTCTAGGCTTTCGAAAAAGTATTTTCCACATTAGCTAAGACTTTTCTAATTGTTCTTTACACATAACTTACACTGCATATCCAGATGCATGGAGTAGTGGATGTCTAGGATGTTTAGATCATTAGAAGTAGAAAGCATTCGATGGGGTGACAGATTCTTTTAAGAAGTCTTTTGCCGCTTCTGATGAGGAGAAAAAAAAATCTATTATCACTGAAACACTGCAAAATGTCTGGGGTACGGACATAACAAGAAATATGGACAAGGATTCTGAAGCGTGAATACTTTTCATGACTTTCGAAAAGGCAATTCCCAAATTATCTAAGGAGATTTTGCATACCTTTAGAATGTTTGCGCACAGTTAGGGAAGATACCGATGTTCGTTGGTGTGTAAACCTTTAGTAACCTGTAAATCAATGAAACATTTTCCTTCTACCAGATAGCTTATTTATTGCGATCAACCACTCTGCAGCCAGCACCAGACTGATCACCATACACAGTCAATCTCTGTACCAAATCCAACAACCGCTCTCTCGCTATCCGCTCTCTCCATCCCACGGTGCAGGTCTCCACAGTTGGTTTTGAATGTTTAAAGGTTATAATGATCAGGAAAAAAAGAGCACGGCAGTGCATTTCTATGAGCGAGTTGTACGGCTTAGAAAAGAATCGTGATATCTTAGAGTACGTCCGGAAATGGGCTTGAGGGTGTACTGATGAGCATTCACAGCGAGACGGGTGTTGTGGTTAAAGGTTTGAAGGGCGGAATGCTACTGGGAATTTAACTGAAGCACTCGTGGGTAAAATAGCGATAAGACAAGGTGTGATAGGAGACATTTTGTCGGTGTTCGAGGTTGTTAATTGGTACAGTGATATTACCTATGAGTTTTATCGCACCTTTTGGAATCCTATCTAACAGGTGCAGATGGAGCACCTGACCAGATGTGAGTGGATAAATGCCTCAAACGAATATATTGCGGCCAGATGAAAAGGAGTGAAATAATTCTTACTTCGCCTGAGGAAACTCAGCAGCATATTTGGCGACATCAAATATGTGGTCATTCTAACCTAAGTTCTCATTGACACACATACTGGGAATGGAAAGTTTTCGGTTTCAACGATGCAAGTGGCATTAACGGATAATGAGTGGTTGTTTAGATTCCGCTTTAACGACAATAGACAGCAATGTGTTTTGGAACCATTAAATGGCACTCTTCTGGTAGTTCCCGGCAGCATTTATTTTATGTATATCCGACTTGAAACCGTGTGTCACAACGTGTACATCTTGAAGATAAGATGTAAATAAGAAAGTCGTATACTGATTTCCTTCCAAATTAGCAGAAACTGTACTAAAGTTTGGCGTATGCTTACACCAGCAGCACGAAAAACCGAATATTGAGAGAAAGATCACCATTACACAATATTGTGCATTAACAGAAACCTCGAGTAAAGATGAGGACGTCATCTTATAAAATGTGTTCTCATAATGATAGGATATCTTAACACAGAGTTACAAAGTCTTCACGTATTAAAATGACAACGGATAGGGGTTTGTTGGTCTCTGCATTCCCAATGTCCTAGTCACCGCAGATTGTTTGAACACTGAACCTGGGGCAAGATCAATTGGGTCTCATCTGCTAGGCAACTAAAATCGAACTAAATAGACTATGATTAGCCCAAAAGTAAAAAATTCCAATACACGGATTTCGCAGTGTGTCGCGAATTCAGGGTCTATCTTGGCTTAAAAGCGAAAACGACCATCAGATCTGTGCACATAACTGAGAGGAACCACTATAAATTTTCGGAATATGTTAACGTAGTCGGCGGACAGTGATAGAAAATACACTGTCCGCCGAGAGTGAGAGAAAATAAAGAACATGATATTTGGAAAGGTATCGAGTATCAATCTCTCTTAAAATTCAAATGACAGCAGTCTCATCAGCAGGTTAACATGCTTAATGTATGAAACTGAAGTTTTTGAATATTTTTATACCTGAATACGAGTTCGAGTAAGAGTATTAATACGGAGTACCACAGCATTTGGGTTCATTCAAAATAAAGAATTCATAGAAAAGTAGGTACTCAAACCAATTTTTAGGATTTGAATAATATTTTGGAGGTACGAGTACTTTTAATCAGCCACAAAGTATTTAAAGTGGAGTACTCGTACTCGTACTAAAAATGATGGCACTCTTGCTCCTTTTTGAATTGAAATTTCTTATCGCTCGTTGGACAGTAATTTCGAAATCCGATGAAAGGATAAAGCTGCTTGAATTGATTCCGAACTTCGATGAAAGGATAAAGCGGCATGAAGTGATTCCGAACTCCGACGAAACGAAAAAGAGACATGAAATGATTCCGAACTCAGATGAAACGAAAAAGCGACATGAAGTGATTCCGAACTCAGATGAAACGAAACAGCGACATGAAGTGGTTCCGAACTCGGATGAAACGAAAAAGCGACATGAAGTGATTCAAAACTTCGGTGAAACGAAAAAGCGACAGCAAATGGGAGGTGCTATCGCGCGTGGTGGGCCACTAACTCCGACGGAATGCCGCATGAGCGGTAAAGAGGCCGTCGTGGACGAGTGCACAATCCACGAGTTACTTGCATAGCAACACGATTGTTATCATCGTCAAAGTACCTACCTAGACATTACTTGGTAACAACACCAAAAGCATCATCTACAAGTACACGTAACAAAAATATTCAGCTTAACAACAAAATTTGGCATGGCATAATTTTTGTCTATCAACGCCACGAAGATAAGGAACATAGAACAGCTCACCAACAGAATTGCTCCAGCGACATCAGTTGGCAATGCAAGCAAAATAATCAACTATCAACTTTCATTGTATAATGTTTTGTATTGTTCTAGGTATTATGCTAAGTTATAATATTTTCAGAAAACAAGTCAGTCTCGTGTGTTATTATTCAAAAAAGTTGTGTTTTATTGGTATGCGCTGGACTAGCCACATAGAGTCAAGGCTTGTTTCATATAAGTATGGCGAGTCCCCATGGGAATTTACATGGGAATTAGGTATGTTGTAGAGTATCACTAGCATGTGTCATTAGTCGTGCAACATTTATCGAGTTTATATAACAATTTCTCAACAATTAAAAATCGCTTCTTTTATCGAGGAAAAGTTTTTTTTTTTCATAAATTCCTGGGATCTAGAGTGAGCGTAATCGAGTTGTACCCTCAAGCCCACTTTCGGACGTATTCAAAAATATCGTGATACGTTCCTAAGCCATATAACTCGCTTATGGAATGCCGTGCCAAGCTCTCTATTTCCTGGTCGTTATAACATGCAAACATTTAAAAACAATATACAACGGTACCTCTCTTTTCTTCCTCCCCAAATTCTCTTCGCCAGCGATGTGTACAAACATTTTTCGAGTAAAAGTAGACAAATCCCTTGAGCGCGTGCTAATTATATAAAAAAAAATATTCCATTAAGCAAATAAATGGAGTAAGCTGTCAAGGAAAGCGGCTTCCTTTTGATGCGAGGTTGAAACTTTTTTCCATTTTAAGATCGAGCGTTGTCATGACTTTTTTGTGCTGTAGCTCCAGTTTAAAACTTAAAGCTCACCGCCATTATCAGTAAGGCCTTTTTGTACAAGCATTGGATTAAAAAGTTCGGCCTGGGCTCAGAACCTAGACACCGTTCCTAGGATCCTAGGCCGAACTTCACTTGAGTGTTCTTGTGGATATCGAGGAAATTTGCGGTTTTCTTAGCTAAAAAGACAGTCCCATTGCCTTAAGGCTTATAGATTGCTTGCCGTCTGGTTGCTGGTTGCCTCATTTAAATTCCTTGGATTCGATTCTACGCTGACTGCATATCAAACACAGTTACGTGTCACAGAACTCATAGCTTATTTCGGTTCAGAATTGAAATATGATTACTGTGACGTGTTCAAACGTTAGCTAAAAATTTTCTCCTGTGATTGTGACTTTTCGCATTAATGTAAGCACAGAGGGACAAATATTTGATCATCGCCAAATACCTAGTTCTTTAGTGTGAATGACAATAAGAGTGTATCTTTCCCACCGAAAAGTATCTACATCCAAGCCCCACCCGTTGCGTAGTGCTGAGTGGATACTTAATTAAACTTGTGACCATCTGCCGAAAACGAGAAGCTTAGCGACGACAAAGAAAAATTCCCAAATCCAAACAAAAGCCTTCTTACCACGTAGTTAGACGTACATATATGCACACGTGTCTACATACATCTGTACAAAATATATTTATTTGAACGTATGTACCGTCCCGATAGTGTCATTGACACTGACATTGCTTTTCTTTCGTCTGCGGTGCGTAAGCCCAAAAAAAAAACCACCCCCAAAAATTCTATGCCGGAACCAACAAGAAGAAACCCAAGCTAATCATTTAGATTTGCACACACCTCCCGGCTTAGTTATAACGTGGAGTGTAAAAGTAAAACCTCTTCCCTTATGAAGTTCAGCGGCTTCTCTTTGTAGAGCTTTAGCCGCACTTCCCCTCTGTGTCATAATTCAACGAACCCGCCGACGAAAGTCACAGTCAAGGTCAATGTGCGTATTCCAAATATTTTTTATTTTTCATTTTGGTTTTTTTTGTTTTTAAAGTTTTTTCAATTGTTTTTGGTTTTAAATTTTTTGTTAGCTACGCATAACGAAGAGATGGATATGCAGTGCGTGGTGTGTTAAGAGAGAGATGGAGAGTGAGAGAGTCAGAGCAATACCACCCACCTACTCACAGTGGCAGTATATGATTCCGTGTTATTTGTGCGTAAAAATCTGCTCTTCGTTGTGTTGCTTCTGGTGACTTATGGCTCGTGAAAGCGTCTTTATTCCATTGATGACGAATGGAATGCGATGACACACGGGGGAATTCAACAGAAAAATTCGGAAACGATGCAGTGATTCTTTTGTTGTTGTGGCCAATACCGTTGCAATTGAATAATTTGCGGAGGGTGCTATTTGTGGGGGTTGCGTTTGTTAATAAATGTTAATATCAATGCGTAGAAGTTTAAGAGTTACGCAGGAGGACACCTTGCAGACTGTTTTCAATCGATTTATAATAATTCTCTTTTAATTATGTATGTATGTGTACAGAACATATATAAATATGTTTAAGCAAACGAGTATGCATGTACAGTGGTGTTCACATAAATAGCACACCGCAATTCGAAAGTATTTTGCAATTAGCACTGTAATGTGTTAATTGGATTCAAATAAAACGATTATTCAAGGAGAAGTTCACCGTTATGAACGTCAAAACAACAGAGAGTATCGTGCGGTACTTCTCAGTTTTATGATCGCTGAATAAGATTGTCATTCTTATAAATTTCACATCTTTGGTTTTTCGGAAATACAGCGGACGGTCACAAATTAGAACTTTCGGAAATTCGAATCTACAAGAAATTCGAACCTGAGTTTTTAATGCATTGAATGCCCTAAAATTAGAACTTCAGGTACATATTTGGTGGCAAGAGTACGATAACTTAGGCGCCAAGAAATAATAACGGTTTTTTGTAGAACCGTCCAGTGCAAGCATTTTTTGCTAAGGCAGGGGGGTCTATCTCGCCCCGTTAGGAGCAATTTTAGGAAAAAATTACTTAAAATTAATAAAACAATTATTAAAAACCAACGGCAACACTTACAATTAAGTACTGTACCGATTTTGAAAGCCAGAAACCCGTTATTTAATCCTAAATTTAAATTAAATTATTTATGTCAATAGTTTTTGAAAAAATCGCATGCAAACTCAAAATTTTGATAAAAAAAATGAAAAAAACATAAAGTTTACACCAATTTTTTCCAAAGTTGGCTTTTTGTGGTCAATGCTTATTTCAATTCTGAATCGAACAAAAAAATCCGTGTTCTGTTTTCTAGTTTTTGAGAAAATTAAAAATTACTACATATTTTTGTTTTGTTTTTTTGGCATTTACGTGGTCTTCCTTTGAGGTAAGTGAATAAATAAAAATAAAAAACGTCTGGCAGGCGCCTATATCAACAGTTTTCTTATTTAACAGTACCCGGGTGGCCCGCTTCGCGGGATTAAACTCTCTTTTCCCAAGTGGCAGGTCCCGCTCCAATAGCTTCGTTGCTCCGCTCGTGCTAGGTGCTTTTCGTCAGGCAGGCGTCTATGTCGTCAATACTCTTCATCTACAGTACTCATTCCAAAATTACAAAGTTCACATTAATGACAAAGTTTTGCTGGTCAGCATTATAAAAAATTCACATGTTCGAATGTAGCAGCAAATTATTTACTTTGCGTAATATGTCATACATTTGACTATTTGACTATGAACTATCCAATTATAACATACATGGCTATGATCAATATGATAATTGCAATAATTCTTACAGATCTGGTGGTACCATAGTATACTAGATGGAGTGAAAAGTGACCACCTTGGCCGCCAGAATCCGCTGCTACTGCAAAAAAGGTTATAGTCCGTTCATACTTAGGCAGACATGCCAAATTTCAGTGCGATACTGTCTTTAGTTTTGTTTTGACAGCTGATTGTTGTTGACGTGTTTGGTATCATGTTGAGTATGGACAAAAACGATTTTCGTTGGATAAATATTATGGGGCTAATGCACCGTCAGATTACACCATCAAATATTGGTTCCGAGAGTTTCGTGGTGGCCGTAACTCCACTACCGATCAAGTCCGCAGCGGCAGGCCCTCCGATGCGGTTACAGAGGACAATGTCAAAAAAATATATGAAATGGTGTTGGCTGACCGGAAAATGATGGTGCGCGAGCTAGCAGATACCACAAATATTAGTACTGAGCGCACTCGCCATATTTTGGGCAATATTCTGCATATGAAAAAGTTATCCTGAAGCTGGGTGCCGCGAATAACCAAAAACACGAAGGCGAAAGAGTGTTTGGACTTGCTGATGCGAAATCGAGCGGACTTTTGGCGTCGATTTGTAACTGGATTTGGATTCCTCGGACTATTATCTCTTCCCAAAACTCAAAAGATGGCTCATCAATAAAAAATTCAGCTCACGCGAGGAAATCATCGACGCCACGGAGGAGTATTTTGCATACTTTCCGCAAAATTACTTTTCGGACAGGATCAAGAACTTATTCGCTGGAATAAGTGTATCAAACTAAAAGAGGACTATATTGAATAATATAAAAAAAAATTCAAAAAAAAAAAAAAATTCCCAAGGAGGTCACTTTTCACTCCATCTAGTATATAAAAAAAGAATGTGAGTGTGAAGTAGTGAAAATGAATTTGAACAGTGCCGATGTTTTAAAAATCAACTGCCATGTACTTAACGAACAATTTACAATTTTTTGCGTTACCGGCTTCATAATAACAGCTCAAATAATCTAATCAAGGACATTTTCGTAGATGAAATGAACACGCTACTTAAAGATATAAAGAGTAAGAATTTATTAGTTGTGGGTGATATTAATATAGATATTTTGAAAAGTACATATGACGGCGATAATTACATACCACCTTGATCAAAAATTTTCCAGAATTTATTCAGAAAATTAAAAATACAAGTTTATTCATCTGAATCTATATTGTCCCCTTCAAAGTAATCCCCATCGACTGCAACACACTTATGCCAGCGCTTGATCCAATCCTCGAAACATTTTTTATATTCAGTTTTCGGTATATCCGTCAGTGCTTCCTGCGATTTTTCCATTACTTCCTCTCGGCTGCTGAAACGCGTTCCCCGTAGTGGTTTTTTAACTCGATTAACTAGAAAGAAGTCACAGGGAGCCAAATCAGGTGAATTCGGTGGCTGTTGGATGGTACTCGTATTTATGGCATTTTTCGTCAAAAAAATATGAATAATGATGGCACTATGCGTCGGTGCGTTATCATTTTGCAAAATCCACGAGTTTTCTGCCCACAATTCTGGTCTCTTTCGGCGAGTTGCTTCACGCAAACATCTCATAACGCCCAAATAATATTCTTTGTTTATTGTCTGGCCTTCTGGCAAAAGCAAAAATTCATGCACTACACCGTTGTAATCCATGAAAACCGTGAGCATTGCTTTCTTTTTTGACTAAAACGACGTGGTTTTTTTGGTCTCGGCTCATTTGGTAAACGCCATTCACTTGCCTGATGTCTGGATTGGGTGTCGTACTCATAAACCCACGTCTCGTCTCCAGTAATCTGTCCAGACATTCATCAAAAGGGAATGTGGGATCGGATTCAGCCTTGCAAATCATCTCTTTTGCGCCATCAACACGGTCTCTTTTTTGCATAAAATTGAGGTCTTTTGGCACCAACTTTGCTGCTACACGACGGAAACCCAAATCATTAACCAAAATGTCTTGGACGGATCCATAGGCAATTTTCAAATCCTCCGCTATCTCTTGCGGTTATTGGCCAATATTTCTTCTACTTCATCAATGTTTTCGTCGGTTTTCGATGTCGATGGTCTGCCACTGCGTTCATCATCTTCGATTGACTCAC
Organism: Volucella zonaria; assembly: GCA_963966105.1. Taxonomy (NCBI): domain Eukaryota; kingdom Metazoa; phylum Arthropoda; class Insecta; order Diptera; family Syrphidae; genus Volucella; species Volucella zonaria. Next base: position 54,460,476 of record OZ014532.1, read on the forward strand.
GACCACTTTTGGACCGCTCGCGCTCGTGCCACTGGTAAATGACCGTTTTCTTTAGAACACTTTTCGATTCCAACGTTCGCGCACCATTAAATCCATTTCTAAAATTGTAAAAAATCGCCAACTCACACAGAGGTAGATGTACTCTTGGCTACGTAACTTTTGCAAATGTAAAGTTATGATGGTAAGATTTAGAGGGAATGTCAACAACAGATTTACCAACTTAACAAAGGAAACAAAACTCAAGTCGGAATAATGGGAGCGCAACACAGTGGTGTGGTGCGGGAACTTTTTGATCAAGGTGGTACATGCTTTTAATGTCATCTTATGGCTTAGAACCTCTAGTAATGGAACCAACTCGTATCACAGATGACACGCGGACGTGCAATGACCATATTTTTGTAAGATTAGGTAATAGTTTTCCACATCGTCTTTCTGCTGAGGTATTAGACCTTAAGATTACTGATCATTGCATGACCAATTTAAACGTGGTAACAGCATACTAGAGTTCCACAGATAAATAAGTTCCATTCTCTACAACTCGCAAAATAGACTTTTGAGTTCTGTGAACCAGTTTATGCAGAAATAAATCCTACGGTGGCCTATGTTATTTTTCTTGATATCCTACAAAAACATATTTCCATTTGTACTCAATCGTCGACTTGAGGCAATTGTAAATTGAAGCGTTTAAGACCTTGGATCAGCAGAAATCTTTTAGAAAAAATAACGAAAAAAAATACTATAAGGAAAAGATGTCTACGTCGCACATTGGGGCAGAACACCACTAATGCTGGCATTTAATAAAATTCTGAAGTTGAGCTTTGATTTAAACTACCGTTTTATTTTCATTGTAAATAGGATAGAGAATACAAAAAGAGAATGCGACAGTTAATTGGGAGCACGTGGTCTTTGCCAAATCGTCACGAATGGGGACTTTGATAATTTTTTTCATCGAAGCCAGACGTGTTTTTTGTTTTGAGTGACAACAGTTAACTGTGTGCAATTTCTTACAGCTTTATATTATACAAAAAAAAATTATTACAATGGAATCAGTAAGCTCAGGTGTGTTGATTTTTATTTATTTTTTATAAGAAATTTTTCTTTTTGTCCTTTTAATATGTGGTTAAAGATAAAAACAATGTGTTAATTTTTGTATTTAGTCAAATATCTAAGCGTTTTAGATGTGTTGGCCGTGACATGACGTTAAGTGTTATATATATTTGTGTCAAGTGGTTTGTCTAGTTTTAGAATCTGTAAAGTTTTTTTGCTACTATTTGCTACTTTTCGTACAGTTGACTTTCTTGTTGGTGACGTCACTTTCGAAAAATATCGATTTTTTTTATTGATTTGATTTTAATTACTTCTTAGACCGAAAATCTTCCAAAACTTTGTCAATTACAAGGGAAGAGCTGTATACTATTATGAAAAGTTCAAATCTGAAGGGATTAGACAGCCAAATTGCGTTTTTAAGGGAAGAAATTCAAAAACGGGTCCGATGCAGCGATGCTTCCAAAAACGATATTAATGACAAAGTAACGGAGTTCAAATCGAAATTTAAATCACGTTGGGAAAAAGCTTGTCGGATAGAAGCAAAATTTTTGAAAGCAAACATTGTGTGGCTGAAAACACCTATACTTTTTAAATATTCTGTAGACTGTAAACGTGGTCGTCCAAAGGTTGCGTTTGAAGAATCATCAGAAAGATCAAAACGTCAAAAAACCGAACTCTTGAGAAAATCAACGTCTATCGCTGAGTTGACTTACGCAGCTGAAATGGGTTTGAGAGCTTTTGGGCAGTTAGATGCTGCAAAGTTAATGCGTGACGTGACAACAATCCCAAATCATGCTGAAAAATGCAGAAAAGTTTTGAGGGACTCAATTGAACTTACTTCAATGACTGGGGAAGAAGCTTTAGCAATGATTATTGAAGCAAATCTGTCACGCTTTCAGTATGAAACTATACGATCTAAAGCTCCCAAAGTATTTCCTTCATACAAAGTAGTTCAAGAGTGCAAAAAAAGTTGCTATCCGGAGCCTGAAAATATGAGTCTATCAGAAATGTCTGTATGTACTAATTTACAAAGCTTGCTAAACCTTACAGTTGCTCGTTTGGTAACTGTTCAAAAAGATGTAATCCAAACTCTTAGGCCTGAAGAACTCAAAACTATAAGCTTATACTCCAAGTGGGGTTTTGATGGAAGTTCAGGCCACAGTTCGTATAAGCAAGCTTTTCATGGACTTGACGCCGATGACTCATCTGTTTTCATTACATGCGTTGTTCCTCTTCGTTTGATATCTGGTGACAAAATAATCTGGCAGAATCCTCGCCCAAGTTCAACTAGATATTGTAGGCCTCTTAAAATTGAGTTTCTCAAGGAATCCGCATCCGTATCAGTGGCAGAAAAACAAAGAGTGGATAATCAAATCAAGGAGCTACAGCCTAGTTTCGTTAGAGTTGGTGAAAATGCTTTCAACGTTGAACACAATTTATTATTCACAATGATAGATGGAAAGGTCTGTAACGCCATCAGTGAAAATTCATCTACACAGAAGTGTTTTATTTGCAATGCCACGTCAAAAGATTTTAATTCCATTGATGCAATGATAAAAAGACCAGTAAAAACGGATAATCTTCAATTTGGTTTATCTGTGTTGCATGGGTGGATCCGTTTTTTCGAATGTCTACTCCACCTTTCATACAAATTAAAAATAAGACAATGGCAAGCTAGACAAGAGGAGCATAAAAAAATTGTTGCTGAAACAAAAAAAGAAATACAAAAACAGTTTCGGGAGCGTTTGGGTTTGATCGTTGACAAGCCAAAGCCGGGCTTCGGAAATTCTAATGACGGAAATACAGCCAGGAGATTTTTTGAACATGCTGAAACTTCAGCTGATATTACTAAAGTAGATGTCGAATTGATAAAAAAAATGCATATTATCATGACAGTGGTTGCTTGTGGTCATGAGGTCGATTGCGAAAAATTTCGAGAATTTGCCCATGAAACTGCAAAATATTTCGTTGCTAAGTATCCTTGGTACTATATGCCTCCTACAGTCCACAAGTATCTCATTCATGGAAATGAAATTATTTCAAAAGCTTTATTGCCTATAGGACAGCTCAGTGAAGAAGCTCAAGAAGCACGTAATAAAGATTTCAAAAATTATAGAGAACATCACTCCCGAAAAAATAGCCGAAAAAATACAAATGCAGACATTTTTAATTTGTTCCTTTTATCATCGGACCCCGTGTTAACAAGTCTGCAAAGAGTTCCAAAAAAAAAAATTCAACATCTGCCCCAAGAAGCAATCAGTTTGCTCAAATCCCCAAACACACCAATACCAAATCAAAGTGACATTGATGTAGTAAATGAGAGTGATGAAGACGAAGAAGAATAAATTTTTATTTGTGATTATTTATCTTGTTTTTCGTAATGTCAATACAAATATAAATGTTCCTCATTAATCATTATTAATATAATTAAAATTTTACAATTGTTAAATATTTTGTCAACTTTGTTTTTGAAACTAAGAATCACGTTAAAGCGTTTGCACTATTTTTTATATTTTTTTCAAAGTAGGCGTTTTTAGTGGGCGTGTCATCAATATGTTTTTTAAAATGTGCCAACTATCATGCTAGAAGTAATCGTGCATAATTTCAAGTCCATAGATTTGATAGTTGATTTAATGCCAACTTTAGTGGTGTTTTGCCCCAGTGTGCGTCGGTCTCATAACACGAGTTTAAAACAAAATGAAGAGGTAAAAGAACAAGTACAAATAAGTAAAGACAATTATTACGCAAACAATTTCCACAACTGTAGATGAAGGGTTAAAGAAGAGTGGAAAGTTATAAATAATATTCTTAGTAAGTCAGAAGCTAAGTATGAAATTTACAAAATAGAAATGGTAGCTGATCAGTTGGTTATTGCCAATCATTTCAATAAGTTTTTTGCGTCAATTGCCAACCAGTCAAAACCAGTTCCATCTTCATATGATTGTAGCTGCAATCCATATGCAGACGTAGTTGACGATAAATTCGAAAATATAACTTTTGCTTTCACGCCATTCACAGGTATGGAAATACATAAACAAATTATGCAACTGAACAACAAAAACTCCAGTACTTCTGACAATATTACTAACTGTGTTTTAAAGCGTATATCGCTATATGTCGTTGATGTACTATGTCATCTGTTTAATATGAGTGTAAATTGTGGTGTATTTCCATCGTGTCTTTGAAATCTGCTGAAGTAATTCCTTTATTCAAAAAATTAATGAAAGTTCGTCTAGTATCTTTTCTTAATAAAAACAACTATTTCTGCAATGGTTAGTTTGGATTTCGAGAAGGCAAGTCAACCGAAGATGCGATCCTTAGACTATGTAATGAGATCAGTGAATGCTTCAACAAAAATGTTAATCCCTCAGTCCTTTTTATAGATATGACAAAGGCTTTTGACATGGTTAACCATAAGATACTCTTGAATAAATTATACAAAGCTGGACTGAGAGGAGTAATTCACGATTGGTTTACTTCCTATTTAGCTGGTCGAACTCAACGAGTTAAATTGAAAAACGTGTACAGTACAGAATTAGAAACATGTATTGGAGTGCCTCAAGGATTAGTCCTTGGCCCCATACTATTTCTAATTTATATCAATTCCTTATTTTCCCAAAATCTTAACAGTCATATCACAGCATTTGCTGATGATTTTGCATTGTCCTATACAAATGACAGCTCAACTAACTTATCAATAAAGATCCTTAATGATACACATATACTACGACAATGGTTCGCCAAGCATAAACTGTTAATTATTGAAAAAACAAAATTAATGTCTTTCAACTTAAAAAGTCCTTGTCGTAATGACTGTCTCATCTCGTTTCACTCCGCTGCATGTAAAAAGCTGTCTTTATCTGTTCATACTTGTGGAAAACCTAATTTTTCACAAGAATATGCTTGTAGTTCTAGTTGTTTTGAAATTGAAAATGTAGATAGTTTTAAATACTAGAGAGAACTAATTGACAGGAATTTAAATTGGAGAAAACATGTCAACGAATTAAAAAAATATACATATGTTAGCTGTTACACGTAAAATGTACCTACTCAAACCACATTGTTCAAAAAGGATTTTGCTGATGATATACTATGGACTTGCACACTCCAAACTACAATATGGGATTACAAGTTGGGGAGGTGCCTACAACTCAACAACAAAAATCCTGCACATAGCTCAAAAGCACTTAATGAGAATAATTTGTAGGGTAAACAGATTTACAGCAAGTTGGCCTAATTTTTTTAATCTTAGAGTATTTCCACTAAATCATCTTTATATCTTTAAAGTATTGTACTTAAAGTATTCTTCTTGCGAAGTGGTTACAGCTTAACTCTTAGAAGCTCAAATATTTACGCATTGAGAGTTAATAATATGGCGCTAAAAAAACGCATTTTTAGAGACCTTTTATTGTGACAGCACGCAGACTTTTTAATAAGCTACCGCTTGAAATTAGAACAACTATTCCACCAACTATATTTCGAAAAACACTAAAGATATGGCTTTTTAATATGGATACTTCTGCAGTCAATTTATTAATTAACCAAAATTAACATATATTATTAAATATATTGGGTCTACAAGTAAGTTTCCAGCGTTTTTTTCCAAAATTTGAAGTTTTATTATGGAAACATAGTTACAATGCTTTGTTCAAAGTATCGTCCATCGGAAGCTACAACTTTTCCCCATCTTTCTGGCAATTTATGAATTCCGGACCAAAAAAATTTCTCGTCTTTCCAGCCCAAGAACGTATCGAGCCAATTTTTGATTTCCTCTACTGAGCTGAAGCGTATTCCCGAAGAGCGTTCTGCATCGAACGAAACAAGTGGTAGTCAGATGGTGCCAAGTCTGGACTGTAAGGCGGGTGAGGCAGAATTTCCCATCCACTATTTCCCAAATAGTTTTTCACCGAAACCGCAACCGTTGTCGTGATGAAAAATGACGGACTCATGCCTGGTCTCATATTCTGGCCGTTTTTCTTTTAATGCCCGCTTCAAACGAATTAGTTGGGTTCGAGATAATGGTCCTTTGATGGTTTCACCACTCGGAAGCAGTTCGTAGTATACGACACCCTTTTGATCCCACCATATGCAGAGCATGACCTTATTCACGTGAATATTTCGTTTCGACGTCGATTGGGCGGGCTCGCCGGGCTTTGTATACGATTTTCTGCATTTAGGATTATCATAATACATCAATTTCTCATCACCAGTGACAATACGATGCAAAAATGATTTATTTTTATACCGCTGCAGTAACATTTCGGACATGCAAAATCGCCGTTCGACGTCTCTTGGCTTCAATTCGTACGGCACCCAGTTTCCAACCTTTCGAATGAATCCCAGTGCTTTTAGGCGCAGGGAAACGGCTTGTTGCAGGACGCCCAATGATGCAGAAAGTTCTTCTTGAATCTGACACGGATCCTCATCCAGCAAAGCTTCCAATTCCTCGTCTTCAAAACTTTTCGGCTTTCCGGGGCGATCTTTGTCTTCAACTCAAAAATCACCACTTTTGAACCGTTTGAACCACTCGCGGCACGTCGATTCACCAATACATTCCGCCCCATAAGTTTCCGAAAGCAAACGATAGGCCTCAGCCGCACTTTTCTTAATATTAAAGAATAAAAGCAGCGCTTCCCGCAAATGACGTTTATTTGGTTGGAAACTTGCCATGATTTTGCTCGATAAAATGTACGACACCGATAGAACTGCTCAAATATAACGCTGCAAAGTTGTTGACAGATACAAAACCTACAAATAAAACACATGGGGTCTGACATTTCTGCCCGGGATCCACTGGTGGCACCATCTCTGACAAACGCTGGAAACTTACTTGTAGACCCAATATTATTATTTTTTCTTTTTTCTTTTTGTACTAATTAATTTTGAATTGAATTTGGAATACATTTTATCTTTTGTATCTACCCCACAAATACACAAATATATTGGTAAACTGAATTTATGGATCATTCGCCACAGCCACGCAAAATGCTATAGAATGATTCAAGTCATTAAAATTGTTATAAGACAATTAAGAAATGTATACATATAACACAATGTAAGAAATATAAAATGTAAATGTAACAATTTTAAGAAAATAATAAAAAAAATTAATTTTGTTTTATCAAAATTTTGAGTTTGCAAGCGAATTTTTCAAAAACTATTGCCATAAATAATTTAATTTAAATTTAAGATTAAGGAACATGTTTCTGGCTTTCAAAACCGGTATGGTACTTTATTGTAAGTGTTGCCGTTGTTTTTTAATAAGTTTTTTTTTCATTTTGAGTAATGTTTTGTAAAAATTGCCCCTATCTCCTAAACGGGGCGAAATAGGCCCCCCCCCCCCCCTTCCATAGTAAAAAATGCTTGTATTGAACTTTTCTACAAAAAAAAACCGTTATCAATTTTTAGCGCCAAGTTATCGTACTCTCCCCCTTCTCAGTTTTATGATCACTGAATAAGATTGTCATTCCAAAGTAAAAACCACATCTTTGGTTTTTCTGAAATATTCAATGTTTTAGCAGTTTTTTTTCTTTTTTTTTTAATTTTGACAATATGCTAGTACAGTAAATTCTCCTCGATTATACGAGTACAGGGTATCTCCTAATTTGTCAACGATAATCTGGGAAATGATTTCTGGGTACATTCTATGAAAAAAAAAATCGTTCTACAGCAAGGGTTTATCTCCAATGTTGACAACATTTATCGAGGATTTAAGAAAAGGCTTACTTTGGTGTACCCTGACCCATGTTAACGGAAATTTCTCTGTTAGTACTAATGGTAAAAACTTCGTGTAGGACTTTATTTTTAGAAGAAGTACTAGCCTTTGTAACGGCGCTTAAATAAAGTTGATATTTTATTTGAGTCTTTAGATATCGAGTTTCTAAACCTGTTCCATTTTCATTGCCAATGCTAGTTTTTGACTGTGAGGTCACTTTCTCTAGAAAATCCTTGCACTTTATAAGGGAACATCTTCAGGTCTTTCACCAAAATTTGACATAACAAACGTCTGCTGATGCCAAATTGTTTGCATTGTTGTCTCGTCGATGTTTGGGGACTCTCTCGGCAATACGGGGCCGGCTACTTCTTGCGACCCAGTTTGCATGAGATGCTTAGCCAAACGCTTAATGATTCGGCCACATGGTGTAAGACAACAAGGAAAACGGCGATGAAAGTCACGCTGCCTTAAAACAAATTGGTCAAAATTCAGGTGTGTATCGCTCCATTGCTTGCTGTCAACTAATTCTCTGTCTATCTACATCATAAATGTCAAAGCACAATGACACTTGACGCCATTTACAAAAATTATCGCACATTCACATTGTGACATTACTTTTGCCTCACTAGTACTTGTAGTAACAAGCATTTCCTTTGCTGGTATCTTCTCTTCTTTATGTGTATTCCACAATTTTGGAATCGGATTTATTATTATTGTTTTAGAAACAATTGGTATTTTGTCTACTTTATTGTTTGTTTTTATTTTTGAGTGGGTGTTGTTGGTGAGTGGTATTGTTGTTGCCTTTTCAATCCTGTTATCATTCCTCTTAGCTTGTGAATTTGCGTGTTTTGCCGTAGCCACTCTACCATAATTTCTTCCAGATGTTTCAGGACTTTCTTCTGTCTCACGTTTTTTCGTTGGCCTTTTGCTTATCTTCTGATGTCCTTCTGTCTCTAGCGCAAGCTGCTCTTTATCTGTCAGGTATTCATTTTTATCTTCTTGCTGGATTGGTTAGAAAGTAATTTTTTTTGTGTGCAAGCTTATAATAATTTCTTCGTTCGACAATTACGTTTGTTTTTAATTTCGCTTGTGAATCAATTTTATGTTCACTTTCAATTCCAGATGTTTCTTTTTTGGGGATACTTAAAAATATAGTGCAACCTTTGGCCGTAAGGCTTTTTGGTGTGATCGTTTTTGGTGGAGTCCTTGGTGTGAGTGAATTCCTTTTGGAACTTTGTTGTAGAAGCAATGAATGGTCACCACCAGAATCCATGTTACCGACCTCGGAGAAGAGAGGATTTCCCAGTTTACCTCCTCTGCCACCTGGGGTATTTATGTATATTTATTGCACCGAACAATTTCCATATTTTACACTGAGTTAGTTTTACTGCAATAGGTAGTTCAGTAGATTCTACACACAAACCCGCTGTCAGGAGGACCGGCTCATTTGTTTAACTCTACAATTGCTGGGAAGTTTTCGGCTGCGCTTCTGTGGATTTTAGTCGCCACTTACGAAAGGCATGCCTACCATGGGTACATCCTGATCTCTGCCCGAAGCACAAGAATATGAGGCATTCTTCTTTTGTAATAGTCATACGTTTGGTATGTTAGGTAAGAGTGGTGGAAAAAGGGGGTGATAGTATTGTATTTAAACTGAAGTGAAAGTAGATTGGGGAAGATGGAGATGCTGGCAGTCAGTGTTGTTCCAAAACTTTGCGTTACTATTGTACTTGTTGCATATGTGCCGTTATTTAATCAACATAGCGTTTTACAATTTTTTTCTTATGAAAGTAACAATAATACAAAAAAATCTTCATCAAGTTTGCACAAAAACCCATAGATTTTATGATACTTGGGAAAACCTGAGGCAGGTCAAGTTTTAAAAAAAAAGTTTTTTTGCTTTAAGCTCCAAAGGCTCTGAATAAAAAATGATTTTATGTGGGTTTGGTTAATTTTTATTTTATGTGTATGCTGAAATAGTTATAAAAGTTGCTCAAAGTGTACTCCTTGGTTTTGTATGTATTCTAGAGCCCGTTTTTGGATTTCAATACGAATGTTTATTGATGCTAACTGCTGCCTCACTTTAGATGAAGCTTCGAGAATACACTTCATCTAGGCAATTCTTACCCTGGCTACCATAGTGGGCTGGAGCGCCATTATGTTGAAAATACAATATGATGAAGCTAGTTGAATTAGTGGAATGTCCTCCAATAGATCTAGTAAATCATTCCGCAAAAATTCCAGATAGTTTGTAGAGTTCTGCCTAGGTGGTAGTTTGAAGGGGCCAATTAACTTGTTTCTAAGTACACCTGCCCACATATTGACGCTGAATTTGTGTTGAAATGATTTATGTCTCCTTGCATGTGGATTGTCCGCAGCCCACGTATGAAGACTATGAAAATTTGTGATCCCATCTCTTGTAAATTGGGATTCGTCCGTCCAAAGAATTTTGGTAAAAAACTCGTTGTCATCCAAGCTCCGCTCCAGCAATGACTTAGAAAACTCAAGTCTCTTTTCCAAATCATTGGGAAGCAGTTCTTGTACAGGTGTATGGTGGTATGGATAAAGATTTTCTCCATGCAGTACATTCGAAATTTTATGGCTGGAAACATTGAATTGCAAAGCTAAGCGTCTGATGCTGATTGATGGATCAGTTGTAACAGCTTCCAGTATTCTTTCATCAGACGAAATCCTTCTTACTTATGGAGCTCCCGCATTCGTTGGTGTATTTGAAACTGATCCCGTTTCTCGAAGCCTTCGTTACGTATTTCCAAATACTCCTTTCCTAGGAGGTCTTCGGCTAGGTTAAAGTTCATGGTATCTTTGTCGCGCACTAGTTGAACTTCCATTGCACGGGCCATAAACGTAAATAATGTCTGCGTATTCTTGGTTTGTAAATGCAAACATTTCAAATAGCGTTTCTATGCAACTGTAACCTTAGCGTAAAAAATTATATAAATTTTTTTTCTAATCTTTTATACCATTTTTGTTTGGTAAATTTTCGAAATAGGCCGTCAAAGCCAAAATCTAACCCTTTCTGAACTTTTAAGGAAAAGGGTAAGGAAGGGAGGGTTTTGACAGGTAATCAAATAAACGAGCATGCTTTAATAGCTATGTAATTTTAAAAAAATATTGGAAAATTAGTAATTCTTGGAAAACCACTCTTACGGGTGTTGTCAACTGTTGTTAGAAACATTGGTAAAAAATCATAAATTCCTTTTTTTACCTGCTGCCTGTTTTCCCAAGTATCATAAACTCTATGGGTTTTTGTGCAAACTTGATGATGATTTTGTTTTCTATTCTTGTTACTTTCATAAGAAAAAAAATAGTAAAACGTTATGTTAATTAGACATTTTCTGGAGAAAAGTGACCTCAAAGTCAAAAATTAGCATTGGCAATGAAAATGAAAATGGATATCTGGAGACTCAAACAAGATATCAACTTTATTTAAAGGCCGTTACAATGGATATTATTTCTTCTAAAAACAAAATTCCCAACGATGTTTCTATTATTAGCATTAACAGAGCAATTTCCGTTAACATGGGTCAGGGTACACTAAGTACTATAAGCCTTTTCTTAAATCCTCTTTAAATGCTGTCAACATTAGAGATAGACCCAGGAATCATTTCCCAAATTATCGTTGACGAATTAGGGGATGCTCTGTATAATTACGAGGGTAGATACAGAAGTACCCGTTCTGACGTATAGATGGCGGTTGTTGATTAAAAATAATGACAATTGTAGAAAGTACCAACCTTATAAAGCTTAAATTTGAGGATTGGCGACGCAATGTTGTTTAGTATTTGTTCGGCAGCCCTCAATTGTGAACACTCTCAATGAATTTTTAAATATGGAAAAATTGGTCACCGTTATGTGATACAATACTTTCATTTAAAAGGCCTCAATCCAACCAACATCAAAACGGAACTGAATTCTACTCTGGAGGAGTCTGCTCCTTTGTTTACAACATTAAAATGTTGTGGCAGAGTTTAAGCGAGGCCGTACGGGTTGCCAAGGCTAACATCGCCGTGGGGTGGCCGTGGTGTAGTGGTACTAGCTATCGCTTCTCACTCGGAAGGTCAAGGTTCGAATCCTAGCCACAACAAGTTTTCATTTGTGTAATTGGAACTCAGTCAGAAAAATCTGCGTGTGAAGGCATAACACTGACATGTAGATTTGGCTGTTGTAGGGTTTTCAAACACAAAAACAACCGTTAAAATTCACAACCTCACCATTCCGAGTGAAGAAAATCTCTCAGTCCTATGCGGACTCCCACCCCTGGAGAGTCAATATCGAAACCAAACACACCTGAGTTTCAAACCACTACATCACAAACTTTCCTTTCTCCTCCTTCTACCTTTCCGCCCGCGGCCTTGCAACAGTGTAAGGGTATTCATAACCCCTTAGGCGCGCGTAAATTATAAAAAAAAAAAAAAATCGCAGTGGTCAACCGAATGAGGTGTGGTCACCAGAAATGTTGAAAAAAATCCACAAAATGGTATTGGATGAGCGTTGATTGAAAGTGCGTGAACTAGCAGATATGGTAGGCATTTCAAAAAGCGCTGTACATCTGAAAAATTGGATATGAGAAAGCTGTGCGCAAAATGGGTGCCGCGATTACTCACAATGGAACGAAAACACCCTCGTGAGGATGTTTCAATCGAGTCAATAAAGTCAAGTTTCTGCGTCGATTCATTACTATGGATGAAACATGGGTCCATCACTTCACACCCGAGACGAAGAAACAGTCAAAACAATGGACCCAAAGGGGAGAATCGGCTCATTGATTATCTTCAGAAACGGCCTCATTTGGCGAAGAAAAAAGTTTTGTTTCATCAAGACAATGCACCAGTTCACTCATCCGTCATCGCGATTGCCAAAATCAATGAGTTAAAGTTCGAATTGCTTCCTCATGCACCCTCGGATTATTTTCTATTTCCGAACTTGAAAAAATTGGTTCGGTGGTAAAAGATTTGCCAATAGTAAAGAGGTCGAGTCTGCGGTTGGTGGCTATTTTAAGGAGCTCGACAATTCTCACTATAAACACGGTATCTGTTGGAACATCGCTGGATATGATCGTCCTCAAATATGATCTGCTGACATTTGCAAATTTTGTCCGCTCAAATTTTCTCCCAAGCTCTTGCTAATAATGTTGCTGCTTCCCTCAAAGTTCAATAGTTCGTCTACAGTTTCATTACTGCGCGCTATTATTTTATGCAGCAAAAAATTACGGTCATATAACTTTGTTAGCCGGATCTGTTGCTTTCTCGGTAAAACGTCCAGATTCTCTATTTTATGCTCAACGTGTTGGACACAATTTAACACGCATGCCAACCCCCATTAAGAAAACCCGAGATCCAGGAGCTTAAGCTATTATATCAGAATAAGGCGTTTGATCCGGCCAAATGTAAGACTATCATAGGTCTTAAGACTGGCTGCCGTGTCCTCGAAAAATGTAGCCGGTCAAATGCGTTGCATAATAAATCCGTTAAAAATCAGATTCCTAGTTAAAAATAATCTACACCCAGTGAACAGATGAATGTAATTAGGCGGAGGCCCTCCAGCAATAACAATTATTAAAACTTCCAACAAAATGCCCAGCAAGCTTAAGGATATTGTAGTACGTCAATATTTCAGGAACTATACCATCCTTAAAACAATCAACACTTCTGTGCGCGTGCACATCGATTATCATCGCAAGGCTGCGGAATTTGTTTTTGCATACGAAATATGGTAGATACATACATATATAAAGTATATAAAGTATGTGCATACCTAAGTTGAGAAAAAAAAAGTGACATAAGAGTAAAGGCCAAATATCATAATTAAGAGCTCTTTAATGGCATTGAGATGCTTTCCTGAGATGGCTATAGCAATGTAATCCTCATAGGACACCATCTGCTTCCGGGTAGTTTAGCAATTCATTGACCACTAAGTTCCAGAGAAGCAGGCATACCTCTGCCGATACCTCTTTTAGTAGAAGCCCCACACAGTTGGGAGTTGATTGTCCTGCTCGCCAAGTGAGTCATTTACCTTCGGAGTTGACAGCGCAGTTGTAAATGTGGATGTGTTGCCGTTGTTAAAGGCATTTTCTACGTCCAGGAATACTACCATTGTGTGGTAGCCAGTGGATGTAGGGTGTTTCCACCGACTTTTCTTTACAGTAGGCATGTTGAGCCAGAGACAAAAGCCGTGGTTCAATTCTATATTGTATGTGGATATCGGTCAGTCTTTTTAGAGTTTTCAAAAGGAAAGATGACAGACTTACAGGTTTAAAGTCCTTTGGGATGACGTTAACTATATTAGCTACTACATTAACTCCTCCATGGCAAGACAATGTATGTAGATCATTTCTACGCAGCTTCTAGTGATATTCACTAGCGTTGGCAGGATGATATCTGAGGACATTTGTAGCTCGGTAGGCATTATAATGTGCGACCCAACAGACTAGTAGGGTTTGAAGCTATGCAGCGCCCAGAGCAGTTTACCTATTATGATCGGGTTGTTATTGGCCGTGAATAGGGTTCAGTAGCAGGTTATGTGATCCGTCACACAACGTCGTACAAGAGCCATCCGTTTCCTTTCTTGGACGCGATGCCTGAGAGGTTTCTGTTATTTTGCCACAGAATGACTTCCAGAAATGTCGATTTGACGTTCTTTCTTTATATATGTATATTGAGGATTTCTTTCTGTCACCGTTCTTGTGCTACTCAATAATGGACGAAATATCTCGAAATCGTCCCGAATCATTTGGTCAGCATCGGGACGTTCCCATTGATCCAGAGGAATCAATTACGGAATACTGTCGTTGCTGTTGCGATTTCTCAGAAAAAAGTTATGATGGTAGATGGACGCTTATTAGGCCAATGGCATTTGTTATCATATCAACTGTTTCGGTAATATCCTACCTCCTCAACCAAGATGTCATAAAAAGGACCCTACTCCCCAGGTCGTATTTAGTTGGCCGACTGTGCTACTGTTACGAATGAAGCAAACGCCTCGAATAAGCACTTGTATTCTGCTGACCGCGTATGCAAACGGAATAAGAACAACAAACTTTGGATACACAGGTAGAAAAATTGATGAAAAATAGCGACATAACATATGCTAAGACAGCAGCCACGGATGACAAAAACAGGGCTATTGCAAGGCGAGTAGTTTTAAATTCCTGGTAAGTGAACGAGTGCTTCATGCCAATTTGTATCAAGCCTAACTATTCAAGGTTCGATTTTCTAGCACCTGTCCGATATGAACACATGACTTCGCAGGAGAGGAGACGATGATACAAAAGTAACTTATATAAGCTTATGAACAAAACGCAGAAAATGGCAAGAGTATTTGCTGATCCTATTGGCCACAAAGCTAAACCCCTGATTCGAAAGAACGCCCGCGAACACAGGCAACGAAGCAAGAAGCGTATAGCGAAAGTGGTACTTCATTAACGGATTAGAGTTTCTCTCGAATTACACGAGTAGGAAACACGGGGTGTACATCGCCTCTCAGAAGGATAAGCAAGGAGCATGAGAAGTGCGGAGTCGATGAAATATAGAGACACTATTGCGAGAATAAGGTTCGAAAATTCTACCCAATGGTAAGAAGAACATATCAGGGCTACACAGCCTGAGTGAAATTCTGGCCTATATATAAGGCCTTTATACGCCCATAATCGGACTATAACTACCACATTTGGTAAGGTGCTCCTAAAACTTCTCGGCATCTGTTAGATAGGATTAAAAACCAGGCGATTAAACTTATAGGTGATGCTAATATTACACAGTTATTAGACACCATTGAACATTGACGTAATGTCTCCTGTCTTACTTTTTTCTATCGCTAATTCCACCACCAGTAATCCAATGAAATTGCCAGTAGTATTCCGCCCCTTCAAACCTTCAAACATTCAACCGTAACACATGCCGCGCTATGAATGTTCATCGGCTTACCCTCATTGAAATATCGTGATTTTTTCCTACGCAGTATAACTCGCTTATGGAATGCCCTGCCCAGCTCTTTATTCCCTAGTCATTATAACCTTCAACTATTTAAAACCAACGTACATCGGTACCTCTCCTTCTTTTCTCCCTAAGTTTACTTCGCCCCCGCTATGTGCAAACGTTTTAAGCGTGCTCAAAAATCCTTGAGCGCGCGCAGATTATAATAAATGAAAAAAAATCGTTAAGCACAATCTTCCAAGGATCCGGTTAAATACCTGCTTAAGCCAACAGTTAACATAATCGGAGAAACGCAATGTATTATCAGCGATATATTTATGATTATTGCTTCGAAAGTGGCGATAATGGGTCGAAAATAAGGGACATACCATCCAGATGTCGCGGAAAGCATGCCATCTATGAGATGGTAAGACAGTTGTGAGATCAAAGAAGAATAACTTTTGGCAATGACTGTTTCTTTAAGTCAGGTTGACGATGAACAACTAAATTGATTTAATACGATATGATAACCATCTTAGCCCTGCTGTGCCGTGTACTTTATCGACTACTGACGAGGCCGCCCTAGGCTAATCGAACAATTTTAATGGTGATCTATGGTCCCGTCCCGTCTGCATATAAGGTGCATGATCATAAGAGTCTTTATACAACGATTGCGATAGCTAGGACATTTAGAGTGGAAAAAGAGCGCTACGTATCAGAGAATCGTCGTTGTAGATCGGATCGAATCAAATGGCATTTAAGTATTAAAGAGATCTTAACCAACTCGGCATCGGTAACTCGAGACACCAAGGCCATGATTGAGTTGGAAAAGGGACTTGTTGGTTGAGGCACTGACTAAAGAGCTATCTAAAGAAGAAAAGAGTAATAATTTCAGATTAGGTCTTAAACAAATGGAAGTCGTGGGCTTTCTTGACTATTGATGACACCGGGGATTCAATGCGAGCAATTCTTCCATCAGCATTAGCTACTGCTTAAGAATGTCTGATTTACAGAGTAATCATTGAGCTAAATTTTGACAGGATAATTATAATAAAATTAAGTTTTAAGAATCCCCTCCAAGTATAAGGTTTCCACCTTTCAAGTTGAGGATATCTGGGATAGTCTGACCAACAATTGGATGGAAAAGGTTCTATCATGACAGTGACGACACAAAGTATTTTCGTTATTTTTCGGTTTGTGTTTCTTTGTGAAACTACAGGGTGACTCACTCGAACTCCAACTTTTTAAAATGCTACAATTTTATTGTGCCAAAGCAAAAAATGTTGGGAAATACATCAATTTTCAAATTATATCAGTATTTTTCAATATGTCCACGTTTGGCGCGAATAATGGCCTTGAGACAGCCGAAGAAAGCATCGCACGCTGCACGCAAGTGGCTCTGCGGTATTTTGGCCCATTCCCGGCGAAGTGCTTGTTTGAAGTGGTCCAAACTTTGGTATTTTTTAGTGCCAACCTTCGCCCAGACAGAGAAATCTAACGGATTTGCATCCGGAGAATTTGCAATCCATTGTGTCGAAGAAATGCAGTGTGGAACATTGTTTTGTAACCAATCTTGGTTGAGGCGTGCTTTGTGAAACGGTGCCGAGTCTTGTGGAAATGTGCACGGTCTCCGACCGAAATGATTATTTGCCCAAGGCTTCAATACTGCCTCTAAGACAGTTTCACGGTATACGTCACGCCACGGTCCAAAAATACGAGCGGAGAGCGACCATCGGCGGTTATGGCGGCCCAAACCATCACCATCGGTGCTGCCTGCTTTCTGGTGGCCGTCCAAAGGTGTACATTTTCGAAATACCTCTCGGGAAAATAAACTAGGTCATTTTGTTTGTTGACATATTGCCCATCTTTGGATTCCGTTGATCTTTGAAAGGTAGCTGCCCTTCGTATTGTCCATTAGGAAGCCACCTGGTATGCGTAGCAAAGTGTTTTTCACAGATAACTTCCCCTTCAGTCTTTGGCCTGTGAAATGGCGTCTCCTCGATATCCCAGAATTTCTGCAGTTGATGGCTTAGGTCGGTCAACTTTACGAAGCTACATATGCGTTTTGGACTCTCAGCTGGAACTTTTCCGAAGACAATCCATCGATCCATCCGTCTTCTGTGCCAAAGGTATATCGAGCTTCCTGCTTCTGACAATATCCGGAAGGAAAATTTCAAGAACCCATCTATAGCTTTCCCGCTTTTCTTAGAAATGTCCGGCATTTTTATAAATTACAATAGCAAAGCGTCTCTTCCAAATATTTTTTTAAATTTATTCAAAATGGTGGTCTTCAAATTTACCAAAAGCCCTCAAGTCGAACAGGTTATATTTTTTGTTGTTTTTATGATGCTTTAGCTGGTCCTTACACGGTTAACTCTATTAACACGCTCATTTTTTTTACACATCAACTCTGCAAGGACTGCATTTTCACTCCATGCATAATCATCCCTCTTTAAACTCGATCCACACATATTCAACAAAGAAACGCATAATGCGTTTATATATTCATTGAACTCCATCTTTTGAAGTCCTTTCAGATGCGTAACGCACATCCTGTTTCACAATCATAATTGAGTTCTGAATTTTCTAACGAATAAATGCGTTGCATCGCAATCCTCTTGTTTTTTTTTTTTAGTTGCGAGTGAATGCATAAAAGGGTTGCATTGCTCTTAAAAGAAAAAAAAAAGCGGTTGGGAAAACCGGTTGCTTTTCTTTGCTGATGTTGTTCGAAAAAAGTGCCCCAACTGTGAACTGTCAATTCGGATTTCGATGCATTTCCTTATGCAGAGTCTTGAAAAGATGCAAAGTTCGTTTTGTTTTTTAACAGCCCATTTGGAAATTGGTTGGAAGACGAGAGGACAATGCGAACATGATAGCAGCATTGTTATTCAAGACAAAGAAAAGGAAAACATTCCAGAAGGCGGGATTTTTATCGTTTGAAGATACTCGTACAACTTATTTCGACCTATTTTAAAGTAATATTATAAAATTGTAATGAAGCCGTGTCTGTAAATTGAATATGTACGTTTGGACGTGTTTGTACACAAATCAATTATTTTTAGAATTTTCTTTCGTCTGTTCGTCTGTTTGTCTGTTTGTCCGGGCATCACAGAAAAACTATTCAACTGATTCTAATGGGGGTTTTACTGTTTGATAGCCCATTTTTCAACTAAAAAACTGCGATTTACTCCATCACATGTTGAATAGAGCCGTAGTTACAATTAAACGAACATTTCAAAATAATTATATTTTAAAAATATTAACTAATAGTAGTATATGGTATATCTGCTGTAGATGTGTATATATACTACACATATACGAGGGCTATTCCAAAATCAACCTCCGAAGTGAAATATATTTTTTAAAAAAACCAAAAACATTAATTTTTTGCACAAAATAGTTTTATTAACATCTAAATTATTTTTCTACATAGTCTCCGTTT
Organism: Volucella zonaria; assembly: GCA_963966105.1. NCBI lineage: Eukaryota > Metazoa > Arthropoda > Insecta > Diptera > Syrphidae > Volucella > Volucella zonaria. The sequence goes on from OZ014532.1 coordinate 54,479,611, forward strand.
AAATCTATACATTTTTGGTAACGTGTCAGAGCTTTTGTATACCATCCTTAAAAAATGGCACCGCCACGCGAGTGCGTTGAGGCATTGATTCACACCGTTGATAAGTTCCTCATTACTTCCAAAATGTTGAGATGCAATGGATGATTTCAATTTTGGGAAAAGGTGATAATCACTTGGTGCCAGGACTATAGGGAGTGTGATCAAAAATATCCCAATTGAACTCCTCCACTAAAATTTTTGTGCGTGCAGGAGTGTGTAAGCATTGCTCGTCTTTTGTTCTGGATTGCTCTTCTCAACTTACGTAGAGTTTTACAGTAAACCGCTGCATTTATTGTGTTTCCAGGTTCCGTAAACTCGGTCAACAATATGCCTTTACTGTGACCATCATTTTTCACAGGAAAAAGTTTGATTGAATTTTTTTGGCTTGTTTGGAGAATGAGTGTGCATCCATTGCTTTGACTGTTCTTTGCTTTCTAAGTTTACATACTGGACCCAAGTCTCATCTTCAGTCACAATTTGCTGTAAAAATTCTTCATCTTCCATTTCTAAACGTTCGGGAAATGCTTTTCCTGAACTGACACGTTGGGTCTTGTGGACATCTGTGGGCACAGAACACGTTTCCGAGAAATTTCGGAAAATCTGGTCGCCAGATCTGAAATCGTAAAACGCCTGTTTTCTCAAACAAATTGGTCAACTTGGTGAACCACGTCTTGATTCATGATCGATTTGCGCCCTTGGCCTCCTTCATTATGCACATCTGTGCGCCCGTTTTTAAATTGCCAACACCAATCACGTATCGAACCATTACTCATCACTGTATTGCCGTAAACAGCACATAACCAACGATGAATTTGAGCTGCGCCATTTTCTTCGGCTTGCAAAAAACGAATTGCACTTCGTGCCTCACAGGCGGTGGGGAGATAAAATTGTATTCTCCATGCTAAAACGGCAACTATTGGAAAAATACTGAACGAAAACGGTCGAGACTTGGTATATTATTAGAGAATAATGTACTGGTTGCGACATGTAGAAACACGTCACCGAAGTGCACATGTGTAATGAATTGTAACACATCGGAGGTTGATTTTGGAATAGCCCTCGTAGTTCAGAACCAGAGAGATGCAAGCTACCGAGCTAGCGAAAATATAAACATTAGACATACGACATATGTACATGTAGCTCCCTAAACAAGAACCAAACAAAAAAGACTTCCGGCCGTCGCAAACGGCCAAGTTTACTTCTCCTGTTCGAGGATCAGGGGCTCCTCGAATTTCATCATTTACTCTCCCGAGAACTAAACAAGGTTTTTTTTTTTTTTTTTTTTTTCGTGGGTAGGTAAAAACCTTCATAGGCACCATAAGCATGCGCTCATAAGAGCACCACCACACCACCACAGTAGGCACCATAAGCACGAGCACCTACTGCCTACCACAGTGTTATAGCAGCGCCCACCAGAAGCACGCCCTCATGGTAGTGTGAGACTCTTACTCACTAAAAAACCTCCCATTTTCTATAAGACTACGACTAAGTTTCCTTAAGAAGTAGCTCAAGCTTCTGTAGTTTATCGCATTTGGTAGGTAGCTTTCCAGCGAAGGCACCAACTATTACCGTTATTTCATGCGGTTTCTCCTTTAGGCGCGAAGTCGAACGGTCTTATTCTTTGAAGTCGCCGCACAGGATTTGTCTCGTCCAATCTCCGGATTATTTCCTGGTTGCAATGATGCACAAAAGGAGTGCGAAGTTTACGAGCAAAGCTTGTTACTTCGTCTTTCACGGTTGCAATTCCCAGATCGCGGTGAATATCGCATTTCCTTATACTATACCATGGAGCATTTACGATTGCTCTAAGCGCTTTCTTCTGGAATTTCTGTAGGACGGACATATTGTTTGATTTGGTACAACCCCATAGTTGTATACCATAAGTCCACGAAGGTTTTAGCACTTGCTTATACATATATAAGCAGCTTGTTATTTGTGCTTAGTTTAGAGTATCTTCCAATAAGCCAATTCATTTCTCTTAGGCTGATTTCGAGCTATTCACGTTTCTTTTTTACGTGTGATTTCCACTTCAGTTTTGCGTCTAGGGTCATTCCCAAATATTTTCGGTATTTGTACCGAGTTGATGAATAAACGTAAGTTGTTTATCTTTCTGTACGTGAAATTGACGTGTATTGACTTGGCCTCGTTTAGTACGATTCGCCAGCTCTTCGTCCACTCAAATATTTTGTTCAGAGCTCGTTGAAGTTTTGCAGTCGAGGATTCAACTGTTTGCCCTGTGGCGAGAATCGCCGTGTCATCCGCGAACGTGGCTTCCACAGTCTCTTCATCTAGAAGTTTGTCTCTAGTGTAAAGTAAGAATAGGTATGGCCCCAGAACGCTTCCTTGTGGAACGCCAGCTTGAATTTCCTTGAATTCAGAGTATTCAATCCCATATCTAACCTGAAACAATCTATTTTCAAGATAAGATTCGAGTATTCTATTCATTTCTCTCGGTAAAGTTTGTTGTAGCTTATACTTCAAGCCCTTATGCCATACCTTGTCGAAGGCTTGTAATACATCGAGAAAAACGCTTGAACATATCTTTTTTCCCTCTAGCGAGTTTTCGATTACATTTGTTATCCGATAGACCTGATCGATTGTGGAGTGTTTGACTCTAAAGCCGAACTGGTGATCCGGGATCAATCGTCTTTCTTCAGTTATCGGTTTTAAACGTTTAAGGAGAAGAATATCGAAGGCTTTTGAAGTATGATTTTTTGTCGTCTGGACTTTTCCCCGGTTTTGGAACCATTATAACTTCTGCGACTTTCCATTGGCTTGGAAAGTCTCATGGAAGCATTTATAATATGGAAGAGCTTGACAGGCGCTTTTCGAGGTAGCTCCTTTAGAATTTCACTTATAATCAAATCGTATCCTGGAGCCTTATTATTTTTTAGGTTTTTTATTGTTTGCTTTAGCTCAGACAGTGATACGGATTTTATATTGTAGTTGTCGGATCCTGTTCGAGTTATTTAGAAGTCTCACGGTTCTTATATTCTTGCAGCTTATGCTTTAGCTTATTTGATAGGCGGTTCAAATAGAATTTGCGCGGGGGCGCACGTGATCGTTGCCATATCTTCCGTGCTTTCCTTTTTTCTCGTAGGAGGCCTTCTATATCGGGCGCGTATATTTGCTTTCCGTGTTTTATTCCTCTTATTCGAAAGGAACACTTCCTTCCACGCAGCTCTTCGGATGATTTCCACGAACTTGTCAACTTCGTCTTCTATTTGCAACTACGTCGTACGTGGAACTCCTAAAGCAATATTTTCTTTGCAATTTCTCCTGAAACCATCCCAATTTGTTTCCTTATTCGTCAATCTGTGCGGTCTTTCGATCCTTGCTATGCTCCTGCCGATTTTAAAGATTACTGCCGAGTGATCTGAGCAGAAATCATAGGATTCTTCTAAAGTCGTGAGATATTTGGGGACCCCCTTTGAAATGAAAAAATCGACCAGGTCAGGTATTTTATTTGTGTCGGTGGGCCAGTAGGTTGGCTTGCCCGTCGAAGAAAAGTCCAAGCCACGTTTCATACTTGTTTGGTACAGTAGCCTGCCCTTCGTCGAATTGAATCTTGAACCCCAAAATGTATGCTTTGCGTTGGAATCACCACTGAGAATAAAATTTGACCCAAGTTGGTAAAAAAGGCGATCGAGGTCGTCGTCTGCCATCTTATATCTCGGAGGGAAATAACAAGATGCTATATTACATATAGTCTATATGGTTTATGTTTACGGAAACTGAACTTATTTGCACAGATTCAAGTTCTATTTTCACGTTCTCGGCATGCGTAATGCAGTCTTTAATTTAAAGTGAGGATCCAACCCTCGCGTTTTCTGAGGGATGATGCGGGTGATAACCAGAGTAACCTGTTATCTTGGGTTTAACTCCCTTTTTTAAGTGTGTTTCCGAAATCAGGCATATGTCAATATGGTCTTTCCATAGAAAAATTTCTAATTCGTCGATTTTTTTCAGAAGGCCATTTGCGTTCCATGTTAAAATCTTAGTCAACTGTTTCATTTCAACGAACTCAAGCTTGCTTAGTTTTTCAAACAAGAGCTTATTTATTTTTATTTGTTCATCTAGTTTTTCTAAGATGACTGTGAGAATTTGAGGCAGCGGATCTGTAGTGGCCGAATCTATTCTGTTGGCTTTTGACGCGACCTCAGCGTATGAACTCGCGCGGACCGGTACAGGTTTTTTAATTCCACTTGATTCGACAACGTTTTTTTTGAGCAGATTTATGCTTTTGCGTTACCGGTTTCTTCATTGTGACTCTCTTAGTTGTCTTGGGCTCATCGATTTGAGGATTTTGCACCTTTAGGTCTGGATGAATGAATTTCGTGGGACTTTTTCGCCTTTTTTGTATTTCTTTGGCGATTTCGCCAAAGGTAATTAGCTGGGTGATTTCCTGTGCAATTGGCACAAACTGCTGGGATTTGCTTATTTGTTTTGCACTCTTCCGAGAAGTGTTTACCTGCGCATTACACGCCCGCGTGTGGTTAAAATCTTGACAACGTTTGCATTGGATTATATGTAGTTTGTTTGCTCTTACGCATGGGCTCCATTTTGACTCTGTTAATTATCAGATAGATTTAATTTTATAAATATCATCGACTTTCTCGTTTCGATCAAAAGTAAGCATGAAAATAAGAAGTTCGCGTTTGACTACGGCATCTTTGTCGCTATCCGTTTGTTGCTTTACCTTCTTGATCATGTTCACGGCGTCAGTAATCTTAAAACCTTATGCTTGAACGTCTTCTTTTTTGCACGACGGGTGAAGCCCCCTAGCGAAGACTCGTAACGGTTTTTCAAACTTATTTTCATAAGTATACCATTGAATTTTATCGGTGTTAAGTTTCAGCGACAATGCGCGGTAAGAATCGGAGTCATCTACATTAATTTTCCACACGTTATTATGGAGTGAAATTATATTGAACTTTTCTTTTAGTGTTCTTTGGAGAAGGTCCCGTAACTTTCCGTAGTCTTCAATCCCGACCACATTTATTGTGGGAGGAGGGCGAGGTTTCGTTTGGGGTTTTGTCTTGGTTGGTACGGTGGACTTATTTTCATCTTTTGGTTGTAAAACTTCGGGAGATGAGCCTGCCATACATTTTTTGCTAGGAGAGACCGGATTGGTTTCGCGAGCAAGTTCTTCTTCGTCCGTCAAGTATTCCACTGTCTTGCAATCCAGAGATAAACGAGAGTTTCTTAGAACCTCGTTTTCTATTCGAAAAGAATCTACTTCATTTTTAAGCTCTTAAAAGAGTCGTTGCATTTCATTGAGTTTAGCTCGGAGTTCATTGTTCTCCTGTTCGAAGCATTAACTTTTCACTGAGTCCTGATTAACCGGCGGACTTCGTTTTCTGGAAATATGCGATCTAGATGGTGGAGATCGGAGTACCTTTGATGTTTTTGCAAAGGGATTTGACAACAATAAATGGTTCTCCCCAGAATCCGTAGAGCCTACCTCCGAACAGGTAGCGAAACTGGATTACCACCTAGGGTATTACTTCTGTTTGTTTTGTCCATTGCATTTTTTGTATGCCCACGCACTCGGCATACAGAAGGTGCATTTTAGTCGCCTTTTACGACAGGCATGCCTACCTCGGGTATATTCTATTTCCCCTACCCGAAGGGGTAACCAAACAAGTAATGTAGTATTTAGTATACAGAGAGGCCTTGATTTAAAATTAATTCCAGACCCTTCGATTTGTTTTGATTCCCTTTGGGAAACAGTGGAGTGAATTCACTTCACTCCCAGAGTCTCTATTTATTGAACGATCTAGTTAGTTTTATATGCATTTTATTATCTTAATCATTAACCCTTACATACTAACAAAAAATGCTTAAAATTACTTAACAATCTTATATTAACTTATTGGCCCCACACAGGCACTCTAAGCTACTCTAAATTCTTATATCTATGTCTTTCGACTATATTTACATTTTACTTAGGAATAATTATTTTCTATACTTAAGGCTAAGAAAAAATTGTTAACAAAAACTTAGCATATGGACTTAATTTTTTATAAAACTTAATATCTAACTTAAAATAAGCCTTAGTCTACCTAACCTACATACACAATACACACACATAGATATTATACACAATTATATACATAAAGGTATACACTATTATATGTATATATTTCTTAAATGCTAACCTAAACCTATGTAAGCTGGCCATCGCTATTCACAGAGCAAATAGATTGGTCAGCTCTGCCCCATTAGTGAGGCTGGTCCGTAATTGAGAAACGACGACGAAACATCTTCTCCATCATTCAACCACCAGAAATGCTGGTGCTGCCGAACGACATCCCTCTTATCGCGATTCCCCACCGCCCTGCTGAACCTGAGACGATCCACACTGCCGTAGTTGAGTCGCCTGTCCCCAGCTTTCCGAGCGATATGGAAGATTAACGGGACCGCTGATCTATCCTGGATCAACCCTATCTGATCTAGGTAGAGGAATGCTTCCGGTGGAACGAAGCCGTCAGAGCGCACACTCTCGTGGTAAAGGTAGTTGCGGTAGTAAGCCCCAGATATCAGGTTATTCGTCGAGGCCATTGCTCTTGCAATGTGCCTTCGAGTCAGCTTAATTACGAAGTTGTCCACTCGTATTAGGTTCGCCCTGTTGTAAAGGACCTCATTACGATAGAATTTTTTGTACTCCGACTCTGGTGTTCTGTACAAGCGAAGGCAAGCCCTCTCAAAAACCCGAATCTTTTCCATTAAGCTAGCTCGTACATTGAACCACACGTGACAACCAAATACCAGCATGGGCCTGATAAGGGCCATGTAGCATTTTCCCTTTACCCTCTCATCGAGTTGGCTGCTATAAAACAGTCTCTTTGTAAGGGCAAAAGCGCCTTTGGCTCTGGCCAGAGCAGCATCTACATTTTTATCAAAATACAGAAACTGATCTAGCCAGATCCCAAGGTATCTGACTACATTTCGACAGGCAAGAGGCTGCCCGCGTTGTCCAATGATCGAGAACTTTCGCCAATTATTTCTAGTATCCCTAGAGACTCCAGACAACGGCGTCCTAAAGAGAATGGTTTCCGACTTTTGATTTTCAACTTCCAGTCATCGCAAAATCGTCTTATCTTATCGAAGTCACACTGCAGGAGAGTATTAATGACCTCGATTTTTGTACCTGTTCTGTACACTATCAAATCGTCTGCGTACGCAATAGTATGGGGAAGTGAACCTATCAAGTCGCTTGTATAAGTGTTGAATAGGATCGGCGAATTTACCGCGCCTTGCTGAAGACCATTTTTAATTTGAAATATACCAACAGAAGTCACATCGCCATTTTTCACGATGAACTGTCTGTTGGTTAACATATTATAAAGAATGTACAAGAGTGGTTTACTGATCCCCAGCCTAGTCAGCTTATAGAAAAGACAATCTAACCATACGGTGTCGAAGGCCTTCTCCAAGTCAACAAGGCAGGCACCAGTACATTGGTTTCTGGCTTTATTCCATTGGATATCGGACACCAGTTTAGACGCGGCATGTGAGATATCATGTCCCGCCTTAAAACCGAATTGATTATCCGGAACTATATGTTTGTCCTCAACCCACCTAGACAGAGCTCTATTGATTACTTTTTCAAACAAACCTTACTGATATTCGGAAGGAGACTTATCGAGCGGAGATTCGCCGGATTGGATATATCCTTTCCCTTTTTGGGGATAGGTTGAACCACCGCCGTTTTCCAGTGCGCTGGATAATGTGCATTATTCATTGCATTATTAAACAGGGTGGTGTAAATGTCCACCGCTTCTAGAGGAAGATGTCGAAGCACGATGTTTGGAATACCATCGGTCCCCACTGATTTCTTAGCCCTGATTGTGTCGAAGATCTCATGGAGCTCTTCCTTCGAAATGAACGGAGGTAAGTCACCCTCTCTGGTAATGACATTATTTGCCATATTTTCGTCGCTGAACCGGGTGAAACCAGAGCCCTCGGATCGCCAGTTCTCTATTTCATTTCGAATGTAGAAGTCGTGCACCAAGACCCGATTGTCCAGGTCATAATTAGGGCCAATGGTATCAGTGGCCTTGTATATTTCCTGGAAAGTCGCCCCTATGGCTTCAACCTTCTCCTGTGGATCCTCGATCACAAAGAAGTCGTCATCATCAGCGGCCTCATTTGGATCAATACCTGCTATTGTCAATAACCGTTCGTTGTCTGTTGTCCGGGCTATTTTAAGACACTGAAGGTATTGAACGATCTAACCTGGCTGTTAATGGCAGACTTACCTTTGTAAAATATGAAATAATTTTTTTATTTATTTTCTTTTATATATTTCTTTGTAAGAACTTCACTCTCAAGAGGATATAAACATTTTTTAAACTAAAACTAAACACTTCACACGATTTTAGTTGTCTGCAAAAATGTTTGTCCTTCGGGCTCCGGTGGGGATTCAACTCCGAACCATCCGATTAAGAAGCCAATACACTACTACTTGCCCCACGCCATTCACTAAAAGTCCTATTCATTAAAAGCCTATGTAACTTTCTATAGCCTCTGACCTTTTACCAGTTATTCACTGTACCAACGCGGAACGAAGTTGCCGATATAAGCTAGTGACGTAATACGGATTATCTATTATATGGCATTATATCTATTGTACTTATATACATACATGCAAAACTTACTAGTACTCGTATATCCTGTTTCATAAAACCGAGGTTTGGTTTTCGATGTTGAATTTAATTCGGGGGACCTTGTTTCAAAGATGCTTTTGGCTGGAGTTATATCATTCGTTCTCTTTTGACTTTTCTGGTTAAATCTTCATCTCATAAAGCTTCTTCTTAGGGCATGTTTTCAAAGATGAACACTCGGTAGCTGCTGCTCGGCATGGTCAGTAGCTGAATTCGTTAAGAAAAATCTTTTCCTGATTACACTATGCTGGTGCACTATCTTCTCCAGGGCGGGCCTATGCGCATAGTGATGCACTAAACTGTGCGGTGTGGTGAAAATAGAGTAGAGTCCTGATTATACATATAAACTAATTAAAGTGACCTAAAATGTTGTATAATCGGAAATTTCCCTTATTCGATCAACCAACTTTAAATTGTTCTCTCATGTTTAGAAGCATTAAAAGCCGAATTTAGTAATCGACTTATTTTCTGCTCTGAGTTTTTATTGTCAATATCTTCTACTGTTATAATTACTCCGCGGTCTTTTTTCAAGCTTCGTTAGCAATATTTTTCCCAGGGATTCGAGTTTTCACCGTAGACTTACATCGTCGAAACCGAAAAACTTTCCTTTCTCGGTATGTGTGTCAATGACAACTTAGGTTGGAGTGACCACATTTTCGATGTCGCCAAAAATGCTGCGATATATCTAGGCTTCTACAAACGATGTAAGTAATACTTTCCCCCTTCTGACCTGGCCACAATATATAAGGCATTCATTCGCCCAAAATTGGAGTACAATGCTAACATCTGGTCAGGTGCGCCTAAAACATCTCTGCATGTTTCGGATGCACGGATTCAAAACCGTGCGATAAACCTCATAGTTGATACCAATATCACTCGAACACCGACGAAATGGCTCGCTTCTCACTTTGTTTTATCGCTATTTCCATCACCAGTGCTACATAGAAATCGCCAGTAGCATTCCGCCCCTTCAAACCTTTAACCGTAACACCCGTCTCGCTATGAATGCTCATCAGTATACTCTCAATCCCACTTTCGAACGTACTCTGAAATATCGTGATTCGTTCCTAATCCGAACAACTCTCTATTTCCTAGTCAATATAACATTCAGACATATAAAACCAACGTACATCGGTGCTTATTCTTCTTTCCTGTGTGAAACATTTTAAGGGTGCCTTAACCCCTTGAGCACGCGCTACTTCATAAAAAAGAGACATGATTATTTGAGCGACATTAGCTAGTAGCATCTTCGCCTGTGAAGTCGAATTCCTCCCTTTCCCGTCGATAGAGCAGCGCAGACGACATCAATGACCAAAAAATCACGGCGATTGTTGCAAACCGCTCTAGATTTTGAGTTCCTTCGACAGCTTTCTTTTTGTAGAACACGACATGCTTAGTAAATTTCTTTTTTTTATAGCTATGTGGTATTTTTTCTGAAATGGCCCTCTCCAGCAGTTTTTTTTTTTATAATTAACGCAAGCTTAAAAGATAACGAACGCCCTTAAAATTGTGTGTGGGAAAATTAGGAAGAATAGAAAAATTAAATCAGTGTACGTTGGTTTTGAATGTTTGCAGGTTATAATCAGTAGAAAATAAACAGGTCATAAGGATATTTCATAAGCGAGTTGAACGGATTAAGAAAGAATCAGAATATTTCGGAGTTCATCCGAAAGTAAGCTTGAAGGTAGTATGATATAAATAGCGAGGCGATTCACAGCTTAAAGTGGCGGAATGCTACTGCCGATTTCGTTTGAGGAAAGCAACATTATATTTCTGTTGGAGACAGTCGATTTACTCCACAATATTACCATCTTCTAGTGAGTATCATCGTACGGAATTCGCTATTCAGTCCAATCTAGTAAGCGCATAAAAGCTTTGGATGCAAATGACCAGGTATGCTGGATTAGAAGGGGTACGAAACCTAGAAACCTATGAAACGTGGCACACATACCGAGAGTGGAAACAGCATTGCATTTTGGGAGCATTAAATTCTAACCTGTAGGTGGTTCCCCAATTACTCGTGCTGTTAATGAGACTAATATACGCTGCCGTTCCCATTCTACAGCCGAAGAGCAGAAACGTGAGTGCGGGAACGCATACAAAAGCAGAGAGTACTATTGTCAGCAATGGAATATATTGGAGTAGAAGTAGCTGAGAACAGATCATTAATGAAGATCAAAAACTGTGTCGGAGACAGAACGGAGCCCTGGGGCACATCAGTATTTAATTTGTGGATATCAGACAATAGGAATTAATCATTCCGAGAGGTAATTTCCAATTCATTGAAGAGGAAATTCATCGAAACTCTGTTAAATGCTTTTGAATTATTAAGTGCAACTGTCTTGTTTTCGCCAGATTTTTTTTTTTTTAAAAAGAACTTAAGACTCAAGTGGGTATGAATACACTTTGGAGTGTAACGCCTCAGCATGTGTTAAGTTTTTTGAAAAATGGTATAGAGAGAGAAATAGAAAGACGTTTGGGCTCAGCGGTAATTTCGCTCCATGGGTGGTATCCAGCATTTAATGTGGAGACTAAATTCTTAAATTCTTAGTGGAAGTTGGCTTGTTGTTGATTTCTAGTCAACTATTCATCTTATTTGGTTTATGTTAACAGTAGAAATGAATGACTTTCTTTGATGATATATAGTTTGGTTGCACTTTTCGGGAAGAGATGCCATCAAACAACCAATCGACCTATTGGTAAATCTAAATAAATTCGCTTTTCTTGCTTCGAATACTGTTTCATATGTTTCCATACACTATCCTCACTCACTCATTGAGAGTCATTAATCTTTGACCTCCTTTCAATGGGACTGCATCTTTCATGATCATTCCTTTTAAAGTATCATTAAAGGATATTTGTTATTTACTACGACAATACAATTTTATTACCCTTATTCATTTTCTTCCATCGGCTATGTAAGTGATGTAACATCATGTGATAGAAATGTTAGTCACATTGCATTTTATCTCTTAATATTTAGGAGGATAACTTGGAGGATTATTAAGCAGAAGTAGTGCTTTTAAAATAAATCCGTTTATTTGAACATTAAAGCAAATTTTGCCAATAAAGTGATTCCTATAAATAAAATCTATTTTATGTATAATGAAGCTGTGGAACTATGTTGAGTTCCGGAATCGTCCATGTTAACTTCGATTAATCATACTCGATGGGAACCTCAAAATTTATAAATGCTCTTAGAGCAGTGCGTAGTGATGTAGCTTACCAAATTCCACCACAACGTAGTCCCTGTTCCAATCCGGAATTCAATTTCAAGCGGTTAAAATTCCATCTCCGTAAGCAAATTATCCTCTACTGCTTTATTTACAGAAGCCCCAAACTGGTCAGCAACTCGACCTTTCACGAGTTTGATGCACTGTCTGACTCCATTCAAAGAATTGTATCCCTGTATCCTCCTACTGAAATCGTGATTACGGGCGATTGCAATATACACAATTCTGGTTGGCTTCGACATTCTGGACAGACAACACCCGAAGGACGGTGTGTTGTATTCTTCGAACCCAGCTTGTAAATGAGACCATACGAATACCAGACGTTGATAGTCATACCGCCAAGACGCTGGACTTGTTTTTAACTTCTCACCCTGTTAAGTACTTCGTTTATGTGCTCTCCCCTCTAGGCTGGTCGGACCATTGTGTTATATCAGAGTTTCTCGTACACCCACCACCCACACAGTTGGAGAAAGATTCCTAAAAGAAAAGTATTGCAATATGAGAAAGTCAATTGGAGCGGACTTAAATTCTTTCGGAATTTTAACTGGTCGTTGTGTTTCCTCGATAACGATGTGGATACTGCTGCTGACAGGATCACAGAAACTATCCTCTTTGGAATGAGACGCTTTATCCCTCATCGGATGAAGAGTATCAAACCAAAAGAAAAGGCATGGTACGACTCGAGCTGTACAGAGGCTGTCAGGGTTAGAGAAATGTCTTTTCGGTCCAACAAGACCAACCTGACAGAGGAAAACCGAAAGAAGTTTAAACGAGCCAGAAATGTCTGCAACGTGTTTCTCAAGCGTGTGAAATTCCAATACGACCAAAAACATTAGAAATTCTGCCTCATCCTCATTCACAATGACATTCAAGCTGTCAGATCTTTGGACAAGGAAAATCTGCTTGCTTCACACTTTGCGGCTAGCTCAACACTCTCAGATTGGGCTTTGTCGACGCCTACACTTGAGTGCGTCCAATCTTCAATGGGACGAATCCACTTTCGCACTCGTGTAGTAGCAAGAGTACTTAAAGATCTTAACATTCACAAATCCGCTGGTCCAGATGGTATATCTCCCCTCCTTCTGAAGAAGTGTTCTTCCACGCTGGCAAACCCACTGCCTAAGCTTTTTCATCAATCCTACTCTTTAGGACTCTTTCTGAGCAGATGGAAACAGCATTTGTCCAGCCCGTCCCTAAAAAAGGCTAATCTTCATCCCTCTACTCCTACAGACCCATTGTCATGGAAACGCTGATAAACCGTCAGCTCATGAAATATCTCGAAACACGAAAACTTCTCAATGACCGGCAATATGGTATTCGTGGCAACAGGTCCACTGGTGATTTGATGGCATGTCTCACCGAAAAGTGGAACCAAAGCGTACCTGCATCGATCTGGGGAAAGTAAGATAGTTGCACTTGATATTTCTAAGGCATCTGACAGAGTTTCGCATCAAGCTCTTTTGTCGAAAATGCGTGCTTTTAGGATCGACGACTCTCTTCTTCAATGGATTAGAAATTACCTTTCGCGGCGTTCAATTCAAGTTGTCTTGGATAGTTTCAAGTCTGATATTCACAACATAAATGCTGGTGTGCCCCAGGGCTCCGTTCTGTCTTCGACACTCTTTTTAATTTTCATCAACGATCTTTTGTCTGCTACTTCTAATCCAATATATTCCTTTGGTGACGACAGTACTCTTTGCTTTTCATATTGGTTCCGACTCACGTTCCTGCTCTTCGGCTGCAGAACGGGAACGGCAGCGTATGTTAAGCTCATTAAATTCCGATACGAACAGCATAACCAATTGGGGGACTACCAACAGAGTGGAATTTAATGTCGTCAAAGCGAAATTTAAACACCCAGCAGTTATTCATGAATGGCACTCGCATCGTCGAAACCGATAGACTTTCCATTCTCGGTATTTGTGTCAGTGACAACTTACGTTGGAATGAGCACATATTCGATGTCGCCAAAAATGCTGCGAAAAGTCTAAATTTCCTCAAGCGATGTAAGAAATATTTCACCCCTCTGATCTGGCCTCAAGATATAAGGCGTTTATACGCCCAAAATTGGAGTACAATGCTCACATCTGGTCAGGTGCTCCTCAAACCTCATTGCGTTTGCTAGATAGGATCCAAAACCATGCGGTATGACTCATATCACGCAGTCATTTAGCACCCTCGAACACAGACGTAATGTCTCCTGTTCCACCTTGTTGTATCGCTATTTTCACCACCAGTGCTCCTCCGAAATTGCCAGTAGCATTCCACCCCTTCTAACTTTTAACCGTTACACCCGCCTCGCTATGAATGCTCAGTAGTATACCCTCAAGGACTTACTCCAAAATATCGTGATTCGTTCCTAACCCGTACAACTCGCTTATGGAATGCCCTGCCGATCTCTGTGTTTCCTGGTCGTTATAGCTTACAGACGTTTAAAAACATTGTACATCGGTACCTGTCCTTTCCTTCTCCCTAAATTTCCTTCGCCTGCGCGGTGTACAAACATTTTAAGGGTACAAAAACCCCTTGAGCGCGCGTTCATTATAAAAAGGTTTATTTTATGTAAACCAGTGGCATCCTATCTCCCTTCCGGCTGCAATCAGGTGCAAGTAATTTTTCTGAAAGTTTTTTGTTGGACACATCGAACCCGTCTACCCGTTTTGCCTTCCTTATGAAAATGAGTTCGGGTTTTGATGATAGCTTTTCTCAAAAAATTCTTTGCAAGTCTTTGCTTGAGAAACTCACTCTTTCTAGCAAAAAGTCTTGTTTAAGGTTTTTACACAGATTATATTAAAAATATTTAACAGTTCGTATATTCGAGTAGTGTGAGTGTGAGTGGAAAAAGTCTCATCGCATCCAAATGTCTTCATAAATTTTACTACGCCGCGCAGTCTAATGCTTGACAGGATTTTTTGATACCGAGATCCGAACAGTCAGTTGCAAGGAAAGCATATTACACTTCCTTCTTTTCAGTATCATGCAGCTCATTTGGCAATCGGTATTAAGAGCTCCATATAAGAAATGCTATTATATCGTTGACCTGCAAGACCAAAAGTTATACTAGCAAGCAATGTATCATGGGGTAATGTAATATGTTCACGCAATCCATGGATAAGGCAATGAGTTAATATACGCTTCTGATACTGAACGTACGGTCATCTCCTTGGTAGCCCCACGATACTAATTACTTACCATTGGCTTCCAAAAGTATGGTGACGTCGGAAAAATTAGCTTTTTCTACTTATCGATGTAAGTGGGTATTTGAACCCAGACCCTCATATGCAGCAGTCGACGAGCTTGACCACTGCACCACGTTACCACCACTCAGTTGTAACTAATCAGCAATTTAGTTCTGAAGAACGAATTTAGCTTAATCCAAAAAGTGCTCAAATTTGGAAGGCTTAATTCCTTGTGGCTAGTCTAGGACACGGGTCATAATGGGATCGTAGAAATCGAAATGCCGATGAAATCTCTCAACACGTCTCAGAGGATTACTTACTACTTGGACTTCCATTGATGATTGGGTTTCTCGTACTCACAACTATAGCTCTCGTGACACTGCTCTATGCGGGAAGCCTTCTCAATGTTTTAAAAATGGAAATGGAAAACTCCCTTTTTGCCAAAAGGGCCTCTTACTGCATACTGGCGTTTTAATGGGACACAACGCTTTTGCTAGGACTTAAGTGACTCCTGTGAACTGAAGACGATGCCGCAGAAAGTTCCTTTTGTGTCTTTTCGACTTATGTTCGCCTCAGACTGTGACTACCTAGCACGGATATTGTGAATAATGATACTTTACGCCCTTTACTAATAAGGCCGTCGTTAATCTCTCAATGAAGACTGATAGATCATATTTAATAGAACATACTATACAAATACGACTAAGTTTAATGTAGACTTATTCCTTTTCTGAGTCATTTAGGATAGCCAGATTACTGTGTAGAATCAATTAATGAAATCGATTGACTGTTGTAGTGTTTAGAGTTCTCTGCATGCAACAGATATCAAAACTAAAAACGAAGTACGAAAGTAATGCTCATAGAGACATTCAGTACAAAAAAGTGCTACAATGTTCCAGAGATAGTATATGAAGAGTACATGTGGCCCCAACATCACACTTAAAGGCTCAAAGGGAAGAAGATTATCTTTTGGCTCAACTGTCGGCAAATACAGTCTCCGGTACGACCCCGATGGAGACAGACAGACCCATCACATCCCATCACATTTTTCAGACACTGCAACAGCTGTAACCAAATCATCCAACAAACTACATACTCGTACGTTCAAAACGGTCAATGTAGGTCCGGACCATAATAGGGTTTTAGGAAAAGTACGACCGCGGGTATCGAACATGCCACAAATCCAAATGAATACTGTGAGAACGTTTAACTGCAAACGTTAGCGATTGCCGCAAAGATCATCAATTTCCATGGCTGGATACTAAACCTAGCAACTTGGGAAACTGGTTAGTGAAGTCACAGTAGATGATAAGATTCGAAAAAGCCAATTCATCTGACTCTGCTAGATCAAATAAGCTCGACCAAAAGTTTCTGTTGCAGATATCCTAACGGCTTGCAGTTCAATGCAGATGATTGGTAAGGACATGAGCTAGCAAGGTCTATGGTCAGCATCGTATGAGAAAGGAGACGCACTAAATTGGCCCAACTACAGATGTATTAGTTTCTTATGTTCAAACTAAGCTTCGACAGAATTTATAATGACGAGCTATCTGGATGTCAAGTCAAGTTTTGGTAGGCACATCAGAGATTCATTTGTAAAAAGTCTTAGGCAAGTCGATGTCTTATAAGAAGCTCAAATCCCAAGTTGTTCTTAGTAATTTTACATGCAAACCATATTGACATTATTGACAGGACTTAACCAAATGTCAGCCGACAGAGTTGATTATAGCCGAGCCGGCACATACATAGTTGATATAAGTGCTTCTAAACTCTGTACAAAAAAGCCATACAGAAAAATTGCAGACGTATCAACACATTGATCACATAAATGTAACTGCCACTTATTTTGGATAATTTTCTCGCATGCACATACTCGTACATATGTAGGCACTCACACTGTCGCCTCTTCCACAATAGCATACACATACATATGTAGTCCGAATTAAATCCATACTCAACACGTTCATAGTCCCTAAACCTGTAGCACCCTAGAAAGGAATCACACATTCGCAAATCGCAAGTTGCATTGCAGTTGCACTAGTTTTTGCAACCCCTTAGCTATGTGTGCCTGTGCAGCAGCCAGAAAATTCGCGATTGAACAATCGAGATGTGCTTGAGGTAGGTCCGTCTGTCAACAGCAGCTTGGCGAAGAAGAAATCAAATGATGACGACGCGGTGGGATATGGTCATGGGAAGTCGTAGACGCCATTATTATCCTGTCCCTATTTCCACGTTCATTGTTCTATTCCTGGTAAGGCAACCTCTGTAGAAAAAAGGGGTTAGTACCCTGTTCATTGAAAACACTGTACACTGTGTACAATGCACTGTGCTATCCTTTACCCTACATTGCGAGATGAAACGGTTTATTGCATCTGTGGTTGGCTGTACTCATGGCTGCTGGCTGAAGTCCTGATGCCCGTAGTCGCTTAGTCCTTTGGCCTTTGTTATTTAAAAGGTTGTTTTGTGTGTGTTTTTTTTTTTGAATTTTTTTTCTTTTTCCAAATCCGCCATGTTGGCGGACGTTTGAAGGGGCTTGCCTTTTTATTGTCTTTGTTTGATCGGTCGGTGGTTCGATTTACTATATTTATTGTTCGTGTTTCTGTATTTCCTTTCTTTTTATGGAATTTTCTACAATCTAATAGGTATTGCAGAAAAAAACGAGCGCTTCACTCGAGGTTATTAGCTTCTTTGTTTGTTGGATAAAATGTAGCTGTAGGGGGTCGTTGACAGAGTACTTGCGTAAGCGAAAGCCTATTGGGATAGGCTTTGACGAAGGGAATTTAATTTTTTGTTTTTGGTTCTGAGAAAATGAACGCGGTAAACATAAATTTGCATTATAATAGGGATGGCTTGCAGCAAGTTGTGTTACCTTCCTTGGAATTAGGAAAGTTGGCTTGAATACCTTTTGAAGGAATTTTTAAAAAAAAATAAAGCGACTAAACTAGTGCAGGAGAGGTATCGTTGTTCACTTATTCCCATGGTTTTCTTTAGTCAGTACTGCCCGAAACATTAAGGATCATTTAGTAACAGTCGAGTACATAGCTAGCGAAGCTGCCGACACGTTAGGACTCTCTGTCTGAGGCACTTTAAGCGCTGCATTTTTTTTCGGTCTCGTGTCACTCCATCTGTTCAGGTCAAAGACAATGAACGGGCCTTAACATTACTGTACATATTCTATTTTGAATTGTTAGATGTCGCTGTACAAATCTATTTGAGATCGGAAACCGCTTAACCACCTTTTTATAATTGCCTATATCCTTCTTCTTGATTTTGACCTCATCGAGGTAAGACCTGTTCATATCTAAAGAATAAAAAACCTTATCCCACGAAAAACCTTTTTTTTTTAAATTTCGGTCGAACAAAAATCATCGAGCAAACCGGCAGGGGATACTACTCACCCCAACACCATCTACAGACGATAATTGAAGCACGTGATTATTTGTGGGCAGTTTCAGGCTATGGACACGCTTCATAACATGCTCAAACATAGATTTGGGCTATCATTCAGCTCTAGAAAAACGGGAAAAACTTATTTCTAACGTCACAACCTTTTCGTCAGGTAAAAGAAAATCTCTACCAGACCATACATTTTTTTTTTAATTTTTGATCCTTTTGAAAATACATATGTAGGAAGCAGAAGTCTCATCAGATCTGTGCAGCAGTTTCTAGTTATTCTCAGATATTCACAGTATTTGAGCCTACGAGACCCTCTCTATGTTGTTTCCCCCTTGGGCAAAAGAAGCTGGGAATGTCGGTCTTTTAGGGCCTGTCCTCTGAAAAAGTTCAAGTAGTTGTAATTAGAGGTCCACTTAAGTGTGAGTTCCTTTTAATGTACACCTCCTACTACAATAGAACCTCTTCTTAGCTGTTTGTAAGGTAAACTTGGCCCAAGCCTATTTCTTGGTAGCAGAATGTAAAGACATAAATTATGTTAGAGTGGTTCTCAATTGAAGTATATTTAGGTTTTGTAGGTTGAAAGGCAATGCCCTGACTACACCTCGTAATATAGGGGTTTCTCCATCAGTTATTTTTACAGAGCAGAGTTCACTTTAATATAGGAAGCGGTAGCTCCTAAGGATTGCAGTCTAATACGCGCGTGGGTAGGGCTACAGATTTACCTTTCTATCCGTTCCTGGTAATTCCAGTAGAAATCAGAGGAAGGAATACCCAATCTTTGCGAGCTTTTACCAATAACATCATGTCTTATGATTATTTGCTTTCCTAAAGCTGATCTAGTCCCTTGATAGCTTGGGATCGAGTGTGGACAATAGAAGTTTAGATGTCTCACGTGTGCGATTGAGAGTGTGGAGTCTTGAGGTTGACAAGCTACCTGGTATTTACTATTTCAGTACATGGCTGAGTGTCTCCTAGTATGAGGACAGACTTACTTGTAAGACGCATTTGTTTTATTTTTTTTAAAGAACTTAACACTCAAGTGGGTATGAATACACTTATAAGGCCTCAGCATGTGTTAGGTTTTTTGGAGAACAGAATACAAAGAGAAGAAAGATTCTTGGGATCAGTGGTTATTTCGCTTCATGGGTGGCATCCAACGTTTAATGGGGACACTAAATTGTTAGTGGAAACTGGCTTGTTGTTGTTTTCTAGTCTTTCGGGCGCGGTTGGGATTCGAACACCGAACTTTTCGATTTAGAAGCTAATTTACTACCACTTGAGCCATAGCCACCCACGTCATGCAAACAAAGTGAAAGTGAAGGTAAAAGTAGTGACTAGAGAGGTTCCAAATGCGTCTGTTATGCTTATGCAGGTAACCGTTGTTTCTAACAAATTGGTGGAAGATCTCTTTTCTGGTGCTTGATACTAGACGTCTATGTCGTATTTGGGAATCGGTCTGTCGATTGCCATATTAACCCAGTGTATGACTTTCGGTTGTAGATCCCACTTTGAGCATACAGCCTACTTGCACGAAGCTTTATTATTTCTTTTTGTAACATTTTCTTTCCATCTTTGTTATTTAGAATGACGCCTATGTAACATACATGAGAGTTTGTGTAGGAAGTGCTTGCCAAATACATGAAGAGTACTGCTGTCTGCGTTAGCTAGCTAGCACACCATATTTAACGGCCTCTAATATGGATAGCAGCCGGTTGACTAGTAGGTTCTATAAGGAGGGAGTACACCTTTTGGTATGTTCCTGTCTAGTGCTAGAGAAGATGGAGTCACAAAGTGACTTGAATACGTACATATGATATGTGCATCTATCGAGATATCTCGACAATTAAAGAAAATTATATTAATGTGCAGATACAGGATAGCTGACATTTATATCTGTTCTTATACCAGTATCCAAGAAAACAACGGAGTCATAGTTCATAGATTATGTGAGCTTCAGCAGACTATTTCCTAAGATTTGCCTTCGTAATAGGCATGCTTTCTGCCATTTATTCTCCGTGTTAATGCTGAGTCACAGCATATGTCCTAATTTTCCCAATTTAGCTATCAGACATCTTTGTAACTCCAGCAATCACTTTCGCACAAAACTCTTTTTTTTTAAATAAATTGTTTGGTCATGTTGAGTACTTGCCCCTTACTCAGGCATCTAAACACATTTTTGTAACTTTGTTCTCTCAAAATTTGGAGTTGACATCCCAACCTCCATGAGTAATGTGAAATGCTATTTTTCAGTATAAACGGTTCGTCGGCCCATACAACTGCTTGTCGAACCTAATCTTTCCATATACCTATGAGTGACACAGCCTGTGGGTTTTTATGGAACGAAATTATTGTTCGACGCCTCTATATCTTTTCCAATTCGACACATTTTACCATGGCGACAGTATAAGAATGACTGTTTACAAATCTGATCGAAAGTATTGCTTTGTTTGTGAACATTGTTTCCACCGAAGGGAGTGATGGTTTGATATCTTTTGTACAAAAGATGCTTATGTGAAGCACACCAGCAATTCTACCAAGATGCCAACACAGTATATGTGAGTTCGCCTTGCACTTACAGTCCATCTGCTCTGTATTACATCAAAATAGGAATGAGTAAGTCGTTGTTCCTGAATCTAGCCCATATTTAAATTTAGGCCTAGCTTAGCACATGGAATAGCTAAAATGACCGGAATTTTCAACTTCAACAGAATAAGCCTATGTGAGGAGACTTCCTATTGAAGTTTCTCTACGGGAGATCTAAAGGTTCTCAGGAATAGGAGCCTTTATTTCAGTCAGGTGCCCAACAGGGTTTTTCCTGTCCTTCACATGTTTTCGAAGATTGCTTTTCTTAAACCGTCTTCCCCAAGAACTTCACAAGGCTACACACGTTGTTACGAGTAGTATTAAGCGAACACAACTTGTCATTCGCGAAAACCTTATGAAGAAAAAAATCGTTCTATGCCTTGAGGGCTCGATGTTGCGGTGTTTGTTTTCCAGTGCTTATCTTGTTTTTAAGATTACCCATTTGTATAGGAAAACAAATCGATGCTCTCCATTCCCAACTATAAAGCCATTTGTGCCCAGTTTCTTGAGCTAGTCTTGAAGAGCAAAGATTACTTACAACATACTTTGATCCTTTTGGTTTTTTTCAATATACAATAGACGTATGTTTACGTCTAAGGTTTGTCATCCATCATTACGAGGCCAGCGCAACGTAAAGACACCCCTATATTACTTTACCGCCTCGACTTTTGGAATTATGTCAGACTCTATATCCATAATAGCAAAAATAATCGTTGCAGGACTATTGAAACTCTACAAATTTGACCAAAGGCAAAAAAATACGTTCGAATCCAAAGGACTATTCGAAACAATCTCATGTGTTTATTTGTTTTCTGTCAGAACAGGGCGCTTAGATAAAAAAATGAAGTTAAACACTGTTTATGCATGCTCCTTCTACAAGAATTTGTCACTCGTTAGTAGAAAGATAAGAAATCATGTCAGTGATAAAGTGTATAGAATACTAGCCCCTACCACATCAGTGTCAAGCCATTCATAGAGATCTTGCTCTATTAATCATCACTCTCATAGACAACGTCACTGGATGTTGTGTCACTTATGCCTAGCGTACTTAGGTGCTTAGCAAAAGCCTAGTGCCTTATTACGGTGCCTGTGAGCAGTCTATAGCTTTCCTCATGAGGGACAACAGGATAGCCGGTGACCTCTTATAGACGTCACTGGATCGGTCTTAACAGTTTCTTTAGAAATTTTAACTGGTCGTTATGTTTTTTTTTTTCATTTTTTATTCATTATCACTTATAAATATTGTTATAACAAATTCAATTTACAAAAATATGACAGTGAGTAGAATAAATCATTAATCATTCGGGAACTTTGAAGTTAGCGTTGAATGATCGCAAAAAGAATAATTATACTCAAAGAATAACTGACGTGGGGTACCATCAGTTGATCATATATTACAAGAAATAAGGACAATTTTTTTGTATAAGTAAAATAAACAACAAACAATTTTAGAGGAGCAAAAAAAAATGATTGGTTGCAATAAAAGTGAAAGAGTCATTTTGCATTTTATTATTAATTTGTTACCTTCAAAATTAACTCGAAGTTACACGGGTCCACTGTAAATAGCCAGTCTTTAACTTCTTTTAAGAATGAGTTGAGGTTTTTATTTAATCGTGTGGATATGGGAAGCTTATTAAAGTCAAATAGTGCCAAATTGTTCACCCGTAAGCTATAAACTGAAGAATTCCTAGATGACACATTACCGCTTTGTTTATAAAACTTTTTTTGTACCTTAAAAATGTAAATATTCCTGATTGGCAAGATGCGCAGGTTGATAAAGAGGGGCCAACTTTCTGCGTAACGATTCTTAGCGCACATGATTCGAATTATATGCTTCTGGGCAATTAGTAGCGATCTCAATGGATTCATTTAGGTATCTCCCCAGCTAACAATACCATACTGTAGTTTCGAGTGAACTAAGCCGTAATAGAACATTGAAAGAACTTTTCGCGAGCAGTACGACTTTAAAAGAAACATTTTACGTGTAATTAACGTCATATACGACTTTAGATACTGGCTGTGAACTTTCCAGTTTAATTTATTGTCAATGAAAATACCAAGGTATTTAAAGTATTCAACTGTTTCGACATTGAAACAACCAGATGAACAACTATTGCACAATTTACGTTAATATTGACTCGCCCAGAGGTATGAAGAGGTAAACAAAACTTTTGGCAGGCACTTGCATGGAAAAAGAACTTAAAATTATCCAAGACACATTGTGTTAGATTGAAGCTCATTATTTTTGTTTTTTCGCTGATAATAAGCTTGTGAATTGTAAACCAGATCCTAAGTAGTTCGAGGTCATGGTTGACTTTCGCAACGCATTCGTGAATCGAAAGATCAGTGTACGTGAAAGCGATGTCATCTGCAAAAGCCCTACGCTTACCATAAAAATTTTGATTGAAAAGAGAGTTAATATAGATGAGAAACAGGATTGGACCTAGCACTGAACCTTGTGGAACACCATTTTTGAGCTTTAGCGAAATACTATAAAAACCATTGACTAAAACCCTCTGTTCTCTTTCCAACAAATATGACTCAAACCACTCATATACCATTCCTCTAAAACCTGCTTTGTATAACTTGGATAATAATATTTCAAGATCCACCATGTCGAAGGCTTTAGTCATACCGACAAAAAGAGCCATAGTTGATTTACTTTCATTAATGCCACTAAACAGATCACAACAGACTTTTAAAATGGCATCTTCAGTGGATCTGCCTGGTATAAAGCCATACCGATCATGTGAAAAAAATTTATTTTGTTTTAAGAAAGAGAGTATTCGTGATTTCATTAGTTTCTCAAAAATTTTTGAGAACGTAGGGAGTAGAAAAATAGGTCTATAACCGCTGATTTTTTTGTGATTTCCTTTCTTAAAAAGCGAATTGACTTCTGCCTTTATTAAAGAATTGGGAAACTTACCACTGTTAACACTAAGATTGAAAACATAACACAGGACATCCGCAATTTCCCAAGCAATTGATTTTAGTAGAAGGGCAGAAATACCGTCACACGTGCTTGATTTCTTGTTTTCCAGATTCATAATTAATTTAAAAACTTCAAACGAAGAAAACTGGAGAAAGCAGAAACTGTTACTCTGCATTTTTTCTTCAATTAAACCCGATGAAATATTGCAGTTGCAACTGGAAAGTAGCTCAGGGGGTTTTAAAGTCTCTGAGATATTGACAAAATATTCATTGAATTTATTTGCTATTAAGCGTGGATTAGATAAGATTGAATTATCGACTTCTACATTTTGAATACTATTTGATTTCTTTTTGCTACCCAAAATACTATTTACTAATCCCCATTCTTTCTTAGGGTCTCCTCTAAATTGGCTTAAGCGATTCGCGTAGTAGGTATAGCGTGCTTGAGCAACCATACGTTTATGCTTTTTACATAATTTAGTGTAATACATTTTTAAACTAGTATTTCTAGGATATTTTTTTACCTTTTTTGTGAAATCTCTTTTACGTTTAATAAGGTTTAATAGACGTAATGTCATCCAGGGCTTTAAAAACAAATCGCGCTTACTTATTTTAAGAACAGAAGTTGCATTGTTAACATGTTTAATTAAAATTGAAACAAATTCATCGTAGGTTTCCTCGATAACGATGTGGATACCGCTACTGACATGATCACAGAAACTATCCTCTTTGGAATGAGACGCTTTATCCCTCATCGGATGAAGAGTATCAAACCAAAACAAAAGGCTTGGTACGACTCGAGCTGTACAGAGGCTGTCAGGGTTAGAGAAATGTCTTTTCGGTCCAACAAGACCAACCTGACAGAGGAAAACCGAAAAAAGTTCAAACGAGCCAGAAATGTCTGCAACGTCTTTCTCAAGCGTGTGAAATTCCAATACGACCAAAAACATTAGAAATTCTGCCTCATCCTCATTCACAATGACATTTCAGCTGTCAGATCTTTGGACAAGGCCAATCTGCTTGCTACACACTTTGCGACTAGCTCAACACTCTCAGTTTGGGCTTTGTCGACGCCTACACTTGAGTGTGTCCAATCTTCAATGGGACGAATCCACTTTTGCACTCGTGTAGTAGCAAGAGTTCTTAAAGATCTTAACATTCACAAATCCGTTGGTCCAGATGGTATATCTGCCCTCCTTCTGAAGAAGTGTTCTTCTACGCAGGCAAAACCACTGCGTTAACTTTTTCATCAATCCTACTCTTTAGAACTCTTTTTAAGCAGATGGAAACAGCATTTGTCCAGCCCGTCCCTAAAAAAGGCGAATCTTCATCCCTCTACTCCTACAGACCCATTGCACTTACGTCCCTTCTTTCCAATGTCGCTGATAAACCTGATAAACCGTCAGCTCATGAAATATCTCGAAACACGAAAACTTCTCAATGACCGGCAATATGGTTTTCGTAGCAACAGGTCCACTGGTGATTTGATAGCATGTCTCACCGAAAAGTGGGACCAAAGCGTACATCAATCTGGGGAAAGCATGATAGTTGCACTTGGTATTTCTAAGGCATTTGACTACCTCTTTATTTCCTAGTCATTATAACCTTCAAACATTTAAAACCAACGTTCACCGGTACCTCTCTTTCTATCCTTCCTGATTTGCTTCGACCGCGCTGTGTGCAAGCATTTTAGGGGTACTTAAATCACTTGAGCGCACGCAAATTATATAAAAAAAAAGAAAAGAAAAAAGCATTCGTTTACCCTTCAAATATGCTGAAGAGTCATACCATCTGCAGCTATACCCAATTGTCTACGGAAGCTCTAAGCGAGGACGCACGCAGTCCAACTAGATGTTCGTGCCCTGAAAAACTCTTCTCTGAGCCTCTTGAACTCAGCCGTACGTTCAGTGAAATCTCGAACTAGCTTTTAAGCCATGAGTGAGTTCAGTAAAGCTGTCGCTTCAGATGTAGATGCCTCGCCTCCTCCACCGATTCTTCAAAACCTAGTTCATAGCCATCACGATTGCGTATATCTCCTGTTGGATTTTATAACGAGGATTGAAATCTAGCGTTGTCGTCCTCTAAAAAGACACGAGCTGCGTGAAGACCCAACTACATTCCACTCCTGACTCAGATTCTGATCGAAAATATTCCTGAGAAAGTGGATTTCGTATTTTTCTTAGCAACATGAGTTCTGGCGCCATTGCATAACAGGCTTGTTAACAAGATTAGAGTCAAATGACAGTCGGCGGGAAACCGAATTCTTGAGTCTCTTCTGGACTTTCACCAATCTCGAAGCGGCTATTTTGCATCTTAATAATCACATTGAGCGAAAAGTGAGTCCCGTTACTAAACACGATGTTTGAATAAGACAGAAAGTTGTTCAGGCTACTCAAGAGCCAAATGCATAAACTTCCCCCCGCTTAGTCTCGTGGCCGTAGTTCCTGCACCAGCTACATTTTTAATGGGTGTAGGCCGGAATCTTTTCGCAAGGATCAACGCCTTGCATTCTCGCACTAACTTGGAAGTGGTGAGCAGATTTTCACTACATCACAATATGTTCATGTGCCCTAATTCTGGTTCATGAATCAGTAGGATTGAATTTAAAATCTACAACAGGAATTCAGATTGAAAATCCTTGGTCCCAAGGTACCTACCATAGAACCTATAATGTCTTCATCTTATATTCTCTCCTTCCGTAATTTGAAGACTTGAGCACACATTGAAAATTTTCCTAATTAAATAAATTGAATCTATAAACTGCCATCTTGTTCTTTTTAGATTTTTTAGATAATAAAACAATACCGGGCAATGTCCTTTGTTTAATTACTTAACTTTTGTAATGAAAATACCAGCCGTTACTAGTAAAATCTGTTTTGTTCTTAACTTGCCCCTAAGGTCAGCAAATATTTGCAAAACATTTAAGGAAATCCAGACGAATCCTCATCTCGGTATCTTTAATTTCCTTCTTCCTCAAATTCTATTTACTTTTCGTACACATACATATGCATACTTGTACACAGATATCGCCTACGTAAATAAAAACATCAGGCTCATTCTGACTAAAGTTCACGCACTCCTAAGCCCGACGAAACTCACCTCAAAGTACGAGTATCAACCCCTACATCTACATCTACAGAATGTCCACAGAGTGCACCTCCAAATGGTAAATGCGGATACCACGGAGCGCATGTCTGCAAAAAGTGTTCCATATATTTCTGGAGTCCACATCATGATGATGATGACGAAGACGACGATGATGATGATCAAGATAATGATGGTGGCGGTGGCGGTGGCGGTGGCGCTGATGTGTTGGATAAGGTGAATAGGGGAGCAAATTGGAATGTAGCCGGTAGGGAAGCTGGCGGTTCATTCGCTTATGTCTGTCTGTTTATAGTTAGTCCATATAATTTTGCTCGTATATAGGATAACGAGTGATGTGTCAACGACTACATACGGGTTGGCGACCTCGCCTCAGGGTCGACTTCGGTCGTTAAACTTTGCTCGAAAGATGGTGATATAGAGTAGTAGATGTTGCAGCAGATGTAGATGTAGATGTAGATTATGATGTTGATAATGAAGATGATAAAATATTGTTCGCTTAGTGTGAGTTTGGGATGTTCCTTTAAAATCTACACATACATAATGTACGTGTGCCTTGTGCCGGTATAAGTGTATCTTTGAACAGCTGCATTTGTTCGGCAGCGATTGCGTTTTATTGTCACTTTAAAGCGATGCGTTGTGATGGTTGAATTGGTGAATACTCTTAAAAAATTTTTTTGTATTTCTTTAAACGACTATGTACTTTGAAAGCCTTGGGTCCTGAAGGTCCAGAATAGTTTCATTTTTGAACATCTCATATCTACTTATTGTCTGTTTCTACTCAGTTCTTCCATTTTCTCCTAGATCCAAAATTTCTTCTTCACAATTTCTTTAAGCAAAAAAAAAAAAAAGAAACCCAACAATTTCTTTTAAAAAGGGAAAAAACTATAAAAAAAATCAAACACCATCCCCTATTTGTCATAATGACGTTGACCCCTAATGTTTGGGGTTAATGAAACGAATTGACACACACAGCGTTTTACACGTTCTCTTTGCAATTAAACATGAAATGAAAAAATATCCCTAAACAGAGAGCAACTCTCCTACTAAAACTCTTAAAAGCGATCTCTTTACATAAAATATGAAAGAGATTTTATATTTCTCTTAAAATAATATCCCACATGACGTCACTTCCCCTACGTCAATGACACCAGTCTGACCGATTAACAAACACTCGACACCAAAGAGAGTTCCCTCTCTTGGTTGTACCTTTACTTTTCTCTCCAATTGAAAGCGAATTAACTTCCGCATTGCATGCGCGTTTCTCTGTCGTCATAGATTTGCAACAGTAGAGGGCCGCCTATCAACAAACACATGCAATGTGTAAACACATGCAATTGCACTCTTAATTCACGGTGTCGAATAGGACTGGTTGAATGGAAACAGGGTGCCAACTACTGAGAGAGTGGTTAAAGGGATTGAATCTGCTTTTCACTTTGACTACCAGATGGGGTAAGGTGTTTGCGCCTTTTTTTCAATTTGAGAGGGATTATTTGAATATATCGGTTGAGATGTTTTCGTTTTTCAAAAATGTATGCCAATAACACAAATAACGGTTTAGGATGACGATTTTAAAAGATTTTAGACAAGTGAAGTGCCAATGCGATAAAATCCCATTTGTTTATAAGCACACGGCATAGTTTGTTGTTTTCGTTTATCGTCAGAAGAATTCTGTAGAATTCTATGAAGTCCTTTGGCTAATCTGCAGGAGATCGCCTTGCGCGTTTAAGATATCTACATGAGCTTATTACAATTGCAAGTGAGTTCTTGTTATTACTCCTAAGACTTTGTTAGTATTTATTAATTCTTATCATAGTTACGCAGTGAGGTAACAGCTTGTGGGGTGATAGGGTATCTGGAGCCGAAAGGCACCATAGTACCTACCCCATCGAACATAGGTCTGTGTAGATATTATGTGATGCCCGCGCAGGTAAATTAGGAGAGGATGGAAATTGGATTGCGGCTGCTAATTGCAATTAATTGAGTGGGTCTCAGCCGTTCTGCCGCATCCGCTAACCTGAAAAAGATGTGAATAAAACAGCAGAGAGTTGTGAGAGAGAGAGAGTACTCGTAGTACTTCCTCAAGCTCTTTGTTTCGAACTACTGCGACTGGGACAGTGGTATGGGAAGTAGAGTTTATCCTTTCGTGGATCCACATCCCCACAGAAACTACAGAACTCGGCGTCGGTAAAGTGCAACTTTATTGCATGCGCCCTAAAAAGATTACAACGATCGTAGATAGCTTTTCAAGAAATCCTTTCTTTATCTGGATTGACTGAGTTCCGGCAATAATTGTCTTGAGTATGTGTTGTAAGTGTGATTGGCTTCAATTGCTAAACTTGCATTTTTAGGGTGCAGGGTGAAAGTCTAGTACCTTAATCCGCAAATTCTTTATCGAAAAGATATCCGTTTTCGGGCCAACTCCTCTGCGTTTTCATTGCCCGCCATTCCTTTATGATCAGGCAACCAGCAGAACCTAAAATTATGCCGAACGCAAGGACCATTAAGCTCTTCACGACATCGCCTAACAAGCTTCGATTTAATCTCGACCGCAGCGATGGCCTTAATGACAGCCTAGGTGTCAATAAATATGGTAACATGCTCGTGGGATATTGCCTTTATTGTTGTAAGTCTTGCCGCTTTTGGTACATGCAGTATTCTTGTCTGGTAGGCGACAAGAGCATCTCAAGTTCAATTGATCTGAAAAGATCCAAGACCCGGTTCCTATCTCCATCCGCGAAAATGGATTTCGAGTCTTCTACCATTTGGTTCCTATCCTATGTACCTCTGCTAGGGAAAATATAGGCGAATGGTATTTCAAAGTCATGATGAGCTATCTTATAGTCCCTATTGAAGCATAAACTCAGTTTCATTTGAAATGATTGTGTCGTGACACTTCAGGTTTAAGCTGAGATCTAGGGGCAGGAAATCATGTATAGTTTAAATACCGGCCGTTCGCGTTGTTTTCATGCCATGAGTTGTCAATAATTGTGCCTTTGTGCTTTTGTCATGACACTATGGTTGCTAGTTTTATTTGCTACTATAGGTTAAGATGGGTATGATGATTGCCGTGTACATGCATAGAATAGTCTTGGGCTTAGGGCCTCATCTTCTTGATCATTGCTTTCTTTGCACGTTCTTCAGTAATGAGCATCCAGCTCAATTCACTATTTGGTGTGGTATCTAGATATTTAGCACTGTTGGAAATTCAGAGAGCTGTTCCATCTACGGGAGGAATGTTAAATTGTGGAATTATCCTTTATGTCTGAAGAGAACAAACTTTTTATTTGCGGGTTGACTGCCAGCCCGCAGAGGTTTGTCCATTCACGCGAGGATTCTAAGGGCATAATTCAGAATTTCTCTGATTGTGGAAAGAATCTTCGCGCCGACTATAAGAGCTAAATCATTCACGTAGCTTTTCTTATCTCCCTTCTTAAAGTCAGGAACTTATCTGACAACTAGGGTCTACAGAAGAGGTGATATCATTCCTCCTCCTCTTAAGGTAATGACTCTCTGTACGTGTTGCATTTTAGTGTTCCTGTTGGGGGCCCACAGGTTACCAGTTTCCAAGTTTCTACGTATAGTGTGAACGTTAACATTATTACAATAAATGTCAAGGAAGGCCGCCAATGAGTATTCTTAATCGTAGGGACTTTTTTCAATCGTGCTTACAACTCAATTCAGGCCGTTTCCATGACCTTGCCTTTCATGTAAGCATGTTGGTTTGGGGTTAAATCACTCGGGTGTCAAGTAGTTTTCATGCCTTGAGAATGAATATATCCATATTTAATGCTACAACTGATAAATCGTTCTAGCAATGATATCACCGTCTGTTTCGTTTTCTGAATCTATATCCCACCTGCTTTTGTTTTCTTCTAGTATCACCTCCGGCATTTCGTGTTGGCTAGAGGGATGTGCGTTACTATCTATTACGTATGCTCGAATCGGAGTGCATCTGAAGAAGTGAGTTCCAGCAAGCGACTCAGAGTCTGAGTGCTGGATTTCATGTAACTACCATCGGGTAGTTTTAGATCTCCAGCTACTGAAGTAAGGATATGACCTTTCTGAGTCCAGCTGTTATTGTTATGCTTTCAACGTTTTCCATGATTGTCTTTCAGCCCTACAGATCGCGCTTAGTATTGCTGCTGAGGGTCCGCCAGCCCTCAGGCATGTTCGTTGAGGCTTATCTGAGTAGCAGTTTTCTCGGCCGTTCTGAGTTGACTACTGCCTGGTCATCATTACGTAGAAGTCTTGAGTTAGATAATTGTATATTAGATATTAGCTACTATAAAGGCCCTATATGTAGTTGGTCTTGCGAAGTAACGTCATTGAGTTATAGCTTAGTTTAACCATAATTTCCATGTAACCCGTTTCAACAACCTCTGATTGATTCCTTGCTGTTAAGCTTGAAAATGAGGTGTCTTAGGTTGTGTTCAATCCTATCCTATGTAAAGACTCGAAATGTTCAACCAGCCCTTATGTCTGGTCAGATTATGTGATGTTTCCCTAAAACTAGATACTTAACTTCCTTGGAGAACTTTATAATTATATCGTCTTGAGAGATCTTGTCAATACTCAGCTTTCTTCACTACGTGCGCTGAATCATCAAGACGTTGTTGTTTTTGATCCAAATAAATACTCGTACAAAATATGATGACACGGTCATTGATATCTTTACGATGTCAGTTATCTCACGCACTATAAAGTGAAACGATTTTGTGAATTTTTTTTAATGTTTTCGGGCATTGTTTTAATGAGGCATTGGGCACGCCCAGAGCGTCCAGCATTATTTGTGACTGTTTGAATTCAGCAAACCAGCGACAAATGGAGGTGTAGATTCCTTATAGCACATTTAACCTTATAACCGTGACTTAGCTATACAACTTAATCTCGTGACTTGGGCACTCTGTGCCCCCTTACGTATTTTGTATGGAAATTTTACCCTTTTAAGAAGTTTTTTTTATAAAAAAGCCAATATTTCGCTTATTTATGCAAAAAATTTAGTGAAACATGTATTTATTGTTTGAAACAAAGGTATTTTTGAAAGAAAAAAGTCATATACAATTTTAGTTTTGAACCGCTCAGATGGGTGAAATTCTCCGCTGTCTTTTGGATGCGTTTTGATTTGATGTTGACGTTGTTGGTGTATTATCCGCATTTTGCGAAATAGCACTTTTCACAAGTCCTTATATAGTGTTTGGTGCAAGTCGGAGTAAGGCAATGGTAACAAACTGCTGTTGTTTTGTTGTCGGCTTTAGCTGTTTTGCAAGTTTCACACTGCATGCCGTTTCAAGGTGTTGATCTGGGGGAAAACATTTTTTTTTTAAATATATTTAAAAATTAACTCATTTTGAAATAAAATTAATTGTGAAAATCTACCTGCACTGCCGGAAGCGATCTTGATACTTCAGGAACCCGTTTGAAATCAATCAAGTCCATTGCAGTTTTTGTTTTGCAACGTTCGTGTACTAGCTCCATAAAGAGCTATTTCAAAAATATTTTGCGCTTTTCAGAGTTACTGGTGTTTCATATAGGGTGAAAAGTTTTGACAATTGCGGCTTATTACCTCTTATTGTGCCCACCATGATAGTATTCCGTACACGCAATTTCTTCGTCAAATCATAGCTTGTGAAAAAGTTGTCTATCGTGATATTCACACCACTATCCAAATACCGATTGCTGAGTCGCATAACGAGATTGCGCGCAATACCAGTTGACCTCTGTTCATTAGGTTGTGAACCCAAATACATATACTTCGCCTGCAAGCGGATAATTTATTTTTGAGTCAACAAACTAAAATATTTTTATGCCATATTTTCCAGGCTAAGAGGGAATGTATTGGCGGAAGCTGCTCATCAACTGTCAATTCTTTAGCTGGGATAAACGGCATCATCAAATTCGTCAAGAATAATGTCCATATATGACGAATAGGCACCAACTTATCTTATCGTAACCTCTCAGCGCGAGTTCTGGAATCGTCAAAACGTAAAAAGCGGCATAGTTAATCAAACCGATGCAATAACATTACTGCTCTATAAAAAGGCATATTCGTTTTATGAAAGGTATCGTAATTTTTTTTATGATTGCTTGACGCATATTTGCCTCTATTACTCTTTTAGCCTTCCTATTTGTCTCAAGAGCAATGTCTTCAACAATGCACACTGGGAAAACGCGCATGAAAGCGTCTCTTTTCGACTCAAAACTTTCGGTGCATATTGACGTTGATTGTCTGCGTATTTCCAATGTCAGTTCTGTCCGCCGTTTTTCAGTTTGTCTCGGCATTGACCACCATACAGTTTGGTCGTTCTTTCCTTGACCACAATATTTTTCTCCACGATTGCCCTCAATAACCGAAATTGAAAAATCAAATATGTTTTCTTCGAGATCCATATCTACTCCAGCTTCCTCGTGGTCATATTCCTCGAAACGGGGATCTGGAATGGGCTAATCATTATCTTCTCCGAAGTCAGACTGGTCACTATGTATCGGTTCGTGGTCGCCACCAAATGTAGGTTCTTTTGCATTATCATCATCACCACCTTCAAGAGTATTGAAATAATTTGAAATTTGTTCCTCTTCTTCTTCAGTTAATTCACGGCGTAGGTTGGCCAAATGAACCGCCAATTTGTCACTCATTTCAAAAAAATTTAAATTATTACAACTAAAAATGACCTGTTCTCTTGAAATTTTTATGCGAAACAATAACGGTTTTCCATACAAAATTGTATGAAGAAATGTTATGGGCTTTGAGTGCCCCAAGTCACATATAGCGTACACACCGTATAAAATCCGTTTACTTTCTTATTATAAGAGTTATACACCTGGAATTTTGTCTACTTATAAACAAAGGTACAATCCATTAAAGTCCAAAAAAATCTAATTGGAGTTTTCACATCCCCGAAATTAAACATCAAAAAATAATATGGGCACTGAGTGCCCAACTTATGGTTCTAAGGTTAAAGTCATTCTTAAGTATTAGCCGTATTTTTCCCCATCCAATTACACTGTTTTGAAAATATCAAAAGGTGCGTCACTAAGTCTTCAATATCTCAATGACTAATGGTCGAGATGTCACCAAATTTTGACATGTACCGTTTGAAGGTTGGTACTATCTGTTATTTCATATAGTTGCTATCTATGTGCCAGTCTTGGAACTTTTCGAACCATCTGTTATTTTTTCAAAATCACCTTTAATATCTAGGAAAGCACATTAATCGATCTCTATTCGATAGTGAGGCCAACATTTTGTTTATGGTTTTGCATTTGAGTGATTTGTTTATTCTTCCCTCGGGCTCTTTTTTAAATTTCGGCTGGAACTTGAGCCTCTATTACTTTTTGGACAGCATTTTTCGACAACCTTTGTTGAAAATGGCAAAGCCAGATGATTTGACGGCGTCTTGGCCGTAACAACGACATTAGTAGATTTTTCATATCGGTTACTGTCTTATTTCCCTTGTTCCAGGCTACGATGGATATGTTAAAGCTGGTCCGACATCTATTATATATAGCAAATTTTTGAGTTTAACCGGCGATTTTCTGTGTCCATCTCATTGTTACACCACCACCTGCCTTTATTTATGTGGAGCCGGCTTTTTGAAACTCCGAATTTGTGTAAAGAGGTGCCTGGAAGGATAGTATACATGAGTTCTTATGCTATGTCGTGGTCTGGTACATAATTGGATCTCTGATGGACAGATCACTCAGGTCCTTGGGTTGAGTTAATAGATGTTTTTGCGCCTTATGCTTACCTGCGATCTAAACTTATCTAAATGTTATCAAATATTTTTAATGACAAGTAAAGGAAGGCACTGTGGTAAAATTCTACAGGACGTAGCTAAAAAGAACATAAACTTCGTACATCAATTAAAATAAAAGAAAAACAAATAAGAAATCGAAAAGTTGAATTGAAATGATTTTTCTGGCTACAGAATAACGTGAGAATCACAGAGAAGGAACTTTCTTTTATTTATATTCCTAGCCGTTAATTTAGTTGTTTCTGTTTTTTAGACGGTTGTATGAAAATATACTAAATGCTTGGATACATAAGACACAATTCTAATAGCTTTTTTCTTCATTTTATTTCCAGAGTTAAACTGCCAACCAAATTGGATTTAAAAATTGCAATAAATGTAACTGACCCACACTATCAATTTATGAGGTAAGAATTATTTCAGTTCGTTTCAAATTTATGTTATTTACTTATTTGTTGTAAGAAGGAGTATAAATGCACTTGCTGTCTTCCTGCTAAAAGAAAATTATCTCAAGGCATCGAGATAGATTTAAGGGGCTAATCTTAAAATTTTAAGAAATTAAAAGAAGAGTCGAAATAATCGCAATAATTTGGAAAGAAAACTTCTTCAACTAGGACTCAGTATGTATAACTTGACTAAACTGCATAGCATTTTCCACTATGGAGGAACTGGCTTCACTTCACTTCATAGAGCCGCTTATTATCAAGTATGATATCCCCAAGTTAGTTGACCACTTGCTTGTGCATCTCTTTACTTAGAATAGGGTTCGACTATAAGATCCGTAAATGGTACGAGCATATAACCAGATTGATAAAGAACTGCCTTTAAAACGGTCAGTAGTGGCTTAACATTTGTGGAAAAT
Organism: Volucella zonaria; assembly: GCA_963966105.1. Lineage (NCBI taxonomy): Eukaryota > Metazoa > Arthropoda > Insecta > Diptera > Syrphidae > Volucella > Volucella zonaria. Next base: position 54,515,356 of record OZ014532.1, read on the forward strand.
TTAGGCGGCCTTTGGTCTTGGAAATGTTAAATATCTAGACGATAAATAGTATTTCACCAACATTGAGTGCCATACCGTCATTGGTAGCAACTACATTTGCTAAATACATGAAGTTGTCAACTTCTGCATTTAGCGTCTTCACTTCTTGTGTGGTTTCGAAATCTATAAGTCCTTACGAAGCTCCATTCTTCAAAAGAAAAACATAATTAGATAGACCAACATTCTGTGGCCCAAGTTAATAAGAGGTTAACAATGAATTTTTTCCCCTCCGTCCTTTCAGTTTCTACAGAATCCGTCGGTGAAGACGCCTTATAGTGCCCATTTTGGCGTGATTAAGAGACTCATCTCTCACCGTATCAGTACTTTTTTTTTATCTGTACTCAATTGCCATTAATAAAAAACCTTTTCTCTGCAAGAAGTACCATGTCGATGACCCCATCGTACTACGCGGTTTAGCTTGCCAACTTATGCTTCCACTTGTAAAGGGTCTTTCAAAAGAGACGCTCGAAATCTGCTAAGTTATACTCGTAGCGGCCATGTTATTAAAGCAGCATCTGTCAAGTTAGTTGTGAATTGTTCTGTAGTATATGGCAAATCAACATGCAAGGTCATAACGTTGAACAACGTCTGCAAGTCATCAAAAGACTGGGCTCTGGAGCTGTTGGAAGTTGACCAAAATTCCGCCAAAAAAATCATCTTTAGCGACGAGGTCAATTTTTGGATGAATTCGGACAATAAAAATCCGTACGAGATGCATTCCGAGAAAGTTACTGCTTGGTGCGAATGTTGGTCTGGCGAAATCATCGGTCCAGCATCGCCATAACCGTTAACGGTGAGCGCTACAGATCGATGATAAGCAATTTCTTGTGGTCTAAACTGGAATGTATGGATACAGACGACATATGGGTCCAATAAGACGGCGCTACGTGCCACACAGCGTATGCCACGATGGACAATCTGCACGAGCGATTTGAGGGCATGGCTATTTCTCGCAACGACGATGTCAACTGGCCGAGGTCATATGATTTGAAATTCTTATACCTTTCCCTTTGGGGCTATTCGCCGGTCTACGCAAATAAACCGCAAACGATTGATGCACTCAAAGTCAATATAACAAACGCCCTTCAGCAAATTCTGGCAGATTTATGGAACAAGGCCATAGAAAATTTGACTATTTGCCGCTAAACAAAGCGGCGACGGACATTGGAACGACCTTATATTCGTATTCCATACTTAATGCCATCAAATCTTCTTTCAAATCAAAAAAAAAATAAAAAAATGGGTGGATATCTCAAACACAACTTGCTGTATTTACATTTACATTGGAGCGTCCTTGTTGAAAGACCCTATATAAGGCGTTGCACGGACCTTCAACGTACTTCCAATAGGAAACCTCAGATACTCTTCTTACGAGTCACTGGGTTGCTTTATAAGACTAAGCAAATAGTAATCCTGATTATAACCAAAATCCTTAATTACATGTGGCATTAAGCAGTGTATACTCGCATCTACCATATCAAAATGCTGGAAGGAAGTTAAAAACACTTTTAGATCCCAGCCCGCAGAGCAAAGGTCTTCAGACCCATAAGCCTGATTTCACTTAAAAAGAAAAAACTTGACACTTACGAGCTTCTTGCAAGAGATCACTACTACGGTTGAAATGATGTAAAACGTGCTATAAATCCTGGTCAGGATCAACCACTTATGTAATTGATAACCTCTATGCTCAGTAACAATCACATCAATGGTAACATTGTAGTAAAGGTCATTGCCTATTGAGGCATTCTTCAACCTGATCTTATTCTTTCTGTTTACTCTACCAGCTAACGAAATTGTTCTGAAACTAAGACGAGACGGACGACACGACACGACCACTGATAAAGTCCTGTCCTCAGTGAAATTCTGAGCTACGCTCTTAGACAAATGAGCTAAGTTCTTTGGGGATAAATAAATAAGAAAATTCAACACAACTCACCTGGTGTAAGAAGAGACAGAACAGCACTTCAACTATTCAACAGTGCAGAACAATTTAATCTGAAGGTTCTAAATGGAAGAAAGTGTAAGGAAAGCATTGATCACCTTTTACACCTGCAATGGCTATCGTGTGACCCATATCATCTTATGCAAGCTTAATACGAAGGTAAAAGTGTAAAGGACTGTATGAATTCAATACCACAGTAGGAGTGTAGACTAACCAAGATCTGCTCCGCTTAGATTCCCCGAAGATGTTACCATATTCATTGACAGCCAGTTTGTTATAAAATTATTGTCATTAGAGTAAAATTTAAGCTCTTCGCGTACTCCGTAATGTGGCATGAAACCAAAGTTAGCCCGGTCTTTAGGTAACTGTCTTCAGTTGGCGCTCCAAGTCGATTCAGCTCCACTTCTATTAGCTGGCACAAAAGTCATCACCCTATCGGAAGATGCTATAACTTTTGCAAATGGCGGCAAATGTCAATTCTACTTTGACATTTGGGAAGTAAACAGATACAAAATACACGACAACAAGACATGAATCGCTATACTCCTAAAGAACGCGGAATAATTGTTACGATTTTTTGCGGAATAATTCGTGGGTGGTTTTGCCACAGCGTGAATTTCGCCGCAGACTTCCCGGTCGCCCGACAGCAATTGGGCAAACACTACGATGTTTAGCCGCTCGCCTAGAAGAGTATGGAACAACATGGTGCCAGGCTTGGCCGGCCCCGGAGCAGCCGTTCTGCTGAAAATATCATAGCTTTGGTTGAAGACGTCGCAGAGGAACCCGCAGTAGCAACCAGACGACGTGCCACCCAATTGTAAGATGTTCTATCTGGTATCTAAGTTGAGTGAGGTCTTCTTCTACTGCGTTGACCCTCCGGGTTCAATTCACTGTACATATCCTAGCCATCTTAGGCGACTGATGTGCAGTTTTCTCACTAGGTCGATGTCACTGTGCAGCTCGTACATTTCGTCGTTGAATTTTCTCCTCCAAAGCCCGTCAACGCAAACAGGATCGAATATTTTTCTTCATCCGCTTTCGATAGAGTCTATGCTTCAACGCCATAAAGTAAGATTGGAGTGATCAAGGTCTTATATCGAGTATCCTTAGTTTTTCGACGTAGGGCCTTGCTACTCAATTGCGTTTTTAGCCCAAAGAAAGAGCGATTGGCAAGATTGATTCTTCGTTTTATTTCTGCTGAGGTGTTGTTGGCTGAATTTGTACCAGAGCCAATGTATGTAGACAAAGTCCTTTACTACCTCGAAATTAAAGCTGTCGATTGTGACGTTCTGTTCAATTCGTCGATGTTGTGTGTTCCTTCTTCTTGACAGTATATATTTATTTTTGCCCTCAAACTCATTTTGGCTGTTTTCGTTTCAATACCAGCAAACGCACCGATGCCAGACCCCTGTGTTCTATCAATTATTTCGATATCATCGGCGTGTGCTTGTAGTTGCACAGATTTGGAAAGATTGTGTCTCCTGTGTCCGCTTGTTAGCAACATTATTTCAAGTATGATGTTAAAGAAGTCACATGACAGCGCGTCTCATTGCTTAAAACCTTTTTTGTCATCAAATGCTTCGGTTAAGTCGTTACGGACCTCCACGGAGCAGCGAGCGTTCTCAATCGTCATTTTGCACAGATGGACGAGTTTGGCAGGGATGCCAAATTAGACATGACATACAGCTCGTCTCTATAAAGGCTGTCATATTGCGCCTTAAAATCGATGGTGGGAATCGATTTGGACCTCATGAGTTTTTTCCAGGATCTCCCAGAGTGTGAAGTTTTGGTCAATTGTGGACTTTGCTGCAGGATTACGAAGAGTTTCAGACCTTCACACAATGTGGCAGATAAGATCATATATGCGATATTAAAGAGACTGATGTCTCTTTATAGTTGGCAAGTCTCCTTTTTTGTGGATCGAGCACACTGTGCTAAGGTTCCATTCATCAGGCATATACTCTTCTGACCAGATCTGAGAAACGCGTTGGTGTATGCACCCCACGAAGTCATTTCCAACAACTTGGTGGGTGGCCGTGGCTCAAGTGGTAGTGTGTTGGCTTCCCAATCGGACGGTTCGGGGTTCAATACCAGCCGTGACCGAAAGACTTTTTTTCAGGCAACTAAAATCTTGTGAGATGAATGGTTGCCTAAATACAACTTGAGTCCAATTTACACTAATAATTTAGTCTCCCCATTAAATGTTGGATGCCACCCATGGAGCGAAATAACCACTGAGCCCAAAATCTTTCTCTCTCTCTCTATCCAATTTTCCGAAAAACTTAACACGTGCTCCGGCATTTTAAGAGTAGTAATACCCTCTTGAGTGTTAAGTTCTTTTTTTTAAAAAAAAAATTTTTTTTTAAAAAAATAATTTTTTTAAAAAAAAAAACTTTGAATAACTCGACCGGTAAGCCGTCAGATCCAAATGCTATGTTGGATTTCAGTTTAGATATTGCATCTTTACTTCATTTTGGTCATGTGGACGGAAATTTTGGCTATCATCGTCTAAGTTGAATGGTTTATTTTGCCTCTTGGCGTTCTTCATATTCTCAGCACCGACTATTACTCTACTACAAGGTTTGCATCTTCTTCTATGCAGGCTTCTGTAAGGATCTTCTTGCCTTAACACGTTCCTTTACCTATTGGCAAAATTTCTGTAAGTTATTCCTGGAGTACAACCTCTCAATATCTTCAATCGCTCGCTTCTCCTGCTCTTTTTTTTCCTTCTGGAGAAGCTTTCGAGCGGCACTCGTCCTTCGTTGCGGCACCGCCTTGTACGTTTCCCGTATAGCTGCATGTGCTTGCCATTCTTCATCAAACCAGGGATTTCTTGGTGGTATTCGAGTGAAACCAAGCACATCAGTTGCGGTGTCTGTGATGTCACGTTGACAGGGTTGCTACTAGTCTTCGGTACTTGATGATGGCGGCAGAGTAGTTGTTAAGCGATTTCGGGATACGCGTTCGGAGATGATTCTGGCGGTCTCTTGAGATTACAGATTTCCTACGTTATATTTTCTCACAATAGTTCTTCTTTGTTGTGGCGCTTGAGAAATCCGCATTCACACTCTAGCTGCAACAAGGTCAATCGAGTCAATGTTGGCTGCGCGGATCGTTCGTAAGCCCAGAATACTGAAGGCATGCCTTACGTCTATCGTAATAAGATCAATTTGGTTAAGCGTTTGATAATCTGGACACCGCCGTGTTCCCTTGTGTATATTGAGATGAGGAAACCGTGTGATCGGAATAGAGATATCTCGTCTCGCCGCAAAGTCAATAAGCCTAAATCCATTGCCAGACGTGGTGTCGTGTAGGCTAAGTTTACCAGCTGTCCTGCCAAAAGTGTCCTCCTTTCCTATTATGGAAAGTCGAAATCTTGCACAAATACCGATGATCTATGACCATCTACAGATCGCAGAGAACTCCCGCCGAAGCGTCATTTAATCAAGATTAGGGTTCTATTCTCTCAACATTGAAAGTGGACTTGCTTCCTTTTAGTGATAGCGTCAGTCATTGATGCGTTCAGCTCTCTAGAAAGATGACTTCTTGCTTGTGTACTACTTTTCTTCAACAGCTCAATGATTTCTTCAAAATTCCTGTCGCCATGTATGCTGATTGTGTTGTGCGTAATTTTGGACTATATCGAGGCAAGGCATTCTTTGAATTGGTGACATGCGTAAGTAATTCATGGACCTTCGTTGTTATACCTGGGTGGCCGTAGTATGTTGGAGCGACTGTAGTGCGAGCTCAGATAAGCACAAGAAATGTTTAGATGCTCCTAAATGTGCAATTGCGATGGAAGCTCCAGACTTGTAACGGACATCTTATTGGCAAACTTAAGTCGTAATCGTCCCTTGACAAATGCCAGGCTTTCCCATTATGCGTTCAGTATATGTTTTGTCTCTGTATCAGTAGATAATGTCAGTTTTGATAGAGTTCTAGGCGTGAAATCACTTGCGAAACTGATAGTCAGTACTCTATCGGAAAATGGGGTAACAGAACAACTGGCTTTCTTATTACGCCGGAAGTAATTATCAGCTCTTCGCTTTACTGATGCTGGAGAACAGCTCGAATGTATTCCTTCTAAGTTATGCAGTAGTGTTCCTTATCCTAGAATTCATTCGTTTTTACCACCCTTTGGGTTTTTGTCAAGCAGGGCTTTTTCCACATGTTTTCTGTTTTCAAAAATCAAAAATTGTCGACATGGAATTTTGATGTCTGCTTGGGGCTTGCTAGTCTAAATCGGAATCAGAAGAAGATCAAAGATCTAGATGGCTCTTGGGTGGACTTATTAAAACTAACTGCAGTACCAACATCGAAGAAAACTCTTTCGCAAGATCAGAACTAATCATTTACGTCTTAAAGTAAAAGCATTTTTATTCTATAAAATCGTCTAAGTGATGCCAAAAAACATCCTTTGTATGATGTGTGAACATTGTGCACAATTTAGCTCTCTTTGTCTTCTCGTTGTCTGTGTAGAGGCTCCACTTTTCTCCTAAGCTAAATTATCGAAACATTTTATGCGTAGTCTATTCTTTTGAAGACAAAAAAAAAGAAGTCCTTTCAATGAGAAATATCAGGTTCTGGAATCTTTTTACACTTCTCCCTGTTGCGGCTTAAGGAACTACATACATATGTAGGTACCTATTATCTTTAACCTCTTTACGGCGGCGTTTTTTATTTCATTTTCTTCTTCTGTGCATACAGTTTCTATGTCATTAATGAAAAGGGTTAAAGATCAGGAAAAGGAATCAACTCAAAGTGCAGTGCCGCGCTCAAGAATGCTAAAGCAACCATCAAAAGAAGAAGAAGAAAAAAAAAACAGAAAGCAAAAAAACTGTTTAGCAGTTAGAAACTAAACCACTTCCTGGGGGGTTGGGGTAACAACAATGGCAAACTACTCGTTCCTCTCATGCCTTACTCGTTGGGATTTTCATATTAGCATTCACCCATCATTTAACGGAAAACTAAATTCAACCCAACATACATATGTATTCGAGTACACCACACTACTCGTACTCGTATACTGTGGATTTTGTGAGAGCTCTTTCGTAAAAAGAAATTCTCCATGTCATATCGTCTCTATCACCCATCGCAAGTCACCAGCCACCAGCCACCAAACTACCAACTACCAACTACCAACTGCCAACCACCAAGCCAACTCTACAATATCCTTGGCTTAAGGAATACGAATACCTACACCGGCATTTTTGCAGCGCTGCAGCAATTATTTGAGTCAGAAATAAAAATGCACATAATGAAGAGAACTAGAGTAGCAATGACCCTTAATTGGGACAACAACCAAGCATCACCCTCATCCCTACTTTGTAGGCACCATCACCAACACCATCATCACTACTACAAGGAACAGGGGGGGAAAAAAAAGCATCAGAACCAGTGCCACCAACTATGGCCCGTTCGCATACCCTGAAACTGAGGCAAAACTACCGTAGAAATGCACTTCTGAATTGGTTGCATATTCTGTTCGTTTCTAGTCTCCTCTTCTCCTCTTCTCCTCTGTTTCTCTAGTTTGGCCTGGTATTTGTGTCGACTACGACGTCGGAGTCGACGACTATGACAACGACAACGACAACGCAACGACAACGACAACGACTACGACGACGAAGTTATAAAGAGACGATGCATCTCCTAACTCCTAGCTTCCCTCCCACGTACTCGTATCTTTGTACTCCTACAGTGTTATACGCTGAGAGATGCCCCTCGACCATATACCGAGGGGTAGGTCAGGAGCAGGAAACGATGCAATTCCATTGCTGTGCACTACAAGGCCTGTCGCAGGGCAGTGGTAATGGGCATGGCATGGGGTGGTCGTGGCGGTTCTAGGTGCTCAACACTGAATACCAAACTCTGGGTGGATGGAGGGTTGTTGGGTAAGGGCTGATGGGTGTTGTGGCAATTTTTCAGTTGAAAAACATAACCTAGAGACGGAATCAGTATGTGATATACCGTAACAGCAAAACATATGATGCATATAGCTAGGAACCCAGTATTTTATCTGTATTGGTGGAGGTGAGGGTAATTTCTTTGATTTTCCTTTCCTTATCCCCCTCGACTGGTTGTTTTTTTGTTTTTTTTTTATTTATTTTTCTTTCTTTCGTTTCTGGCTGACGATGGGGGATGTCAGAATGGATGTTGCATGTAGAAAACAACTATTAGCGAGGTAAAAGCTTTTCCTTTACCTATTTTCCGAACAATAACCCTTTTTCCTTCAACTAAGAGCTCTGTGGGGAGGTACACTGTAGTAGTGCTTTGTTGTTTTTGTGCCACAACCAAGTAGGATGCATTTTTTGAATTTTTTCTCTGATTTTTTATTTTATTTTTGTTAGCACAGAAAATGTGCACTTTTGCATTTTAATTACTATTTTTGTGTAGTGGGGATTCTTTTTTAGTTACTTCGAAAAAGTTTATTTCCTTTGGTGAGGGGGCTGGGGATGGATACTCATACTCATATCATTGAAAGTCGACTTCAATACATCACCTCACACATAGACAGATGGGCATTGAACTTTGGATTACTTCTGAGATACGTTTTGTTTTTTTTTTTTGTTTTTTTTTTTTTTTTTCTAATTTGTCAGATACAACGGTTGACTGAATGTGAAGACAAGATTGAAATTTGTTGGGGTTGCTGTGGTGCTATTTTAGGATTAACTTTTTCGACAGCTAGCAATGGGGAACATATATTTTTATTTATATTTTCTAAGCTTTTTTGAATCCGACTGTTTATGAGTCTTTTCGAGCGGGTGGCGGTATGACTTCTGGATTGCTTTCTGAGTTTGAGTTTTAGCTGCCGTTGAGCCCCGTATTTTAACTTTCATCAAAACACTGCTGCCCAACAAGACTGCCCAACAAGATGATCTTTTTTCCGACTGATCTGTCATGATGTTGGTTATATGGCATTTATTCAGAAAATTAAAAATAAAAGTTTATTCATCTATGTAAATCTATATTGTCCCCTTCAAAGTAATCCCCATCGACTGCAACACACTTATGCCAGCGCTTGATCCAATCCTCGAAACATTTTTTGTATTCGGTTTTCGGTATGTCCATCAGTGCTTCCTGCGATTTTTCCATTGCTTCCTCTCGGCTGCTGAAACGCGTTCCCCGTAGTGGTTTTTTAAATCGATTGAACAGAAAGAAGTCACAGGGAGCCAAATCAGGTGAATTCGGTGGCTGTTGGATGGTACTCGTATTTGTTGCATTTTTAGTCAAAAAACTACGAATAATGATGGCACTGTGCGACGGTGCGTTATCATGGTGCAAAATCCACGAGTTTTCTGCCCACAATTCTGGTCTCTTTCGGCGAATTGTTTCTCGCAAACGTCTCATAACGCCCAAATAATACTCTTTGTTTACTGTCTGGCCTTCTGGCAAAATCAAAAATTCATGATGCACAACGCCGTTGTAATCGATGACAACCGTGAGCATTGCCTTCTTTTTTGACTGAAGACGACGTGGTTTTTTTTTTGTTCTCGGCTCATTTGGTGAACGCCACTCACTTGCTGATGTCTGGATTGCATGTCGTACTTATAAACCCACGTCTCGTCTCCAGTAATGATCCTTTTGATGAATGTGGGATCGGATTCAGCCTCGCAAATCATCTCCTTTGCGACGTCAACACGGTCTCTTTTTTGCATGAAATTGAGGTCTTTTGGCACCAACTTTGCTGCTACACGACGGAAACCCAAATCATTAACCAAAATGTCTTGGACGGATCCATAGACAATGTTCAAGTCCTCCGCTATCTCTTGCGGTTATTGACCAATATTTCTTCTACTTCATCAATGTTTTCGTCGGTTTTCGATGTCGTTGGTCTGCCACTGCGTTCATCATCTTCGATTGACTCACGATCACTTTTGAACCGCTCGTGCCACTGGTAAAGTGTAAACGACCGTTTTCTTTAGAGAATCGTTGCCGAAACACTTTTCCAACATTTCCAACGTTCGCGCACGTTTTTTACGCAAAATTTACTACAAGTTCGTTGTTGCAAATTTAAATCAATTTCTAAAATTGTAAAAAATCGCTAATACACAGAGACATAGATGTACTCTTAGCTACGTAAGTTTTGCAAATGTCAAGCTATGACGCTAAGATTTAGAGGGAATGTCAACAGCAACAACACATTTACCAATTTAACAAAAAAAAACGGAACTCAAATCGGAATAGTGGGAGCGCCACACGGTGGTGTCCCCCGGGAACTTTTCGATCAATGTGGTATATGTAGATCCAACTTCTTCCGGACTTTCTTATCAGAAAGTGACGCTGGCGCCATGTTCTTATAAATACTTGCTACATGGAAACTAGTTCTCTATTTTCCAAACGATTTTGTCCAATTGAATTGACCCCTAGATGTATAGGTTTTGTACAGCATATTGAGGCCTTCGTATAGAATGGTAGAAACTGCTGCAGTTGGTGGAGATACTTTTCCAATTAAGCGTGTCACCTAGATCAGGTTGGATTAGATTGTTGTGGGAGGTGATATAAAGGATCCCAGATCACTGCGACCACAGATAGGCGTATTGTGATATCCTCCATTTAGAGCTCATTTATGATGCCGCAATTTGTGAGAAAGGCGGCTAAATCTTTAGGTGAGCTGGCAGCTGTGTCCGCCGCTTCAACTCAGAATTTACCTAGTTAACGTTGGCGTGTTTTAGAGTTAAACCACTGCAGTCACATAGTATGTGTTCTGCTGTTTCCACGTCCTCGTTGAACAGTCTGCATGTATTGTCTTGTGCTATGCCCATGGTCATCAGGTGTTTTTTCACACGGCAGTGCCCTGTGTGAAAACTTGTGATCAGTCGAATCTGACTTCTACTTAATTGTAGTAGTTGTTTTGTTTTTTTTTGTGGCAACAGTTTGGCATAAAGTTTTCGACTTGTCTGTTTCCTTCGGTTTCTCTCCAGAAATGAAGCTTCTTTTCCACTTGCCAGGTTTTACTACAATACTTCCTTTTATTGTGTTAATTGATAGCCCACAGAATGGTCTTAGCATCATTAATTGTGATGCGAATCCGTTTCTCGCTAGATCGTCTGCTTTTTCATTGCCTTCATATCCGCTATGTCCTGACACCCAAATCAAATGGACAGTATTTGTAGTGACCCGTAGGGGTGCAAGGCAATTCCAGACCAGTGTTGATTTTATTTCAAAGGCGTTAATTGCCAGTAGGACTGCTCTGCTGTCGGAGAGAATGTAAATGTTTTTCTTTGTTACATGTCTGTTTAGATTCTCTCGAAAGTAAAGCTCTATTGCATGGATTTCAGCCTGAAAGACGGAGCTGCTTGTATCCATACTGGCATGGATGGATGTTTTAATGCGAAGACCGTATACCCCGGCTCCAACTCCTTCATGTGTTTTGGATCCGTCTGTGTACGATACATGTGAGTCCTTGGCAAATGTGGGTTTTTCTGTTCCCAGTTAAGACGGTCTGGAAGTGTAACCTCAAAGTTGTGCCGAAAGTTATATCGTGGAAGACATTTGTCTATTAAGTGTATTCCAAGTATTTTTTTTTTTTTTGGAATTCATGAAAAATTGCAGCATGAACTAGTTTGGAATTGGATTCATCTCCTGTGATGAGCATGCAGGCATTTATCATTGCTTATTTCATGAGTTCCAGATGAAGTATGTCCAGGAATGTTTAGGATAACTTCAAGCGCAGCTGTTGGTGTGGTTTTCATTGCACCAGTTGACAAGACACCGGCTAGTCACTTTAATTTGTTGAGTTTAGCCTGTTTTGAACTCTGCGTTGCTTTATGCCACTAAACGGCCGCTGCATACGGGAGGATAGGTCTCGTTATTCCGTGTACATCCATAGTGTCATTTTGGAATTAAGTCCCCAATTTTTTGCAGCTAGACTTTTGCTGGTCCGTAGTGAGGTCCTGGCCTTTTCGATAGTCTTGGAAAGATGAGTGGTCTACGTAAGTTATTCATCCAGCGTAATTGTTAGATATTTGACTTCCGCTGGGAACTCTATTGTTTCACCGAAGAGAGTGTTTCTCCTTCTTCTCTTAGTGACTCTAACAATTGTGCTTTTCTTGGGATTGGTTTTGTGCATTAACTTTGGTACACCATTCAGCAACTATGTCGGTTGAAAGCCTCTGATTAGGATAGCAATGCCGTCTGCTTATTCTTGTACATAGAAGTCATCATTGCTGAGTATAACCAGTAGTTCATTAACTACTTAGGACCACTATAGTAGGGGTGATAGTACTCCTCCCTGCGGGCATTCTTTCGTAGCCATCGCACTGAGTTTATTGTCACCTAAGGCAATGCCGTTTATTCAGGGGCTATTTCCACCATATGTACTCGAATGCTGCTTTGCCAACCAATCTTATATAAACCGATGTAAGATAGCTGATTCTGGTCAGTTTTCTACGTTTCTATTTGTGTAAACTTCACTAAAGTAACTCAAATTGATATAAGTAGGACTGGTGCAGTGAGTGTCCCGAGTATCACAATTGATAGTGAAAGAAAATATTTTAGGTTATTTTGCAGCTACTTTCACTTTTAGATATTTGTCGTTATCCTGCCGAAAGGGTTGTGAAGTTAAAAATGCTTTTTTAGGTTTTTGGGTGTATGACCTAGGCATCGAACCCAAACCGTCTGGCATGTTAGATGACGAACATACTCAAACTGCTGGGCAATTAAACACAGTTAGCAAGACATTCGTTGGCAAAATCGATTAAATGATTTACCACCTGCATTTGTGTAATAGCTTTTCGTTGCGGCGCACTGTCAGAAGCGATAGTTTTCGAAATCCTTTTTAGTCGACCAAATTGACATGGGGTTTAAGTAGACCTTCACCTACTGTAACTTTGTCGTTTTTTAGTTTGAATGTTGAAGTCTCGGCTGTCTTATATCTCACCTTCCAATATTCTTGCGGGACATTCATTTTTATTTATTTTCTCTTGCTTAGCATAATATGCATCTGCTTTTTCTACCTGATCAGGCCTATCAGACGCAGCTTTCTGTATGGCAGTGATGTCACATAATCGCCAACATTTTCTGCGGTAATCTGTGATCTATCATAGAATCATGTGATTTAGAGATTCCTCATCGGTATTTGCATTACGGATAAGGATGAGTGTCTTGCGCCGTATTCTTTGTCGGCTTTTAAGTTTGGTTATTACTATCCGAAAACTCTTGGCCAGGTTTAATTTATTCTGCAAGGTAGCAGTAAGTTGGTCACTATTGTCGTTAAATTGTTTATTAAATCTTAATAGCAATAAACCTTTTAGTCGTCTATCTTGGCTGAGAATAAATGATTGACAGCTGTCGGCTTTGTTGAAAGTGCATTTTTTAAAATATCTTGTGTGTACCATCTTGTTCGAAAAGTTCCCCGAATAGCCAACGTGTGGCACTCTCGTTTGGCCGATTTGAATTCTTTTTCTTTTTGTTATATTGGTACTACCTGCCCTTGATAATCCCAACAAATTTAAGAGTCAGATCGTGACAGGTTGAATTAACATCGGTTTTTACTTCTCGGCGATTTTTAAAATGGATACAAAAACTGAGCAACAAATTTGCATTCACTTTCGTGCTGAAATGAAATCAACAACAGGAAAGCATTGGAAATGTAGGAAAAGTGTTTTTGCCAACGTTGCTGATTGGGATGCACACTTTGCTGCAAAGCTGCTGTTGAAGGACATGGATTTCGTGAAAAACAAAAAATCAATGTGTGGACATTTCAAAAGCCATATTTTCCGAAGATTGATATTGCCAAATCATTCATCAAACGTATTAGTAATGGTGAGGAGACATGTCTTGTGAGGACGACACGAAAACCAGACATCAAGCCATTTACTCGCCTGCTCCAACTGAACTAATACAGAAGAAATCACGTCGATTTCAGTCGAAAATGAATGCAATGATCACTATTTTCATGGACTATGATAGGGCTGCGGATCATGAGTTTCTTTCTGAAGGCCAGACTGTCAAGATAACGACTAATCTTACAATGCATTGATAACGCTTGTTTGGCACACCAGCATTTCTTTTGTGAATATCGGACTTGAAGCAGAGATTCGTCGATCCCAAATATACGCCAACTCTGTCAAATGCCTTGGAAATATTAAGAGCGATTATCTTGCTTTCGTCAGATTGATTTAGTTCCACTTTTTGATGAGATATGCCGTCAAATCACTAGTGGACCTGTTTCTATGAAAACCGGTCAATAGGAAGTTTTCACGCCTTGAGATACTCATATTTCATCAATTGATGGTCCGTGGGAGGAGAGAGAATAAGATTCGCTTTTTTAGGGACAGGCTGGACAAATGCTGTTTTTAACCTGCTCGGAAGGAGTCCATTTTTCAGATTCCTTTGTCGTCGAAGCAGTTTTAAAGTTACACTTCTTTACAGAGACCAAGAGTTTTATTTTTACGACAATTTGTCCGAGAATCAAAAAGGCCAACAAGAATCTGGATTAAAATGAGTTACAATATATGTAGGTATGTCCTTTCACAAAAGATCTACATACACCTCTGAAACATAGTTCAACGTTTTTACCAACATTTACAAAACAATAACCCAGTTCTCCATTTCGTAATAATTGAAAAACTGAACTCAAATAACCTCATGCCAAGCGCCTCTATAGAAATATGCCCTACTCCAATATTTTTCATTCTCATAATCCGTCTGTACTTTCCAGGACGTACTAAAAGAGAGAAAACAAAAATTGAAACACATATTTAAAAAATAGAGAATAATATAAACGATGACACCCGGCATCACTGTTCATACTCGTGTAGTCAAAGAAGGACTTAACGAAACAAAAGGCAAAACCAAAAAAAAAAAAAAAAAGCAGATAAAAAGCTATTTGCGTGATGCAACACCAAAGATGGGGGTGGAGAAGGAGAATATAGAAAGAACAAGAGGCACTGGATATGTATCAGGAAGTGGATGCGAATTAACCCAATTTCAATGGAAAGACAAAACCAAGCTAAACAATTTGGAGCAACATCCTTAAGCTAAGGGGCGCTGATAACTTTTCACCTCAACTCACCCAGCCACCCTTTCGCCCACTTACCATTCACCCATTAATGGGTGAATTTTATCATCGGCTTTGGTTGATTGAAACTTCAAGTAGCCTCAAGCCGTACCACAATTAAATAACTACGAGTGTGTACGTGCGAATAAGGTTGCACTATAAGTTGTGCACTTTTATTTGTTGGTTTCTGGAGAATACCATATGTGCCAACAACTATGACAATTAAATAACAACATTTACTGGGAGTTATCTCAATCCAAACGATGTTTGGATTGTTGGATGTTTTCTTGGTACAGCTGTATAAGTCACTTCTCAAAAGATCATGACCATTCCAATTTTGGAGTTGCTTCAGAAGAAACCTCTTGAGAAATAAACAACCGGATTGAGTTGAATGAGTCTGTCTTAAATAAACAGAATAAATAATTGAAAAGCATGTAGGCAGGTGCTTTCGAATATCTTCTGCTTAATCAGCGATTTGTTCGTGTGGCTTCCAATGTCAAACAAACGCGCTTTTACAAATAGGCCAAGACCCTCATATACGAGTACATTACAAGAAAGCAGCCATATCATATCCCTATTGTAATTTCTTAGTGACCGATTATGGGATAATTTGGAGCACAACACTAAAAGCGAGAGATGACAAGTTAACGATCATAAACATACTTGCGCCATCTGTATCATAATGCAGTTCATTAATCGAGGTTCCAATACTTATTTGTAGGCTCTAGGATTTACTGGGGTTTTTTGACCCCATCAAAACACACGCTTAACCGGTTGCAAAAAATTTCCAACGTCATCCAAGACCTACTCGTATACCACGATTTCAAATGCAGGATAAGTTATGAAGGCAAGATAAGCAGTAATTTCAACAATTTTTGATGACTCGGTTCAATATGTGCGGCGTTATTCTGGCAATAGCGTGTCAAATGCTGGCCTCCAGCTTGTCCAAAGTGGTTGGTTTGCTTGTTAGCGTACGGCGGCCAATTGATGAACACTTGCCGTGAGATGACCCAATCGCCAAATTTCTCCTTCACAACTTCGAGCGTTGCGTCGCTTGTATGGTATGTAGCGCCGTCTTGTTGGAACCACAGCTCGAATATATCGATGTCGGTCGATCTCTGACCACAAAAAGTCGGTTAACATCGCTCTTTGCCTGAAACCATAGACGGTAACGGTATCTCCTTCCTCATTTCGAAAGAAATAAGGTCCGATTATGCCGACATTCCATAAAACGCACCAAACTGTCAATTTTTGTGGATGCATTGATGCTTGGCCAAACACTTGTAGATAGTGTTCGCTCCAATAATGGCAATTTTGCTTGTTGACATAGCCGCTGAGCCAAAAATGGGCATCGTCCGAGAAAAAAATGGCCTAAATCCGGATCTCCGGCCAATATTTCCAGCGCCCAATTATCGAACTCACATCGTTGTCTATATCCGTCCGGCTTCAATTCTTGCGGCAGCATAATCCTATGCAGAGGTAGGCTCAGATCTAACCGCAAAATAAGCCGAGTTGACTCTCTGACGATGCCCAATTAACTTGATCGGCGTCAAGTCGACATGACATGCCTGCACACTGAAGCCATGATGACGACCGACTTCACGATGAAATTCACTTTGCGTATTTACAACTGAGCCGGACTTTCGATCTTCTAATAATTTCCGCACACGGAGCAAAGGACCGAAACGAATAAAATTTGGAAACTTCAAAGTAAAAAAAAAAAAACATTTTCATAATTTATGTAAATTTTTTTTATTTGCTTTAAAACTCTGTTTTTATTAAATTCATTCACAATTACCAAAAATAAAAAAATTATTTGGGTTCCTATTCTTTCGTCAACTTTCGAATGTCCTTCATAAGGTTGGTGACAGTTACTTCCATGATCTTTTTGGACGCTCTTTTCCATTTAGCACTAAAATCTTTTACGTCCTTTGCACACTGCTCACTTTTCCTCAATTTAGCTTTGACCAAAGCCCAATACCTTTCAATGGGACGGCACTGTGTAACATTGGGTGGATTCATGTCTTTTGGGACAAAGTCGACATTCTTAGCAACAAGAAAGCTCAACGTCGCATGAGCATAGTGAGATGAAGCTGAATCTAAATCTGGCCAAAACAATGTTGAACCCTCGTGTTTGTTTAAGAAAGGAATCAACCATTTTTTTAGGCACTCGTTAATGTACACTTCTCCGTTAATTGTTCCCGTTGTAATAAACGATGAGCTTCTGTGTCCACATTGGCAAATGGCCTGCCAAACGAGATGTTTTGACCCGAATTTTTCCATCCCAATCCATGTTGTTGATTGCGGAAGAATCTCAGCTTCAAACGAGTTGTAAAACTGCGCACCTGGAAGAGTAGTAAAGTCGGCTTTGACAGAAGTTTCGTCATCCAAAACCAAGCACGCTTTCTTGTTGCCGATCAACTCGTATAGCTTTCGGGCTCGTGTTTTTATGACTTTGTTTTGCTTTTCAGTAATTTTTTTTATTTTTTGTTTTTTTTCGTGTTTTTAGACCGTTACGTTTTTAGATCTTTGTAAGATTGTTTGGTTGGTATTACATTTCCGAGCAACATCTCTGGATGACATAGTCCGGTTTTTTACGATGGTACCCACTATTTTTCTGTCCAAATTTGAATCATGTGCTCCTCTTTTCTGTTTTCGCTTAACTGTCAACGTCTCCAAATATTGTTTAATAACAGAATCCACTGTACTGCGTGCTATGTTTAAATTTTTTGCGATGAAATGGTTTGGACGCGAAGTATTTTCGAACCATTTGTCGATGATCTTTTTACGGCGTTCCTCTTGACTCATATTTTATAAATATTTTAAACCGCACCGAACTAAAATCAGTAACAAACTGAAACTAAAGAATATACAGGCTAATTTGGGTACAAAATGGAATTGCAATTTTTGCGCATTGAAAGTATAGCCCGTATTAAAATTTACAGATTTTATTCGTTTCAGTCCTTATTGGAAAAATTATCATTGCTATCCTGGTCACCCTGTATATTCTTTTCGACACTTCTTTTTTTTATAATTAGAACGTGCTCACGGGGTTATTATAGCCTTAAAATCCTTGCACGCAATGTGGGTTTAAAAATCTTAGGGAGGTAGAAAAGCGAGGTACCGATGTACATTGGTCTTAAATGTTTGCAACTTATAACGACTAGGAAATAGAGAGCTTGGCAGGGAATTCCATTAGCGAGTTAAATGGCTTAGTACTCAACACTGGAATGAACTATAATCTAAACGGGATTTCTATAGAATTTGTCGGTTTCACTGTTTAGAAGATAAGGAGCCAAAACACAGCAATCTGTTTTCAGCCCAAGTTTGTTGTCTAGACCAGCATCAGCATAATAAATTAAAGCCTTCTTATTCTGAATAGTATCTCAATTGTGTAAGTTAGCTATTGAGACCACATTAACGGATTATGACGTCCATATTTAAATCGTCCGGTGTACTACCTTACCAACATAATAGAAGCTCCAAGTAAACCATTGCAAACCGATGCACCAAGAGTTGATAAAAAGAATTATACTGCGCAGGATTTTTAAGTTAGATATTGAAGAGAAGTTGTTACATTTGATACTTCGTTTATCCAATTGTTTGTATTTTGAGAACTTATCCACATCTTGAGAACTGCAGAACTGCTCCACAGCTGGAGCATTTTGAATGCCATCCTTCAATTAGAAACAAAATACTGGCATTTTCTAAGCAAGTAAAATTGTCGATTATGATGCAAATCCACGAAGAAAATGCCTATAGAGAGGCATGTTGAGTGACCCAGCTTATGCAGTAGCGTCTTTAAAGCAGACAGTTAAGGCTTGGTTTACATATGAAGAAATATCGAACTTATTGCTGAAATAAAGCTCCTTAATCATCATCATTTGGCTGCAAGGATTTTTAAATCAGCAAATCAGTTCAGGCGCAGCTGATCTTGTACTGTAATCTTCAGGAAACGACGGACAATATATAAAAATATAAAAGAAAAGTCCGTGCCGTTTCTAAGAGAGGGCAGGACTTGAATTAATTCCATTTCAGTTCAACCTTCAAAAGATACGTGTATAAATTTGACAGCTGTCGGACGATTAATACTCGAGATATAGCGTTGTAAAAAATGAATTCAAAGCAATTTCGTGTGTTGATTTATCATTGCTTTTTGATGGGAAAAAATGCAGGCGATGCAAAGAAATGGCTTGCTAAGTTTTACCAGGACTCTGCACCAGTCGACCGAACCATTCGCAAGTGGATTGAAAAATTTAAAAGTGGTCATACAAGCACCGAACATGATGCACGCAGTGTGCGTCCAAAAGAGGCTGTTTCAGATGAAAACAGCAAAAAAGTCCACAAAATGATTACGAATGACCGTAAAGTGAAGTTGAACGGGATAGCTGAGGCTCTGAAGATATCAAAAGAGCGTGTTGGATATATTATACACGAATATTTGGTTATGGCATCCGTATTTTCGGATGCAGATGGAATAATTTTCATCGACTATCTCTAAAAGGGGCATACTATCAACAGCGACTATTACATTGCGTTGTTTAAGCGTTTGAAGGACGAAATCGCAGAAAAACGGCTGCATTTGAAGAAAAAGAAAGTGCTGTTTCATCAAGAAAGCGGAAAGAGATTCAAGACCGAATCGCCGAAACAGAGGCCTATTTTGAGGCTAAACCGAAATCGTACTACAAAACTGGTGTCGAAAGATTGAAAAATCGTTTTAATCAGTGTATCGCCCTCGAAGGCAACTATATTGATAAATAAAATTGAATTTTGCAAAAATTTTGTGTTTTACTATAAAACGGCGTGGACTTTTCAGCCGATGTGTTATATAAAAATATGACGGACAGATATAAAAAGAATTCACTGTTGAAGACTAGATGTTTGAATCTACCACCACCATTGCCATATCGCTATTAGACGGCAAACTGAGGTCGAAGGTTGACTGGACCTAGTGCGAAGTAGTATCGACATTTTTCCCTGACAATATTTGATCGTTAGTATTTCAAGATAAGAGCTGCTACAGTGCTTCCTTCGGGAGCATCCTCACATGCCCCTTCACACATTTTTGCTGATATTCCTGTTCATTATGGAATTGTAGGGACTTATTAATACTTACTAGGGTTGTTTCGGCATGTTTCACCGAAAAGTTCTCGATATTTTAAAATATCGACCGGGTCTAGCAACGAGTCTTTCTTTCAAAAATAAAACATCTGAAATCGATGCATGATTCAATGCTCTAAGAACTTATCTGCACTTGGAAAATGGGATTCAGGATCGTGCAATAAAACAGGTAGGAGACACATATTTAAGCCAATCAATTGACATCTCCAACACCAAAGTAAGACTCTTGTCTCACCCTGTTATATCGCTATTTTTCCTACCATCACTCCCACGGTACAACAGAAGCATTCCGCTTCGTCAAACCTTCAGTCGTAAGACTCGTCTCGCTGTGATCACCGGTTCACATCTTGGGATATACCTACTTAAATACCTAAGTCGCGCGACACCCACGTGAAAAGCTTTTTATTTATTTCATCGTCATTATGTCCTACGATATTCAAAACCAACTTGCATCGGTATAATTCGTCCTTCTATAGCATTTTTAAAGGAATCATAATCATTTATGCGCCCTCAAAATTTTGGTAAAAAAGTGGTCCCTCAAAGTGATGAGAATCAAGAAGAAGATACTTTTTTACCCCTCCTTTCTTTCGAGCACATGGATAGCTTATGGGGAAGTAGTTTATCATCAGTGTTATTTGATGCGGATAAGCCATGTAAATAATTTTATTTTTGGATATACAAACATAAAAATACCGCTGCCTCTTGCTCAACAATACCTACAACACACACAGCCCACTGAGCACAATTTGTCAATGCATCTGCTTTGAACTTTATTTTTAATCAAACGCCCTTGTGAAGAGATCGTCTGCGTTTCTGAAAGCGGCAAAGCTTTTTCTCTCTCGCTCAAAAGCTGCACAATAACCTTTTTTTTTGATTTTCTCCCTCTCAATTAAGTCAAATACATTTGGTCGGTCTGTAATGTCGTCGTTTTCATCGTCGTCATCATCCTCATCAGCACTGGCAACATCAGCGTGTTGCCTTAACTCACGTTGAACCACGCAAGCCATGCAGCAGTGGCAAGCAACTTCAAAAGAAATGAAAAGTTCACAAATACATCGGGGCTCAGTGCATTGGTATTCACAACCAGTTGCCACCGACACATTGAAAGGGAAAGGCCATTGGCCGGAATTTTGTTGACCTACTAAGCGTGAAATACACTGTCATTGCCGTCAAGCTATTTTCCTCTCGCATACACATCTATTTGTATCTATACATACTGTGATGTTGCAGGTATCTATTCGTATGGATGTATGTTGTGTTATGCATCGCACCGGCCGTCTGTCACGTCCCGACAGTCAGTTAGTCAGCCAGTCAGCCCCATGGGGCCGTGTTTTAGCATTTGAACAACGTTTGTGTGTGTTGAGAGTGAGCAATATATGCATGTGTTGTTGAGAGCGAAGGGAGCGGCATTAGATCGCTAGTGCGATTACGTAGCTGAAAGCAAAGCAACCAAACAAAACATGAAGCTTAGTCTTCTTTCGCTTTTTTTGTTATAATCGGTGCATGGGGTTGTTGTTGTTTTGTTTCTTTCTTTTTGCATGTAGGGGAAGTCAAAATGTAAGAGCTTTTCTACCTTACCCATACTGTTTAACATTAAGCGCTTTCCGGCATATTACCAACAGCGACGACCGACAACGCACGCCAGGCGGGGTTTTTTTTTTTTTTGTACGTGTGGTTTGAAGAGCAGAAATTTCTAATGCGTGATTTGAAAATGAATATGAGGGGAGCTGTGTGTGCTTGTGTGACTAGGCATTGTAATTTAGAGTGTATAATTGGTTTTGTTTACAAAAAGTATCTTTTATCTATTGGGAATGAGCTTCAAAATAGGGTTGCCAAACTATCATTTCATTTGACAGAAGCAATCATGTCCGATTTAAGAATAACTGATTACAGTTTATTAAATACCTATTGCCAGAAATAACAACAAATTCAGGCTTGTCAAGCCGTTAGAAATAAAAAAAAACAGCTCCATTCAAAAGTTAAAAAACATCCTGACAATATGATACAATTGAGAGGTACAGGCTGATAATGAGTTGTGAATGAAATTTTAAACATATGTACCTAAGAAAATATTGCTTGTGATAATATACCCGCAGAGACATCATAATGGTAATAAGAGACTTGAATCCCAATGACAATGATGCGCCCAGGCATGTTATGGGAATGGTGTTGGCAATCGCAACGACAATGGCAGGCGTTTTGTTGATTTTTGCAACGTTAACCGCCTTGTAATAGGAGGGACCATGTTTGAGCACAAGACGTGCCACAAAGTCAGTTGGGTGTCGACCGACAGACAAGCGACTTCCATCCAAATTGATAACTTTGCGATCAGTCGGCGATATGGAAGCAGTCTCCAGGACGTTTAGATATGGAATTGGCCCGGGACCACCTCTTCTTCAATGGATTAGAAATTACCTTTCGGAACGTTCAATTCAAGTTGTCTTTGATGGTTTCAAGTCTGATATACAAAGTAAATGCTGGTGTGCCCCAGAGCTCCGTTCTGTCTATGGCACTATTTTTAATTTTCATCAACGATCTCTTGTCTGCCGCTTCTAATCCATTATACGAGGGCGGGTCAATAAGTCCGTGACTTTTGGATTAAAACAGATTTTTTGATAAAAAAATAATTTTATTTTTCAACGTAGTCTCCCTTGAGCTCTATAC
This sequence comes from Volucella zonaria, assembly GCA_963966105.1. Classification (NCBI taxonomy): domain Eukaryota; kingdom Metazoa; phylum Arthropoda; class Insecta; order Diptera; family Syrphidae; genus Volucella; species Volucella zonaria. The sequence continues at coordinate 54,538,122 of OZ014532.1, forward strand.
ACTTTGTCCAACGCTTCTCCAATTTTTTTATCCCTTCCAAAAAAAATGATTTGTCGAGGTCCTCAAAATGACGAGATGACTTCATCATTGGAGTCAAATCTTTTTCCACCAAGCCATTTCTTCAGGTTTGGGAACAAGAAGTAGTCGCTCGGAGCCAAATCTGGAGAATAGGGTGGATGAGGGAGCAATTCATAGCCCAATTCATGGATTTTTGCCATGGCAACTGCACATGTGTGCACCCTTGCATTGTCTTGGTGGAAAAGAACTTTTTTCTTGGCCAAATGAGGTCGTTTTTTTTCAAATCGTCATTGAATCGGTCCAATAAGTTGGCATAATATTCCCCATTGATTGTTCTTCCCTTTTGAAGGTAGTCAATGTGGATTATCCCGCGTGCATCCCAAAAAACAGTCGCCATAACTTTATTGGCTGACAAACCCACCTTGGCCTTCTTTGGCGCCGATTCACCCTTAGAAACCCACTGTTTTCACTGTTGTTTGTTCTCTGGTGTGTTGTGATGGATCCATGTTTCGTCCACGGTTACAAAACGGCGCAAAAACTCCTCCATATTGCGATTAAACAACGCCAAACCTTCCTGTGATGTTGTTACACGATTGCGTTTGTGGTCGACTGTGAGCAAACGCGGCACCCATCTTGCGGAAAGCTTTCTCATGCCCAAGTGATCATTCAAAATTGAAACCACTGAGCCATGCGAGATCCCTACGGCATCCACAATCTCTCGCACTTTCAATCTTCGGTCGGCCAACACCATATCGTGAATTTTTTCGATTGTTTCGGGTGTAGAGACCTCAACTGGGCGTCCAGGACGTTCGGCATCTTCAGTGCTTGTACGGCTACAACGAAATTCAGTAAACCACTTTTTTACCATTGAAATCGATGGTGCAGTATTTATCAAGCTTAGCCTTGGTCTCGGTAATGGTTTTTTTTCGCAAGAAATAATGCTTAATAAGCACACGAAATTCACTTTTTTCCATTTTCTCCTCAAATTAGTGAGTAGTCTGATAAAAATAGCTGTCAAACACAAACTAACTGACGAAGCAAGTTTAAATTTTGACAGGAGTCAACTGACAGATGCCTGTTGACAGGAGCAGTGTTGCTGTTTCAGTAAAGAGGTCAGAAATTCAAAAATGCACGGAATTATTGACCCGCCCTCGTATTCCTTTCCTGATAACAGTACTCTCTGCTTTTCATATCCGTTTCCGGACTCTTCGGCTGTCGAACGGGAACGGCAGCGTATGTTAAGCTCATTAAATTCTGATATTAACAGCATAACTAATTGGTAAACCACTAACAGAGTGGAATTTAATGCTCCCAAAATACAATGCTGTCTGCTGTCGTTAAAGCGAAATTTATATACCCAGCCATTATTCGTGAATGGCATTTACATCGTCGAAAAGGAAAAACTTTCCATTCTCGGTATGTGCGTCAATGACAGCTTACGTCAAATTCTGCGAAATGTCTAGGTTTCCTCAAGCGATGTAGGAAATACTTTTCACTTTCCGATCTGGCCTCAATATATGTATAAGGCATTCATCCGCCCAAAATTGGAGTACAATGCTCACATCTGGTCCGGAGCGCCTAAAACATCTCTGCATCTGCTAGACCGGATTCAAAACCGTGCAATAAGACTCATAGCTGATACCAATATAACTCAGTCAACCGACGAAATGTCTCGTGTCTCACTTTTATCGCTATTTCCACCACCAGTGCTCCATAGAATTCGCCAGTAGCTTTCCGCTCCTTCAAGCTTTTAACCGTAACACCCGTCTCGCTATGAATGCTCATCAGCATACCCTCAAGCCCACTTTCGGACGTACTCTGAAATATCGTGATTTGTTCCTAAGCCGAACAACTCGCTTGTGGAATGCCCTGCCGAGCTCTCTATTTCCTAGTCATTATAATATTCAAACATTTAAAACCAACGTATCTATTCTTCTTTCCTTCCTAAATTTCCTTCGGCCGCGCTGTGTGTAAACATTTTCAGGGTGCCTTAACCCTTTGAGCGCACGCTACTTTATAAAAAAAAAAGTTCACCGTAGTGTGCTACGTGATATGCGCATTGGGTACAGCAGCACAAGAGGCCGTTAATAGCTGTGACAGTAGGACCGTGTACAGAATTACCAAAAGCTCACAGGTGTGCAAAGCTCTAAACAATACCTGGTAAAAGACACAGACGGGTCTCTGCTAGCTTCAGATGAGGAAGGAGCACATTTCTGCAGTTTTAAACCGCGTTTTTGCCAGTGAAGTGAACCCAATGACCCGTCCGTAGTAACAAATTCCCGAATACGCACTGCATCCCCCAGTAGAGAAGAATCCTTTACCGCAATCAAAACACCGAAGAACAACAAAGCGGTTGGACTTGATGGTATTGGCTCTTACGAGTAACGCCAACAACATCGAGTGAGCTCCTGCACTCACTCAATGAGAGAGCTTGGGAAATAGAGAGTTTTCCTGAAGAGTTGAAAAAAGGAATGATTGTCAAACTCCCAAAGAAAGGAGACCTTACGCAATGCGAAAACTGGAGAGGAATTTGCGAGCTGCCTGCAGTAACCAAGATAATTGCAAAAATCGTCCTGGAGTGAATAAAAGACCACTTCGTAGACACACTCTAGGTCGAATAAGCAGGATTTCGCACTGGATCTTCCTGTGTGGACCACATCAACACCTTGCGGATCATCATCGAACAGTGCATTAAATATGGATCACAACTTCACCTGCTGTTCATCGCCTTCGAAAAGGCGTTCGACAGTGTTAATGGAGTGTTTATCTGGCTTGTTTTGCGCAGGAAAGGCATCCCAGATAAATTGATTGCTATTATCAAGGCTACATATGATAGATCCAAATGTCACGTTCTGCATAAAGGAAGGTTGTCAGAGGAGTTTGACATCCTAAGTGGGGTTAGGCAGGACTATATATTGTCACCAATACTGTTCCTGTTGGTAATAAGTGATTTACTGCATATAGCTTTGTCGACTGGAAATGGAGGAATTCAGTGGACTCTGCAATCACACCGCAAACATCGGGACTACGCGGACGACGTATGCTTACTCTCTCATAGGATCATGGATCTGAATCTAATGACAACAAGGGTTGAGAGAGAAGCTAAAGTCGTTGATCAATACGGCAAAAACAAAAAGGATCAGCCTTAGAACTTCCTCATCTAACCAAGTAGGGATTTCTGGGACTAGATATAATCCACCCAATCGGGAAAGCAACTGCTGCGTTCGGAATGCTGTAAAAATTATAGAGAAAGAACTCTATCAGCCTAAAGGCCAAGCTACGTCTGTTCCGCTCCAATGTTGAATCCGTGCTTCTTTTTGGTTCGTGAATAGATGTCTACGAAACATCTTGAGGATTTTCTGGCCCAACCGTATCTCTAATGATGAACTTCATGCGAGGACAGGTCAGGAACCCATTGACTCTATCATACGAAGACGTAAGTGGCAGTGGATTGGCGATACGCTCCGTAAAGGTTGAGCGATGCAATGGAACCCTTTCACGGAGATAGGCGGACGAGTGGGCCGGCCTAGAAGTACTTGGCGAAGAATGGCCAAAGAGGGATCAGCACACCTGGGGAAGAGTTGGAGAGAGATGAGATTTACCTCCAGAAACCGTACACGATAGCGCGTAAGTGTAGTGGAGGACCTATACCCCTCAAGGGGAAACTCACGGACATAATAGCTCCTAACTAAGTAAGAAGAATGAAGATATAACTTTAAACCACAACAATTTTAATATTTCTGAACTTTTGCATGTTACCGGCTCACTTAAATTGATTTTTTCTAAATTTGAACACCACGCATAGGTCGCATAGTTCGCAAAAAAACGTGGATAAATGTACGAGTACTAGTCAATGTGAACATACTTTAGAATAAATCTCTTTTCAACCACAAACCTTTTTCTTTGTAGAATTTACGGCACTAGAAATCCATGCGCTTAATACGACTAATTCTTCTTCTTCAGACCGGATCTCTACCTCAATTTCAAAAGAATTTTCTTTTAGATGTTTTTTCCAGAATCTTTCAGGAATCATTGAAAACAGCCATAGTGGTTCCTCTCCATAAAAGAAGTTCAACAATATCCTTCCATTCCTCAATTGTCTGTGTTTTCTAAAATTTTCAAAAGAGGACTGAAGTCGATGTCCCCATATTGTAGCCTGTCCACTACTTGTACGAGTATGTACGATTCGGAAACCTAAATAATCGATGCCAAGAATACGTCTACGTACTAAATACTTCACCACTCTCCACGAGGGACTGCCGTTAGGTATTAGTTCGCGGGGTTGGTTAGCAAATCAACCAATTCATGTTATGTCACCTGCTTCTGAGGCTTCTGCAGCTTTTGAGGCTTCTGCTGTTACGTTTCTTTGCCTTTTTATTCTCTGTACCTCATTTTGTAGAATTGTTAGAGAAATACATATTTCCGCCCAATTCTCCTCCGACCGCAACATGTGATCGAGGATTAACGACGGGTTGGGCAGAGTATTTCTTTATGTCATGAAGCGTGGGTAATAAGACACTTCGCGCTCCGTATCTTCATCTTCATTTGGGCATTCGAGGCAATATGGTGAGCTGTCGTGTCTAAAGCGGTAGAGATACTTGAGATAACCACCTTGGCCAAACAGGAACTGCGAAAGATTGCAGTTGCAGTCTCCATGTTTAAGATTGTCGGCAACATAGCCGCCTTTTCTTCAATTTTTGTCCTATTGATTCAATTGTCATCGTGTTGGCTTAAGGCTCTTCTGCTATATATCCTGAACATTTCATCTGCAAGAGGGTCAACGGGAACCATTCCAGCTATAACAAAGCGGCCTCGTCTGGTATGGTTTCAAAGCCGCTGATTGTCCGTAGCGCGCAGAGTCTGTATGTTAGTCTTCATCGTCCTTAGTGGCTGCGCCCAGACTGGGGCGGCACACAACAGAACTGATGTGACAACTCTGGAGAGTGGTATCCTTTTTGTGTAGCCAAGTCCACTAAAGTTAGGCAGTATGCGCGAGGGGGCTCCCTGCATTCGCGATGCTTTCTTGGTTAATTAGTCCAGGTGTGCTTTGAACCCTAATGTGCTATCCAGCTTACTCCAAGGACTTCTTTGGACCTGATTATTTGGTTACCAACCTCAAAGTTGGCGAATTCTATAGCTTTTCGACTGGTTATAAGGACAGCTTCTGTCGGCCAGTTCTAGGCTGGCGGCTGTTAGCCAAACCTTTATCCGTTGAATTGCTTTATTTGTAGCGGACTCAACTGTACAAATCTATTTACCTACTGTTACGTTGGCAATGTTATCGGCGAATCCAATTACCGTCAGCCCCCACGCAACGCCAATCACAAGACTCCGTCGTACATGATGGTCCACAATAAGGGCTCTATGACCGATTCCTCTGGAACTCCGGCAGTGACGTTGTAGTATTTTTCACCTTCATCTGTATTATCTCTCAACTTCTTGTTGTTGAAATAGCTCGTCACTATACGCAGCAAGTAATATGGTATATCAATCCTGGGCGAATCATCTTCGGCTACCATTTCGCCGAGTTAAAGGCGTTTTTAACGTCCAGCGTTACTACTGCACAGTACTCCTTTGTGCTGTAGAGCCATCTTTTCCCTTCGATTGCGTCTTTTGTGATATCAACTACTGCTCTTATGGTATCAACAGTAGATCGCATTTTTCTAATTGGTAGTCTGAGAGGGTTCCTTTTTCATCTGCGACTACGAGTAATCTATTGTAGATAATCTCCTCGAGGGTCTTTCCCATGGTGTCTAATAGGCATATTGGGCGATAGGACGATGCTATCCAGGAGAAGTTACAGTTTCCACTTTTCGAGAAACGTTCCATCCTCGAGGCACTTCTGCATCGACATCAAAAACCAGTCTGGTCTCTTTTTTATAGCCGCTTTTATTGAATAGTTCGGGATGCAGTCGGGTCCAAGAGCCCTGTTGTCGCATAACTTGTTGCATGCCTGGAGAAGCTCTTCCTGAGTAATTAGTGGAATGTCCTCTGCACTAACTTCACTTCTTATCTACATATAAAAGATGTTCTACTATGGATTTCAGCATTATAGGATGTGTTATTGGAGGGGTTCTGTGGCCCCACAGTTTGGTCATTACCGTTCTGTATGCCAAACACCATGGGTTAATGACGACCTCCTAACAGATGCGTTTAAAGCAAGCGGTTTTGCTCTCCTTGATGGTTCTATTTAAATTGCGTCTTGCCAGTTTAAAAGTGTCCAGGCATTGTTGAAAGACTGGTTTCTTTCTTGAACGCTGGACCTTGCGTTGAGCTTGTATGTATCTTGCCCGAAGTGTCTTTATTTCCTTGTTCCACCAGTAGCACGGTGGTGGCTTCCTGCTATTTGTTCTTCTAGGTATGAATCCAGAAATGGTGGTGGTATTTTTGAGGGAGGACCTCCGCTATTCTGCTTAGTGTTAGATCATCGTTCAATATCGCGTCGAATGTTTCCTTATCGAAAGTCCTGTCGTTCCATTTTCTTTCTTTCTTTTCTTTTATTTCCTCCCACTATCATTTGGTTGTCACTGTTTGAATATTCCTCACTGGCCCTCCACTTTACAGTTCTTAGGATAGAACTGCTCACAAGGGTGATGTTGATGATAGAACCAATTTCAGCCTTCCGGCACGGCTATATAGAGGAGCGAATGTTTCCAGTGGGGCCTGTTCTCTGATATTAGTGAGTCTGCTGCTCCATTGTGTGGCTCGCGTGTTAAAGTCATTACCTATAACCATTGAGAATCTCTGATGAGCGTAAGCGGTTAGATTGCCCAGCACTTGTTGGTATTCGTTGGACATTAAGCTGGGTCGGGCGTAGCAGCTGTAGAAATGGATCGCATTTATGTATATGGCCCGTACGAAGCCTTCTGTGTGGTCGCTTGGAAAACATAGTGTCCACATATCCATATTGCCGCTTGTTTTGCCTCATCGCAGATCTAGTTAGTGTTCTCGCCGGGACATTTATCATAATAACGACTGCCCTTTCGTCCTTGTCCGTTTGTGCCAGGATGTCCTGGGATAATCTATTAAGATTTATTTGTGGTATCCTCATGGTCTTTTGCTACTGATAGCTCTCCGAAAAACTGAGCTTTTGCTACTGACAGCTACATGCTTCCCGTCATCTGGATGGTTTCTTGTCGCAATTGTTTGAATTGTATCCTTCTGTCCCACATCTCCTATGTAGTTTGGAGTGGGCTTCTTCGGTTTTGCATTGTCAAGCTAGGTGGCAGGTTTTCCGTCTCAAATTAACCAGTATCGGGGCGCTTTCACGTTATTGCTGAAAAAATAACTTTTCTCTTTGGGTCTATAAATAGTTGAAAAGACTAGTTCTTGAATCCTTTGGATCTGACGAGTATTGTATGTTAAGTATTCAAATTTTTTACATCACTGAAAATAGTAGACTGGAAAACGTGCTCCCGTTGCAAAGTTAGTTTTCACATGACTACGAGTACTTTAGCTACTTCTTTGGTTATTGGAGTTTTTGGGGTTTTGAGTCTAACTAATTTTTTAACCTGTAATAACAACGCAACCCGATGATATCACCAAAATCACTGAAGGCCATGCAGTTCTAAAAGAAATTTAGTGAAGCAATTGAAAGAATATTGAGGTTCAACGCTGTCGCAAAAATTTTAAGATTCTTAACTCACAGGACATTACAAATCTTCGTCGCGTTACTGCTCAGGATATGACAAAAGGATGGAGCTGACTTTCTCGCAAGAAAATCGCCATCTTGCTCAACAAACTACTCTCATACTCCTTATATTATGATAGAGTGCAGGCATCTGTAGAGTACTTAATATCTTTTACTAAAAGATAAGAAAGTGTGGAAAGATGAAATTATCACAAAACCAGAACGAAATGATAAAAAATCTCTGTCAATGTTGGGATATCCCTAATGACGACAGAGATGGAAAGGTCAATGCCACTTAAATAGTAAAATACGTACTAGGAAATACTGACTGAAGACCTTTGTTTACACCAATTAATCATAAAGGAAGGATATTTTGATCCAAGTAAATTGATGCCAGTTCTTAAACATGTACCAGTATTATCAAACCACTGAATGCATCATGGCTGATTTTTATGACAGATATTAAGTACAAATTAAGGCAATTTTAGTCATGGAACGGTTTACAATGCAATAACGCACTTTTGTTAGTTAAAGTATTTAATAAAATGAGCTTTCTGTGAAGGTTACATTTTGCATGTTTTGTGATTTTTTGCAGCAGATACAATCTCTCTTCTGAGTCCAGAATTAGCGTGATTGTTAAACGTTTAAAAGAAAGTTGTCCACTCGTAGATCAAGCAGCACATGAATATGGACGGTCAGCACTTATGGGCCAGAACATCACCATTACTGCTCAAAGCGAAAGTATTCGAAATGAGCGAAATACATCGATTCATCGCCGAAGTCAACAGTTGGGCATTGCTTACATTTATTTGTGTTTCCACCCATAAAAGACCCAAATGACATAAAAGCGAAAACCATTCATGCGACTCGACTGTCAACTTATTTTTGTTATCATTCGAACTGAGATTGAGGCTATTGAGCCGCAAATTTATCAAAAAATCAGAAATTTAAGCCTTCGGATGCAAGCCTGAAATCGGAACCCTGATGGTCACGTGAATGAGATTGTACTCCATTTAAACTCACATCACTCATAAGATATGTTTTAGGGGGGGCCTACAAAATTCTTAAGAGCTTGTTGCAAAAAGAACTAGAGAAGATTTTGATACGAAACTTTATTTATGCCATTGTAGATTAATCGAATTTCATACATGATTTTTTTTACATGTCATTATTGACTTCCATGACCTGGAGATGGCTTTGACAGCGCTCTTGCCAAAAGCGAAGAGCTGAACGATGTGCGGGATTGGGTCCCCCCTAGTTATCTGGAGTCAAAAATTCAACAACACTTTTAATTGTCCCGAAACGATTCTGTCCTATTTGAAGCTGTCAAAAATCAGCAATATGAAATTTTTCAAAAATAAAGGATAGGGATCTTGCCAAGTGTTTCCTGTGAACTGAAAAAAAATTATTGCGATATTTTGAGTTGTTCTCCCGTAATCGTGCATAGCAGGTTGAAAAATGCAACTTTTGGGAAAACGCGTTTGAAGATTTAGAACACTACGATATGTAAATCATGGGACTAACGATTAATCTGGAATGCCTGGTGCGTGCAGGTCACCCTCTTGGTCAAGGAGGAATTAGTGATGGTTCACCTGATTTTCTCTTTGTTGAATTCTTGCTCGTTTCGGTGCGTCGCTCACCTTCCGCTCGGCACGTTCGATTCGTAACGCGTTCAGTTGAGTGGCGTACGCCTTCGATTGAGATCCCCATTGTCCATTGTCCATTGTCCATTGCTTTTAGTATTCCCTTCTGTCCTTCATTGAATATTAAAGCTACCAAATGAGTTGCGATTTCAACCACGCTTCACGCGCAATGCAAATGTTTAGGCACAATCAACCAAATACAACTATACGAGTAGATAGATACAATAGATAGATTGTTGTGGGAGGTGGTATAAAGAATCCCAGTTCACTATTGTGATATCCTCCGTTTAGTGCTAATTTATGATGCCGCAATTTGTGTGAAAGGCGGCTAAATCTTTAGGTGAGCTGGCAGCTGTGTCTGCCGCTTCAACTCAGAATTTACCTAGTTAACGTTGACGTGTTTTGGTTAAACCACTGCAGTCACATAGTATGTGTTCTGCTGTTTCCACGTCCTCATTGGACAGTCTGCATGTATTGTCTTGTCCTATGCTCATGGTAATCAGAGGTTTTTTCAAACGGCAATGTCCTGTGAGAAAACCTGTGGTCACTTGAATCTGACTTCAACTTAGTTGTAGTAGTTGTTCTGTTTTTTGTGGCAACTGCTTGGCATAAAGTTTTTGGCTTGCCTGTTTCCTTCGATTTCTCTTCAGAAATGAAGCTCCTTTTCCACTAGCCAGGTTTTACTACAATACTTCCTTTTATTGTGTTAATTGATAGCCCACAGAATGGTCTTAGCATCATGAATTGTGATGCGAATCCGTTTCTTGCTAGATCGTCTGCTTTTTCATTGCCTTCATATCCGCTAAGTCCTGACACCCAAATCAGATGGACATTATTTGTAGTGGCCCGTAGTTGTAGGGGTTCAAGGCAATTGCAGACCAGTTTTGATTTTATTTCAAAGGCGTTAATTGCAAGTAGGGCTGCTCTGCTGTCGGAGAGAATGCAAATGTTTTCCAAATAATGCAAATTATCACAATGTTGTTAGCTGAAAAATTTGTATGTACTCGTAAGGCTAAAGCCAATGACTTTGTCCTTAGGTCCGATTTTCTCTACTCTGAGCATTGGACTTGTCGGGTTGTGGAGGCTGAGCAAGGCCTAGAATACACATCCCCGTTCCCCCTCTCTCTTCTCGATTTTCCTCCTTACTGCCCATTCCTTTCTCCCCTTGGCTGGATCAAGGTGTTATACGACCGGAGCTGAGAATCAGCCTGGCTATTGGCGCAGTATCTTTAAAAATAGCTCAGACGTGAACATAGTATCCAGATCCCTGACGACCTCCGGATGGACTAGCCTTATCTGTAGACAGCGGATCTCTGTACAGATGGACCTACCTGGCTCCGCTACTCATGAGACCCCATAGGGAATCACAAAGTTAGATCCCAGTGGGTAATACGGTGACTATACCGACAACCGGCGATTCTCCTGCAATGTCGAGCAAAGAAAAAACTGTGGCAGGCAATGGTGTAACACAGTGGCGAGACTGTGCCAAGCCATGATCCTACCACTTCCTCCACTTCTAGCAGTAGCAAGTTTGTGGCAGGCCACAGTCTTCCTGCTGCTACTAAAGTTCCTCACTCAAAAGAAGAATCAGACTCTCAGCCGCGACTGTATTGTACATAAGACGCCGCAATGCTGCACGCACTATCAAAGCCTTCGGATCAACATAAACATATCTGTTTAGATTCTCTCGAATGCAACGCTCTATTGCATGGATTTCAGCCTGAAATACGGAGCTGCTTGTATCCATACTGCCATGTATGGATGTTTTAATGCGAAGACCGTATACCCCGGCTCCAACTCCTTCATGTGTTTTGGATCCGTCTGTGTACGATACATGTGAGTCCTTGGTAGATGTTGGTTTTTCTGTTCCCAGTTAAGACAGACCGTCTTGTACCGGAAGTGTAACCTCAAAGTTGTGCCGAAAGTTATATCGTGGGAGACATCTGTCTTTTTTTTTGGAATTCATGAAAAATTGCAGCATGAACTAGTTTGGAATTGGATTCATCTCCTGTGATGAGCATGCAGGCATTTACCATTGCTCATTTCATGAGTTCCAGATGAAGTGGTGGTATGTTTACGATAACTTCAGGCGCAGCTGTTAGTGTGGTTATCATTGCACCAGTTGCACAGACACAGGCTAGTTTCTGTAATTTGTTGAGTTTGGCCTGTGTTGACCTCTGCGTTGCTTTATGCCACTAAACGGCGGCTGCATACGGGTATAGGTCTCGTTATTGCCGTGTACATCCATAGTGTCATTTTGGAATTAAGTCTCTAATTTTTTAGACTTTTGCTGGTCCGTAGTGAGGTTCTGGCCTTGTCGATAGTCTTAGAAAGACGAGTGTTCTACGTAAGCTATTCATCCAGCGTAATGCCTAGATATTTGACTTCCGTAGAGAGCTCTATTGTTTCACCGAAGAGAGTGGCGTTTCTGAGTCTTTCTCTCCTTCTTCTCTAAGTGACTCTAACAATGGTGCTTTTCTTGGGATTGGCTTTGAGGCCAACTTTGGTGCACCATTCAGCAACTAGGTTCAAAGCGCTCTGGAAGCGATCCGAGATTGTGTCCTCGAATTTACCTCTGATTTGGATAATAATGTCACCTGCATATCCTTGGACATGGAAGCCATCATTGCTGAGTATATTCAGTAATTCACTAACTACGATGGACCATAGTAGTGGTGACAGTACTCCTCCCTGAGGGGATCCTTTCCTAGCTATCATACTGACTGAGCCCAGTGAGGTTTTTATTGTTTTATCCTCTAGCATACACGTTATCCATTTACATGTGGTGTCGTCAACTCCCATGTTTTGAATGCCTCTATATATCTGGGAGAATTCTCTCTTGTCTTTATTCAAAGACTAGTTGCTCTAGCAAATCTTCTGGTGATAAATCTGTGTAAATTGGGCCGAATGATTCAGGGGATCTCGACTATCTTTAATTATCCCTAAAGTGCTGTTCGCAGCGGCTTGATGCCACTTACACCAACTGCTCGGGCAAGGTGGGCATAGCGTTTGGTTTGGATTTTCATCCGATGAGTGCCGTCATGTTTGACGAGCTATATTCTCGAACTAGAGAGAAATATGACAAGGCTCATTTCTGAGGCCCTTTAAATTAGAAAAATGAAAAAAAAAATTTTTTTGCAACCAGCAACAACTTTTATATTATATGTTAGCTCCCCCTTTTGGTTGGCTTAACTATGTAAAGAATATTGTCCTGACGGCGTGTTTCAGTGGTTAAGTGCTCATAAGTCTTTATCTAATCAAATCATTCGTTGTACCAAAATAAATAGAAGAAAATGCTTTTTCCAAGCCACCGCCTTTTCGATAAGCAACTGCAAATCTTGAAAGACTCCGAAGCGGAGCAAAGCCTTTCTTCTTAAGCTTGCTATAGATAATTCGTTGACAACCTTAACTCTTCAGTGACTAAAGGTTTAAATAAAATGTTCGTAGGTTGCGCTCTTACGCCGATGCTTTAACTGATTTGGCAACCCTAGACAAAGCGCACATTAACCCTTTGAGTATGAACAGTTGACCTTTAACTAGGTTAAAGCTTTTCGGTATTCCGAATAACTATGTGTGAGTAAGCTGCTAAGCTGTACTTTATAGTTTTTTTTTATTTCCCTCTTTCCTCCCTTATGTAGAAAGTATTTACTTAAATAACTTTTCATTTAGGGGAGTATACATAAATATTGAAAAGTAGGAAAAGATTCACAGAAAAAAATAATTGAAGAAATTTCCAAAAGATTGCAAATGACCATTTTGACAGCAGACACCTTACGACCTTAGGATTTTTTGTTCTTCCTCTTTAATAGAGATTTTCCAAGTTTTTTTTTTGCATTCCGATGTCGAAAGAGATAGAGTAAAAGATATTAAGGGACTTTTGTTCGAACTATTTTTGTCAAAAAGAACACCACACATATTGCACCATACATACGTTCGGCTTCCCGGAAGTTATTTTAAAGTTTAGACAGAAGGCAACGAGAAAGAAGAAATTAAAATTGAAGAGAGGGAGACAGAAAGAGAGAGAAAGAAAGGGGAAGACTGAAAAAAGACGTCAACTTGGGGAGCGATAGACGGAAGTGGTAATTTAGTTTTATAGGTCAACTACATATTGTTTCATTTAGCCAGACAGAATGAAAATAATTCGAGCTGGCGACAAATTAGGTAGGGAGACGGATTACGTCAAAATTTGTTGGTATACACCGTATTCATTGAATCTGATGGATTGAAGTATTTCTGGTAATTTTCTCGTAAAGGGTCTTAAGGAATTTCGAAATTGCGGCAAATTTGTATTACGGAGAGTAACAGATATTAGAATTCCTTGAAATAAACATTAACTTCTTTGTCTTTTTTTAGTGGATTCCGAAGTCGGAAAACAGATCTTAGTAGGAATACCACAAGCGTTTTTATTTTCTGCAAGCTGTTTGATGGAATCATTGTCTTGGTGTGAAATGCGGTTGTCAAGGGCGGTTTTAGAATTTTCCGAGACTAAACCCAAGGATATGGTAGCGGCCTGATTATCCGAATAGAAATATCACATATCCACACAAATATCACGTTTTTCTTCAGCCAGGACAAGACTCTTATAATCTCCAAAATTTCAGCCTGGAACACGCTACAATGATTTGGAAGACGGAAGGAGAGGCTTATATTAAGCTTATCTGAGAAAAGGCCGCCAACATCCAATGAAAGCATCTTCCTCCCGGAGGGATTTAGAGGCGTTGTGTACATGTGAGTCTTTCTCAAATCAATGTTGGGCCATAGGGTAGTCGATGCTCTCTGGGAGGATTCCTATTAGCGTGGCCAAATAGTTTATTTGTTCACTTTGTAGTTGCTTTAAGGTGAATAGCTGCAGTCGCAGCTACGATGTGTGTTAAGTGAAACAGAATATCCAGTCCGCGGAGGGAGTAGTGCGTAAAGCCGCGCTTATGAACAGACATGCTGTTCTTTGGGTTATGCTTAGTTTGCTGCAGTTTTTTGCAGCGTCTAAGGCCGTCCACCAAATAACCACCCCGTTGGTAAGTATTGGTCTTATAACCGAGACGTATAGGCAGTGAGTTATGCGAAGTTAAAGGCCCCATTTGTTTTACTGTAGCTTTATTGATTCTTTCTTGAATCTTAGGTTTCCGGTTTAGTTTCTTATCAAAAATGAGACCCAGCTATTTTGCTGTATCGGAGAAGACTAGTCTGCTACTGTTGATTGACGGAGGGTGTATGATTGTAATTTTATATTTCCTGCAAAAGAGGAAAAAAATCATTCCCAATCCCAAGCGATCTGCCTAACGGGTTAATCTGTTAAGATTTAGCTGAAGGAGTTCTATAGTAGTATTAAGATGCTTACCTAAGACGGCAATAGCAACGCCATCCGCATCACCTTGCTACCACCCGCTTCCAGGTATGTCAGCAGTTCATTAACCACTAAGTTCCAGAGAAGTGTTGAAAGGACAGCGCCTTGCGGCGTACCTCTACTGCCAAATTTTTAAGCAGTAGTCCCACCCAGTTTGGAGTTGATTATTCTGCTATTCAGCATAAAACTGATCACCTTCCAGCGCAGTTGTTATTACGAATGTATTGACATTCTTAAAGGCACCTTCTATGTCCAAGAATGCGACCAGTCAGTGAATGTAGAACCGTTTTCATAGACTTTCCTTTATAGTAGGCATGTTGAGCCGTAGACAAAAGTCGTGGATTATTTTAGATTGTATACGGATATTAATCAGCCGTTCTAGAGTTTTTAGAAGGAAAGATGATAGACTTATAGGTCTGAGGTCCTTTGGGGTAACACGAGAGCATTTTCCTGCTTTGGGAATGAAAGCTACATTAACTTCGCTCCATGACAGTGGAGTGTGGATCATTGCTACGCAGCTCCTTATGATATTCTTTTGCGTAGTCAGTATAATATCTGATTGAGGACCTATGTAGCTCGGCAGGCATTATACCGTCCGCACCAGCAGACCTGTGTGGTTTTAAGTTATGCAGCGCTCAAAGCAGCTTATCTCTGGTAATCAAATCGTGAATTTTAGATACGGTTTCAGTAGTCCTATTGTGGTTGCTACAGTCCGCGAATAGGGAGCTACCTGGAAAGTGGGTGTCCACTAGCAGTACGTGGTCAAGTGATTGACATGAAGCCACAACTTCTAACCTGGATGGCCAGATCCTTTCGAGGATAGTGCCAGTATCCCACTGCGAGTACATACATACATATGTATTGATCATGTATATATATTAACTAAAGTGTTATTGGAATACCAAGTAATACTTATTCTACACTATTTATTCGTTGTTTGCAATTGACAATTCCAATTTCGTCTCCACTACTGCTGTATTTACAAACTGGACAGCAATTCTATTTTTGACGGGTTTGAAGCGGTATCTGGCTCCATATAAAGGATTGTATCCCTGTATCCCCATACTGAAATCATAATATCGAGCGATTTCAATATCCACAATTCTGGATGACTTCGACATTCTGGACAGACAACACCCGAAGGATGATGGGTTAAGAACTTTGCTGCGGAAAATAACTTAACCCATTTTGCAAATGAGCCCATTCGAATACCAGATGTTCATAGTCATACTGCCAACAACCTGGACTTGTTTTTAACTTCTTACGCTACCAAATACAATATCAATGCAATGTGCTATTCCCTCTAGGCTCACCCGACCACTGTGTCATATCAGCTACATAATTTCCCGTACACCGACCACACAGTTAGAGAAAAGATTCTTAAAAGAACCATATGGCAATACGAGAAAGTCAATTGGAGCAGAGTTAACAGCTTCTTTAGGAATTTTAACTGGTGGTTTCCTCGATAACGACGTGGATGCCGTTGCTGATATGATCACAGACACTATTTTCTTTGGAATGAGATCCTTTATTCCTCACTGGATGAAGAGTATCAAGCCAAAAGAAAAAACATGGTGTGACTCGAGCTGTAAAGAGACTGTCAGGGTTAGAGAAATGATTTTTCGGTCCTTAAAGACCAACCCAACAGAGGAAAACCGAAAAAAGTTTAAACAAGCCAGGAATGACTGCAACATCTTTCTTAAGTGTGTAAAATTCCAATACGACCAAAAACTGAGGGCAAAAATACTGCAATGCCCCAAAGACAGTAAACATTTTTGGTCGTTCGTCAAAAACATTAGAAATTGTGCCTCATCCTCCATCCCAGCGCTCATTTACAATGACATTCCAGGTGTCAGCTCTTTGGACAAGACCAATCTGCTGTACATTTTGCTGCATTGGAAGCTCAACGCTTCCAGATTGTGCATTGTCTCCGCTTACACTTGAGTGCATCGAATCTTCAATTTGAAAAATCCACTTTCGCGCACCGTGGCTTGACCCTTCATGTGAGGTACCTACGTTAAGCACTAGTGACATCTGTTGGTGAGCATATTATGAAGAATATACAAAAGTGGTTTACTGATGCCCAGTCTGGTCAGCCTGAGAAAAGTCCCTCTAACCATACCGTGTCGAAGGCTTTTTCCAAGTCAATCAGGCAGGCTCCAGTACCTTTTATTCCATTGAATATTTGACACCAGTTTAGACGCGGCAGGTATGACATCATGTCCCGCCTTAAAACCGAATTGATTATCCGGAACTACATTTTTGTCCTCAACTCACTGAGTCAAAATCCTATTGATTACCTTTTCGAACACTTTACTGATATTCGGAAGGAGAGTTATCGACCGTCGATACGCCGGATTGGAGCGACAAAGCCCATTTCCACTTAAGTGGAAGCCATTGCATTCCCTCAAAGTGACTGTTTGATGCAGCATTTGCAGTTAAAAAGTGATTGGCCCTTATTTTTTTGAGGATGCCGACAGACAGATGTTAAACGAGCTTTATTTTTGCCGCGAGTTGCTGAATTGGGTCGGAGGACGGAGCAACCGCTCACGCAGCTCGGGCAACAATGGAGATTTTAAATTACGAATTTCCAGGTCGTGTGATCTCCTGTTTTGGCAATTTAAACTCGCGCACCAGATTGCCAGGGGGGCTTTTTGAACCGTAGCGTTTACCAGAACAAAACTCAAAGAAATCAAGAATTTTGAGCCATATGTTTTGCGAGCATGAACTCAGGAGCCGGTCATTTGACCGATATCATTTTTTTAACATAACATAATGTCATCAATTTTACACCTTCCTGTAAACTTTTTGAGAAAACAGGGACCAACTTTTTTCATTCCTAACAAACTGTCCGCCAATTCACATTATGATACATACTTTTGCGTCACTTTGAACAAGAGAAATTAAACAAAAAGATATGTTCCTTCATATGTAAATGTGGGTTTAGGTTGGATTGTCAGGCTGCGGATGAGCAACAAGTTGACAGTTTTCTGACATTGACAATGTTGTACACATTATAACTAAAAAAAAAGTAAATTTGATGAAGAGATGGTACTCATATCACTCGACGAGGTCATACTTTCGTTTAAAAAACAAATTTTTTACAGAATATGGCCAGCTTTCCCAATAAATGCTGGTTATTCGGGAACACCCTGTGTAACACTCTCTACTGCTTGAACAGCTCATACAGTAGCACAAACTTGATACACAACAAACTTGTAACTCGTATTAAACGAATGTCAAGTGTCAAGATTGAATAAGAAGAACAAAAAATTAGGTTAACGAATTTATTTGCGTTTTTCATTATTTATTTTTGACGTTGCTGCTGTCGTTGTTATTGTTGTTGGCGGGTTTATTTGTTTAATCATTTCTTATTATTAACTTCTAACAGATAAGAAGGTTTTTTTTTTTATTATAGGGGAAGAGCAGTCGATGCGATGCGACGAAGTCATCGTTATGTCGCCACTGTCGGAATTCGTCGTGTATGTACGAGTTGAATGAGTATGTTGGTTTCACAATATTTTAGTACAAATTCCTATAAGCCTACTCGACCGGGTACTGTGGCCCGCACTTGTATCTGTATATCCGTATCCGTATCCATATCCATATCATACAATATGTACTCGTATATCCGCCGTATGGTGTGTGCATGTGTTATTATAGAGCGATTAGTTTGTTTACGAGTTTCTTGGTGCATGTGATACTTAAATATTTATTTTATTAAACTAGGTTTTGTTTACCTTGTATCAAAAGGTTTAATGATTAGAGAGAAAAGCACCGCTAAGTCTGACAACGGAATATTTATCTGTTTAAAGGAAAATGGGGGAAAGAAACGATGTATGTAGATACCTGCTCACATGAACGTTGGAACGTTTAAGACATTGGATTGGAGCATTTGAAGTCGCCTCCTTTTGCTTATGATGTTGTGGCAATCGAGTATAGAGTGACATTTGTTTCCCTATCTTTGAAAGATTGTCTGACATATTTAGAATAGTCGCACCTGTTTGCCTAACCTAGAGAGATCGTATTTAGTTTTTTTTTTTTTTTCTTTAAACGACAGGGCGTATATTTGGATAAAACTATTTGGAGGAGATTTTGTGTTGTCCAAATTCATGGAGTTCGATCAGTGATTGATTGCTCTTCTTGAGGAAGATGTTTATTGTTGTCCAGCAATAAATTGATCAATCAAAGTACTCATTGTTTTGGTTTTGTTGGAATCCTCTCAGGGGCTTTAAATATCTACTTTAGACAGCTAATACAAAATTACATACGAGTATATATGTATAAATCCTGGTCCCAAATATTTGAAGACTGTGTTGACTACAGAATCAATAGGGATGGCCAGAACTATCCTTTGACATCTTTGAATATTTGCGATATGTATTGGAGCTGCCATATAGATAAACACGAATTTGACGTATGATTCGCAGTCGGAAAGAGATTGCCCGAGACCCTCCAATATTCGTGGCTAAATGGACACATTGCCACAATCAACAATTGTGATCGAAGGATCATTTGCTAGTTTGCATGTCTCAAGCGAGTATGGAAGCGACGCACACGAAACTATCATGCTGCCCAACTTTAAGGGCCAAAGTGATGAGGAGAAAATGAGCAACAAATCCAGTTCATACGGCTAATGCTCCGGCGATGGCGGATTAAAATTCAACATTTCGCTAAACACAGGCATATCTGCATTTTCTGTGAAACGTGCTACCAGATCGACTAAATATATAACTAGTCCTTAATTGACCAGACCATTTATTTGTTGAAGCCAATATTACCTTTAAGAAGCCGATTGAAACTAAGATGGAGAATTTAGTGCTTGATTCTCAAATTTTCACCTGCTTTCACAAACCACCTCTCTGTTTGGGGCTGTCGCCGAAGAGGTGATTGGTTACAGCTTAGGGTGTCGCTAAACGGTCACAGCGGAAAACGAAACAAACTCAGCCTCCCCATTGACACTTTTAAAGCGAGGTGCTTCTAAACGACAAGCAAACAAATATACAGGGTGAGCTAACAGCTAGTTTGGAAGATTTTATTAAATTAAACGCACATTTATTACGATATCAAGTTAGAATTTTATTGATTAATAATGTTCAGTCTATGGCAATTATGAATGGAATACAACATTGTTCATGTGACCACCACGGCTTCTGTTGCAAGCAACCATCCGAAGGTCAAAATTATCGATAACTTTTTGAAAAATAAGTGGGCCAATGGCCCACAAATGGCAATTTCAATTTGGATGTTATGCTTGAGATCCTGAATTGTTGCTGGGTTATTGGCATAGACCTTATTCTTCAAATAACCTCACAGGAAGAAGTCTAAAGGTGTCAAATCGCATGACCTTGGTGGTCAATCAGCTTCTCCTCTAACCAAAAGAATGCGATCTTCAAATTTCGTACGCAATAAATTGACTGATTGATAGCTTGTGTGGGCGGTATCACCATTCTATTGAAACCAGTGAGCGTCCAGACTCAATTCATTCAATTGTGGAAAAAATAATCGGTCAACATGTTGCGGTAATGTTCTCCATTCACTGTAACTATCTCTCCAGCCTCGTTTTAGAAAAAGTACGGGATAATGATGCCGCCAACCCATAATCCGCACCATAGAATCTCGTATGGGTTTTACGATTCTCAGAAAAGAGAATTTATTTATTAATAATACGTTCCCATCCATCCAAAAATGTTGCTTGTACAGATCGCCCATTTTCGTAATAAGATTGAATACCAAAAATGCCTTGTTGCGTGACAAACGACTCCATAGCTAAAATTGCCAACGAGCCAGAAATAACTGCAACGTCTTTCTTAAGCGTGTGAAATTCCAATACGACCAAATACTGAGGCAAAAAATACTGCAATGTCCCAAAGGCAGTAAACATTTTTGCTCGTTCGTCCAAAATATTAGAAATTCTGCTCATTCTCCATTCCAACGCTCATTTGCAATGACATTCCAGCTGTCAGCTCTTTGGACAAGGCCAATCTACTTGCTGCACACTTTTCGGCTAGCTCAACACTCCCAGATTGTGCTTTGTCCCCGCCTACACTTGAGTGCGTAGAATCTTCCATGGGACGAATCCACTTTCGCACTCGTGTAGTAGCAAGTGTACTTAAAGATCTTCTGAAGAGGTGTTCCTCCTAGCAGGCAAAACCACTGCTTAAGCTTTTCATCAATCCTACCCTTTATGGCTCTTTCCGAGCAGATGGAAAACAGTATATATCCAGTCCATCCCTAAAAAAGGCGAATTGTCCTCTCTCTCCTCCTACAGGCCCATTGCACTTACGTCCCTTCTCTCCAAGGTCATGGAAACGCTGATAAACCGTCAGCTCATGAAATATCTCGAAACACGAAAACTTCTCAATGACCGGCAATATGGTTTTCGTAGCAACAGGGCCACTGGTGATTTGATGGCATGTCTCACCGAAAAGTGGAACCAAAGCGTACATCAATCTGGCGAAGCCAAGATAGTTGCACTTGATATTTCTAAGGCATTTGACAGAGTTTGGCATCAGGCTCTTTTGTCGAAAATACGTGCGTTTGGGATCGATGACTCTCTTTTTCAATGGATTAGAAATTACCTTTCGGAACGTTCAATTCAAGCTGTCTTGAATGGTTTCAAGTCTGATATTCACAAAATAAATGTTGGTGTGCCGCAGGGCACCGTTCTGTTTCCGACACTGTTTTTAATTTTCTCTTGTCTGCTACTTCTAATCCAGCATGGTCCTTTGCTGACGACAGTACTCTCTACTTTTCATATTCCTTCCCGGACTCACGTCTTTGCTTTTCGACTGTAGAACGGGAACAGCAGCTCATTAAATTCCGATATTAACAACATAACCAATTGGGGAATTATCAACCGAGCGGAATTTAATGCTTCCAAAACTCAATGTTGTCTGCTGTCATTAAAGCGAAATTTAAATATCCAGCCATTATCTATGAATGGCACTAACATCGTCGAAACCGAAAAACTTTCCATTCTCGTTATGTATGTCAGTGGCAACTTCCGTGGGAATGACCACATATTCGATGCCGTCAATAATGCTGCGCAATGTCTAGGTTTCCTCAAGCATAGTAAGAAATATTTTACCACCTCTGATCTGGCCTCAATATATAAAGCATTCATCCGCCCTAAATTGGAGTACAATGCACACATCTGGTCAGGTGCTTCTAAAACATCTCTTCACCTGCTAGATAGGATTCAAAACCGTGCGATAAAACTCATAGGTGATACTTTCAACCGTAACACCTGTCTCGGTATGAATACTCATCAGTATACCCTCAAGCCCATTTTCGGACGTACTCTAAAATATCGTGATTCTTTCCTAAGCCGTACAACTCACTTAAAGAATGCCCTGCCGATCTCAGTGTTTCCTAGTCGTTATAGCTTACAAACATTTAAAAACAATGTACATCGGTACCTGTCCTTTCTTCCTCCCTAAATTTCCTGTACAAACATTTTAAGGGTACACAAACCCCTTGAGCGCGCGTCCATTATAAAAAAAAAGAAAGAAAGAAAAAAGATTGTAGGACATCTGTCAAAAAGATCAACCACATTGAATTCAGTAAATGACAGTAATTGGCAGCCAACATTCACAACATCAAATAAGTAAAAGCAGTTGTCTCTGCCCAATTAGTAGGAAACGTGATCCCACAATCTGCGCTAACCTCAGAGGAATAGGATCTGTAGATGTCTGAGGTTCTTTTAAGAATATCTAAGCCCATTCTAGTCAATGTCCGAAGTCTATATACGAGTATAGGCCTAGATAGAAGAGGCTTCGAAAAATTATTCTAAACAAAATAGAGCTCCTATTGTAAAGTGCAGTATCGGGTATGCTAATGAGCAACTATCCGAGGATGGTTTTGATACTCAAGAGAATATTTCTCTAATGTTCAATCTACGTAAAAATAAGGTGGAACCACCAGAAGGACACTGACCTTGCAACGTGAACATTGTGGATATTAAAATCACGACTTTGTATTCACTAAATTATACCATATTTCTTATCCACTTAATGTAATAATCTAGGTAGGCACATTATTCATTTTTTACTTTTGTCATTCAAATACATTATCGCTTATTGTTTGTCCTTATCGCGGTGACGGCGGCGATGTTGTCTCCTCGAAAGGCGAAGAAAAAAGAAGGAACGATTGCTAAACCGGCAATTACTTCCATTACGTTACATTGAATAAAATTGTCATCGTCCTTGCGGGTACTGTCAAATCACTACATCACCCCGCTGTAAGTGAAACGCCTAAATATATTGATTCGTACTTGTTTAATCCCCGAAGCTCCTTGCTCGCTTCATATGGAGGCTAGTTTTATTGTAAACAGTCAATGTTGACATTTACGGTTTTACCACCACGCCTATGATAAAACTTTTTCGGAGTCTTCTAATGACTTTAAACGGGCCTTCATGAACTGCATCTATGCGCTTAAAACCCATTCACAATCGTTTAAGACCTTTGAAATATAAGTTGGAGAGTTCGGTAGCCGCGATGGAGTCGCTCGGAAACGATTAATTATTTCTCTTAAAAACTTGACTGCACCTTCCAGGCTGATCACTTTATCATTGCTTTCCGACGCACAGAATTATGACGGGAATTTAAGCGGCTGGCCACACACTAATTCTGCTGGAGAACAATTAGCGTCTGACCTAAAGGCACTTCATTTCTCTTCGCTTTCTTTACACATCAATGAAGTTTTTAGTTGTATATGGAACCTCTCTTGGGGATTATAGACTGTATGTAGTTCGGATCCAATGCGCTCCTAGCAATTGAGTGGGTTCATAGAACATTCTGGATTTCAACTGGCTTCATTGGTCTCTTGTCAGACGAACTGGCACTCCAAACTGACAAGCGAATGCTCTAACAAAAGTGAGTGTGTCTCTCAGAGAATATGCTTCAGGCCA
Source organism: Volucella zonaria (assembly GCA_963966105.1). Taxonomy (NCBI): domain Eukaryota; kingdom Metazoa; phylum Arthropoda; class Insecta; order Diptera; family Syrphidae; genus Volucella; species Volucella zonaria. Next base: position 54,561,669 of record OZ014532.1, read on the forward strand.
CCTAGTAAGGCGATTACACCAGGTTCATGCGAACATGTTCAAATCTTGCTCTCGGAATTGGAAATTCTGTGATTCCGCTCTTTGTGTTGCGGTGTTTTTTTGTCTTTCGGCATTGCATGCAACTACATTTTATTTTCCTCTTATAACTATGTAGAATGGATAACGTGATCTATGATATGTAATCCAAGTGTCTCGCCTGTTTTTGGTCAGTGTCAGCTAAGAACTCAAGACCTTCAAAAAAATGTCTAAAGTGTTTTATAGGTAGGTAGAATGCGAACAATTCCCCATCAAAGGCTGAATAACGCTGGGGCGAGCCCCTCCGAAAAGAAAGCTAACGGCTTCCACTGTTTATCTGAGGACTGCTCTAAAACCGCTCCTACAGCTAAGTTCAATGCATCGACCGTGAGTTGTAATCGAGGGTTTTAAGATGGGAACTTCAGAAGAGTTGCCATTACTAAAGCGTCTTTGATCATGTTGAAATGATTCTCGCATTCTTTTGTCCAATAGAATATTTTGGGCTTTGCTTTCAAAAATCCTTTTAGATGATCATAAAGAGGCGTAAGTGTCTTGGGTAAACTCTTAACAAAACGGTTATTTACCATGCCTAGGAATCTTTGAAGCTGTTTGGAGGCTGGCGAAGGGAACTCTCTTCTGCTGGTTAAATGCCATCTCTATTTATCATTATCTTGTTAGGAAGTCCGGTTCGAGAGTCTTTTCGGCAAAGGGAACAATAATCCAAAATTTCGCTCTAAAAACCATGTTGAAATAACTACATATTCGATGTCTTTAAAAAAAAACTGCATGACGTCTAGGTTTCATGAAGCGACGTAAGAAATCCTTTACCGTCTGATCTGGCCCCAATATATTATACAATATAAGGCCTTTACCATACAAACCCAAAATTGGAGTTCAGTGCCAACATCTGGTCAGATGCTCCTAAGATTTCTGTGCACTTGCTAAACAAGATTCAACACCATGCGATTAAACTCAAAGGTTTTATCATGCAGTCAACTGACAGTCTCGAACACCAACAAAATGTCCACTGCCTTACCTTGTTCCATCACTATTTTCGCCACCAGTGCTCCATCGAAATTGATAGTTGCATTCCATCGCTAAAACCCTCTCCTGGTCATTCTAACCATCAAACATTCAAAACCAACGTTCATTGGAATCTCTCTTTCTTTTCTCCCTAACTTTTTTTTACCCGCTCTGTATGCAAACATTTTAAGGGTACGCAAAATCCCTTGAGCGCGCGCCAATTATAAAAAAAAAATCACTTTTGGACGTTTTCTGAAATATCACCAGCCCAAACCCTTCATATCTTAGAAAATAAATTGAGAGTTAGGTCCGTATTACGAAGCTAGTAAGAAGAATCGGGACCATATCTGCATTGGAAAGAAAGAGCATCTCATATTGCATCTGGTGGTGGAGATTAAGCTGTTATATCTCAGAATGAGGATTGCGATCACAAGCTTCGTCTGCGATGTTGTGGTCAATGCTGTCGACAATTAATTAATAAATAAATCATCTTCATTTTGAGATCCATTTAAAATGGAGTTCGCCTCTTTCCTTGACAATAAAGTGAGGTGATACTATCTATGCAGACGGTCAAATTTTTGCCTAGCAGGGTGTCATTTTAAAACCAGTAGCTGAAGGACCTTTCTTGACCCTTTTTCCCATTTGAGCAGTGTTTTCTTATGAGCCCAAAATCGATCACACCCTACGAGATGACGTTGCCGATTTACCAATTCTTTGTCCTCATCGAAATTGCCTTCTTGTTAACTATGGGTTTGGAACTCAGCCAATGCTTAGTCCAGCTTGGTGTTGGTTATACAAACTTCGGAATGACGATCACAAATAAATTCGAGTGACTTATGGAAATCTGCAGACATTTTGTCGGACTATATCAGTGCGGAGATGTTCAGTTTTTTTTTTTACGTTTTCAGCTTAGCCCGTAGACATTGCGACTGTTGCCATTACTGCATTCATTCCATTCGTTGATTCCATTTGTAAGATAGGCGATAACAGAAAGTGACATGTGTCTCAGCAATCAGACGAACTAGCACAAAAACTAGTAACGGAGGCTTATAGGGCTATTACATGGTAATCATGGCAGAAATCGTTGAAAGTCTTTGCTTGAAACATAGTCCCATTCCAGTGTTCTTGATTCTGGGGAGTATCACAATTTGAGTTGCACTTTGAGTACTCTGGATAGGATTTAAATCCCACATTTAACAGGCCCTAACCTCCGCAGTCCTTGGAAGACTTGGATCGCTTTTTTGTTGAGGATATTGTAGTCATCGATACTTTCATACTCAGTCGTTGATTTGCATATTTCTCAACACCAACATAGGTTTTGAGTATCTTCGTGAGAGTCGGCGGAACATCTTGGTCTCCCAATTACTTCGGATAAGTGGAGGGTAAAATTTCTTTAGGAAGAAGCCAATAGATTTCGTACTGTCTCAACTTCTTATTTAATTTGGTCCTTTACAATTTATATGAGCTATTTTCTGAACACAATATCGATTAAGTGACCGAATTCATTGCTGATACAAAGTTACGCTATTTTCTGACATTTTGTATAACATTGGGTGACGTCTCAGGTAATATCGCGGCTATTTCGGCTAGAATGTTATTTTTGAGTTCATCTAGAGTCCTCGGCTTGTTGGAATAAATTTTGCTTTTTAAATAGCCCCACAGACATAAGTATGGTGTAATCCATGTAACTATTTTTCGACACCACACGTCCTGGAAATGTTTGGCATGGCGCGCCATCCTGTTGAAACCAGAAGTCTTGTTAACTTTTTTCACGGATTTGCGAACACAAAACATCCACCGATACCCATTGCTATCGACACTTTAAAGACAAATGCCCTAATGATGGTTTTGGAGCAAACACAGGCCGAAACAATCATTCTCTCATCGTGCAATGGTGTTTCACGAATCATGTGAGGATTATTAGTTCCCCAAAACCAACAATTTTGTTTGTTTATTCCACCAGAGAGGGTGAAATGAACCTCATCGGTCATCAGAATTCGATCCCAAAATTTCGGCTCAGTTTCAATCATTCGAATGACTCTATTCGCGTAAGCCAAGCGGCGCGGCTTATCTTTTTTCAAAAATCTTTGAATAAACTGCACTTCTTATGAAGGTCTTGCTTCAGGATCCTCCTTAAAGTGGTCGCACTGATGTTTAATAGCTGAGATTGGTTGTGATACGATGCATTTGGATTTTCAGCAACACTCACTGTAACAGCTTTAATAGCTTCATTGGAACTACGTGGATGCTGCCTAACGTATTCTTGACGATTCACTATAGACCCGAGGTTATTCAAATTTAAGTCCGATCGACGAATCACTATTTTGGTGCGTTCTTTCGATGAAAGGTTATTCATGGCTGAAAGTATATTAAATTGACGTTTCCAAGTCCTTCTTACTAAAACCAATCGGTTGAGAATTTTCAAAGCTGTTAAGCATTTCTATACCGAAGGTCTAGATGGCGCACCCTGTACTTTGTGCACTTAGACGTTTGTACATCAGAATGTGTAGGTGTCGGGAATATTAGAGACTATCAATCGTAGTTCGACCATCTAACGCGAATTGCTAAGGAGATTCTTTTATGGTGGGAACCCTGTATCCATCTTACCTCATGGAGTTGCGAAATCTCTTAGCTAGATATCGTTAGCTGTTATCGTTTTCTAAAGGCTTACTCCCCAACCAGTGCTCAAAAATACCACCATTATCAATTCATACAAGGACTTGCAATTATCATCAAATGCTTTCCATAGCTACATAGATGGTTACGTCCAATGATTACGATTCTCTGTCATTTTCCAGGCAGGAAATATAAATAATCCATTAATCGTCATTAACAAACGAATTTAATTTCTTGTTGGCTGTAAATAATCGTATACCGTTAAAGGGACCATAGCCAATGCAATGATAATAATGAAGACATTAAAAAGTAGGTGCCCCCTTATAGAGTATTTGTGTTCAAAAGAGCATTCACAGCACTCATAGTTCAAAAACTCGACCTTAAACAAGTCGTGACTTAATTTTTCCTTTAAATGCATATTTCGCCGGCACTTGTGCGAGTAGGCCTGTGCGCTTGATTTACCACAGGCTACAGTTACGACTACTTATTCCACCATTACCAACCACCCACTGTTTTTCCTTACAATCAACCTTTTCCGTTTATCCGTAGGTCAATCAACTTTTGAACTGGTTTCAGTCATAACAACGTAGGCTTTTCTCGTTTTTTTCTCCTTTCTTTCCTTTAGTTTTTGGCTTTGGCTTTGTGGCTCTTATCCTAGAGACTTTTTTGCTTGCCTGCTGTTTCCAGGCAAAGCCGTTTTCGTTTCGTTTTCCGCATTCAAAGGAAAAGCAGAAAAAATCATCATAACATAGATTCGTCATCAAGATACCCCTAAAGAGCAGTCATGCAACCAGTAAAGCAGGCCGTAAGGGCAGCAATAGCAACAGCAACAGCAACAGCAAAAACAACAGCAGCAGCTGACATCTGGAGTCAAAGTCTCTAACATCGAACTTTGATGAGAGCATAGAAATAAAAGTTAAATGACACAAGTATCTAAGTACGAGTATCATATGTATCCCCAAGTGTCAGATGCAAAGAAACCCACGCCAACATTTTGTTGGCAGGCCTCATGAACACGAGTACGAGCATGAGTACGAGCACGAGTATCTGCAAGTCAAGGGGTGCCCACAAGTATTGTAGATACTTTCTGTACTGCAAAGTAATTGAAGTGAAAGTTGTGTCTACTCGTCGTCTTCAACGTCATTGGTGTCGTGCCTATGCATTGCTGTCGATAATTTAATTTTTTTACCATTTTTTTTAATTTTTGCTTGTTTTCGTTATTTTGGGAGGGAAGGGAATAGGCCACTACATTAATTAACCTAACGGAAGAAATTTGAAGCAAACGAACCATCGACCGCCAAGCCCTATAGAGCTTTTTTTTTGCTGGTTTTGTTGCCAGATCCATTCCATTGGATTTTTTCGCAGTCAATGATATGCGTATGTTGCAAGAACAGAGAGCTGACAACTTCATAGATACATTATCTACGTAGGCGGGATGGTTTTGTACCAAAAAGTGGGGAGCTCATTGGCAACGTTTGTACATATATTCGTGGCTATTTTTGACTACAAGCTATGGATTAAAGGCGAAGGTGTGAATATCAAGTTGAACATTCAAATATGTATCCACGGAGTAGTTATCCACTTCTAGATACGAGTATCTGTACATAAATATGATTTTGGCGGCTAAGTTTGTAATGCAATGAGTTGTAGGCACTCTGTGGTCTGTCGCTGTAGCCTTGCAAATCACCAATTCAGAAGGGGATTTCTTGATATTTATATTGTAATAGGTTTGTCTGGGAATTTAATAGAATTTTCGAAAGTCACTTGCCAGCTTCTGTCATGTTGTATTGTAATTTATTGACATAAAGGAATAATTGTTGATTTGAGGAGGAATTTTTGGTGTTGACTTGATGAAAAGGCAAGACACAGAAATTGAGGTCGCCACATTCCTTATTTTAGATCTTAAAATATGCAGAAATTCGCCAAGTCTACATATACTACTTTCTCTTTTATCTTAAGCAGGAACAGAAATCACAGGATCATTGACCCAGGATGTGCGCTGTAGTCCTTCATAACTCCAGGCAAAGTTTGACACAATGGGCTATTTGCAAACGCATCTTTTCAAATGATCAGCTAATTTTCCATGACTCATTGATGTTGGCAATACGCAGTCCATGGTTCCTAATTTAATTGCTATTTTGGGTGCCCTAAAATATTCCCCAAATGCGTCAATATAGTCAATCCGTAGAAAAGTTCAGAAGCAAGCCAGTCTAAGGAGCTGCTTTAAAATAATTTTGTTGCATATATCCAATCGGACTATTCCGACATATTTGTGAAAAGAGGACATCTTTGGTAGTAGCAAAGCCTGCATGACGTTACCACCGATATCCTATTCAGGGTAATGGACTTTGCGGCGAGGCGAAACATTGTCGTAGCTAGCACACGGTTTCCATATCACGACCAGATTGACCACATTGCGATTGATGCAAGGAATTCCTTCTGTTTTATTGATGTACGAACGTTCTGAGGTGCCAACATCGACCCGAACTCTTAGCTTGGTGTAGCCCAGGCACAGTTGCCGATATTCCGAACATCGCAAAGGCAAACTAATATTGTGAGCATGGAAGACCAGTGGCAACATTGCCGAAAAACCATAAGAGATGCCACCTCTGATGTGCTGGGTTTCACTCGGCCACCACAACAAAACCTTTGGTTTGACAAGGAGTGCCGGCAAGCAAATGCAGCTAAGAAAGATGCATGCAAAGCATCACTACCTAGAAAGACGAGAGCTGCTCACGACCTCTACGAGCAAAAGAGAACTGAAGAATACTGGTTTCTCAAAAGAAAAAAGAAGGTCCATACGAAGCGGGCAGTTAAGAAAATTTAGAGATGCTACTCCAGGAATGGGATTAGGAAGTTTTACCAGAAGGTAAAAACAAACTAGCCACGGACACCAACCATGAACCGAGGCCTGTAGAGACGAACTAGGGGACATAGTAATAGAGTCGCATTCGATGCTGAGGATTTGGAAAAAGCATTTCTGTAAATTGCATATCGGCGATGACGAACCAAATATCGCTGTCAGGCAGTATGAACCTTTTAACCTGGATGATGCAGACCAGCATAGCGGACCCGGATGAAGTGAAGATAGCCACATATAAGCTTAAGTCCAACAAAGCTGTTGGAATGGACGTCCTGACTGCCAAGCTCTTCAATCTGCAGGCGATGACTTGGTAAGGAGCATACACCAGCTTATCTGTAAAATATGGTAGGTTGAAAGTATGCCGGATGAATGGAACCTCAGTATTGTTTGTCCTATCCTCAAGAAAGCAGACCCACTGAACTGCACCAACTACAGAGGTGTCAGTCTTCTTAACATCGCGTACAAGATCCTACCTGCCGTATTGTGCGAACGCCTGAAGCGGTTCGTCAATAACCCGATTGGTCTATATTTGTGTGGTTTTAAGCAAGGAAATTCCACCATCGACCAAAGATTCATACTACGCCAGATCTTGGAAAAAATCCATGAGCTCCAAATCGATGTACACCACTTATTCATTGATTTTAATGCCGCATATGACAGCACCTATAGAGATGAGGTATAGAGAGCAATGTCTAGTTTTGGCATCCCTGACAAACTCGCCGCTTGTGAAGGATGACGATGGAGAATGCACGCTGCTATTTCAAGGTCGGTAAGGAACTCACGAAGACGATGCCCTGTCACTCGATTTCTTTAACATCATTCTAGAAAGAATTGTGCAAAACCCACGCGCCAGCAAAAGAGGCACAATCTTTCAAAAGTCCGTCCAATTACCCGCATACGCCGATGATATTGACAAAATCGAAAGAAAGCAGCGTGATGTCAGTTGCGCTTTCATGTGTACTGAGACGTAAGAGCGAAGATTGGTTTAACGGCCAATGAGGGCAACACCAAGTATATGCTGTGAACCAGAAAGGACACTCAACAATGACGTTTCGGAGAGAACGTCACTGTCGCCAGATATAGCTTCGAGGCAGTTAACGACTTTGTGTACCTAGGCTCCCCTATTAATTCAGACAACGACACCAGGGCTGAGATCAAACGAAGAACAACTCCTGCATCGCTGCTTCTAGCCCAAATTGCTAGGCAATTTCCTAGAAAGGCCCTACCTCGAAAAACAAAAATGAACCTTAATAATTCCAGTCCTCTTCTATAGCACAGAGACATGGACTTTTTCAAAAATGGATGAGAGTGCTTCTGGCTGCTTTCAGTCGAAAATTCTTCGGGTGGTTTTCGGTCCTGTCTGCATAGATGGTGTGTGCTGGGGGAGATACAACTACGAACTGTATGGGCTGCACAGCGACATCGACTTAGTCGGAAGGGTGAAGGTCCAATGACTAAGGTAGCTGGGTCATTGAGAGCGGATGGAAACTAATGCTCCGGTCCGAAAAGTCTTTCAACCCGCCCCGAGGGACAGCCCAGTAGAGGAAGACAGCTACTTAGATGGCGCAAGCAATTGGACGGGATTTTCAATCAACTTAGCACGCTAAACTGCAGCCAGCTAAAGATCCAGCTGGCTGGAGACGTTTATTGATTAGGGCCCAGGTCCACCCCGCACTGTAGCTCCACCTTTGCCTCTTTGTTCAGTACTATGTGGACAGTTTGTTCCATAACTCGAGGTCCATCTTACAAGTATTCCGATTGTTTATGTGGTGGGCGCTCACCACATAACCCTCAAATATATACCACCTAATAGGCAAAAGGTACGACACTGTTCTGCTATGAAAACTCCTTTTCCACAGAAGCAGCTGATACTTATGTATGTAACCTTAGCTTGACTTTTAAAGGTGCCTCGCAAAGTATTGGTGACTGTTAAGAATGCGTGTAATCCAGTAGCATATATTTTATTCTGATATACGTATCAGGGTCACTGCAGGCTCACAATAGGAAATGGAAAATTGACACACCGTCGCTTTAGTACGCTTGATGGCCGAGATCACGAGCCTGGATATCAGCTGATGGCTCTGGTTCCAATATATAGTATTATTTAGAATTCCTTAAAATAACTTTTTTTTTCATTTAATTCGTTAGGACCAAATGTCTTCTTTCTGAGGTATGAAAATCTCCGATAGAGCTCTACGTATGGCACATATGTAGCGCTTAAAGCCAATCTATATTGCCCAGTGACCCATCAAAGACGGGCAGATATCCTCATATTTATCCCAGTGACCTAAAACCTTTCCGCTTATCACTCATTTTAAAAATGTTGAAAAGCCTGGTATAAATCGACAACGTAAAATGCATACTGCCTGGGTTTAGTATATTTATTTTCATGGAATATTCGTTGGTGGTCTTTTTCGATATCAAAGTTGCTTTCAACATTGTCAAAGTGCAGGTGATAATCTCGTACATTTGGTGGAGCTAGGAGGATGTTCAGTTCGACATGTTAGTCTGATATCTGATTAAATCCTTAAATCGCGTGCAGACGTCAAATAAAACAGAATTATCCTTTTCGCCAGGAAATATAAATAATCCCATTAATAGATCCATGTACCCTTCCCGGAATCTATTTAGCTTTTATCTAACTGGCAAAGTGTGTTCTAGCTAGCAAATCGAATTGCAAGCCAAATATCCCATAGTGAACATACCCTGGCGAATTCTCAAAAACCTGGAATAATCTGGCACACTATGATGTTCACGCGACCACGAAATTGGCTCAACAAGACCATATGTGACCAGGCATGTGCTGTGACTGTAATTCATTTGTAAAGGTATGCATACGAGTAGTGTGCCAGCGTTCAACTATTTCATGAGATCAGCTTCTCGATAGCACAAGCCAGCCTCACATCTTATGAAGTTTTGTACTTTTAAACACCACGCATCCTGATGATTAATTTTGTGAAACGGTAAGAAAACGTCTATTGCACACAATTAATTCGAAAGCCCTTTGAAATTATGACTAAAAAAGATGATGAAAGTTCCAAGGAACCGGTCTTATAAAAGACAATCTGTACGGGAAGGGCGATATGTGGGATAAGAGGAATCGAATGAGCAATAATAACGCATGAATATAAATAGTGAGGTACTTCGACTACCAGGGAACGAAAAAATTTCTTCGAAAACATCTTGACTAGGAGGCCAAAAAGTCACAAAATTTGTGAAATCCTGGATGGACATACAAACGAGTACATTTGTTGTTATGTTTCAAGACAAGATCCAGTGCTTGCTTATTTAAGATCGGAACACAGAAAGTAAGCCTTCAATTACATATACACGTAGCTTAAAACTTTCCCTATTATCCGTATACTCGTAGTCGTTCAATACTTTTATGTTTGCAACTATTCGTATTGCCAATAAAATTTGATTGCGCAATAGTTGAACTCTGCCGTTGGTAGCGCGAAAAATTTCCCTTTCAATTGGCAATGGCTTGCGAATGTGATTCATGCGATACCGATGGGAAGTCTCCAATAAACGAATACCGCCACCACACAACGACCAACAATGCACCCGGAAATGAAACCATTCACATTAAGGTAACGACCATTGGATGGAAAAACTATTCTGCATTGCAATCTCCCTGGTACTTCCAGCTCTATATCAATAGCACTTTCCAGTAGCCCCTCACCCCGAATGCAATTTTTGCATTCGGTGTTAACATAAACAAATAGAAAAATTATGCAAATATCCGAGTACATGGTCGGAACCGTTGCCCGGTATTAGGAGCACATATTTTCCGATGTTGTTTCCATTGTGAGATATTAATTTATAATTCAGCTGCATGTGCAACAAACACATCACATACTCGTACCACAGTTCGAATAAACTTATCTATGCAAGTGTAAAATGTATCGAACTACAAGTATACTTGTAAGAGTACACATATCTTCCTCAATTTGTGCACGGGGGTACTCGTATCTAAATGACTCGGTTTATTCATATAGAGAATTTTGACGACGACGACGTCGAGGAAAGTAGGTGAAAGGTCAAAGACCTACTACCCATGACGACTATGATGTTGATGATGAATTTTTTTTGCGCACATTGTAGTGTGTGCTTAGTGTACGAGTACTAGGTTTGATGGCAGAGCTTTCTAGCATTCCGCACTCTCATTTCTCACACCTAAACTTGCTATCATGTACGAATAAATCCGACTATTCCTCGGTGCCACCCATCGAGATACAATAAAACAGTCAGGGGCGACGTTTTTGCCATATTTACAGATTGAAAGCTTACAAATGTGGTATGGGTATTATGAATCTGAATATGAAAGTGTGCTGAGCCATCGCAAAAGCGATGAAAATGAATCCAATACCACTATCCTGTATGAACTATTAGACTACATTTGAGGTTGTATTCGAGTACGAGTACGAGCACTCGATTGCAATCAAAATATTCATTGAACCATAACCAACCCTAAGAAATTGTTTTTCGTCGAGGTTAGGGGCTGTGACCGACTGTTCATATAACTGAGCTAGCGTACGAATAATTTGGACATACAGATTTATTTTTTTCGTTAGCCTGTTACTGTAGTCCACATACGAATAAACGAAAGGCAACGAAAACTAATTAGTTAACCTGCGGATACTTGGTTTCTGTTTTTCTGCATCGATTCTAATGTCATACATGGAAACTTCTTGTTGGCTGTCAGAGGCGATTACTGTCAAAATTTGAATTACATGATATGCTATTTGTCGAACACATTTAATCGGCACGATTTAGTGGTTATTGGCTGGGAAAAATAAAGGCGGTTAATGAATGACATTTTACTAATCTTCAACAACTACTGAACTATCACGAGGCCTTTTTTTTGTTGGGACAATAAATAAACTCAATATCATTTTAAGTGACAGTTTCCTTAAATATGACTGTCTTGAGCTTTTAGCATTTAAGTAGAGATCAATCGTACGGACTACGGACGACCTTCCTGGAAGTAGGTAACCGAATCAACAAGAAGAAATATGTGCTTATTTCAATTATTGAGAACAGCGCAGTAGAAATGCAGATACATTTATACCGATGACACATATCAACTGTTTGCAAGTTAGACTTACGCTCCAACTCCATCTCACTGCTGCGAATAAATTAAACGGATGACTAATTGAAATATTAAATCAGAAGAGCAAATATCAAATCTTAGCTACGCGGAAGTTAGGATTCAGAGTAAATATTCCTAGTCTTTAGCAAATCTGTCAAAATTTGGTCAGAACTTAGAACGGGCACCAAAAGTTTTCAACTAACCTAAAATGGAAGCCTCAGATCGCATGTTGCCCGATGAGACGCACAACTGCACCGTCTCTATATGGACTACCGACGGCTCTTGCACAACCTCAAGTGATGAATCGCTCAACCTGCTTCTAGACACCCACTTTCCAGGTAGCTCTCAATTCGCGGCCAGTAGCAACCCAGACAGGCCTACTGCTACCGGGACCAAAATTCATAGTCTGATCACACGAGACAAATTGCTCCGGGCGCTGCATAGCTTCAAACCATACAAGTATGCTGGTCCGGACGGTATAATATCTGCCGAGCTACAGAGGTCCTCAGATATTATTCTGCCTGCGCTAGAAAATATTGAAAATTGAGAGAACTCAATGTAGTTTTCATTCCCAAAGCCGGAAAATGTTCTCATGTTGTCCCTAAGGATCTCAGATCTATGCATAAGTCTATCATCTTTCCTTCTGAAAACTCTATAACGACTGATTGATATCAATATACGAGCTAAAAATGATCCTAGACTATTGTCAAGGGCTCAACATGTCTACTGTAAAGGAAAGTCGGTGGAAACGCGCTCCAGTGGCTTGTGGCCCGTGAGCAATATAAATGCTGTTCGCTTTAAATACTGGTCAAATTTCAATATTTTTTCTCGGAACTGGATAATTTTCTGGACGCAAATGCGATCGGAAAAGTTCCTTTCGCATTTTTATGGAATAAAACGGCACCAAGTCCTTTCTCAGAAGCATAGCATGCGAAAAATAGTCTCTTCTTGCCGTCAAAAGAATGAGCCTTTGTGATTGAGAAAGCTTACCTTTGACGAGATCGAATGACTGCTGTTCAGGACGACGCCTCTTCCATTTATATTTTTCCCTGGTTGCTGCGTGCAATTCCGTACAAATTCCATGTAAGTTGGGGATGAATTCCTTGTAGAAGTTGACGAGTCCCAAAAACGATCGAAGTTCGCTGTTATTGCCCAGGGTGACTGCCTTCTGATTGAGTCTAGCTTAGCTTTAGATAATCTTATTCTTAATTTGATGATCGTGTGACATAGTTATTCAATCGAGGGAGTGAATAATGTACATTTACTGTGTTGGATGGGAAACCCTGATTCCTATAATCTTCCGAAAACGCTCCCCAAGTTTTGGATATGTTCAGCATCGTTAGCTCCGGTGACAACTATGTCATCGAAATAAATTGCCGTGTGGGGCATGTTAGCCAAAAGTCGCTCCAGGTAACGCTGAAATATTGCAGGTGCATTGGCAAGGCAAGGAAAAAAAAACTATTAAAACACTATCGTTGTTTAACGAAAGCATGCTGATGCTGAAAAATTATACGCTCAAATCACTACAGTTTGCGACTGTCAGTGGTTCCAAGACGACTTAAACTTACTTATAAATTGGTGTTATATTAATGACTTGTAGTTAAATATCAGTGAGTGTGCTCCCATGTACTATGATCGAACCCATATAACAATAAGTCATGTCTATGACTTCAAGGATCTTGGAGTTACTTTCGACTCTAAGCTTACCTTTGATAACCACATTAACCAAATTATTTCTAAAACAAATTCGCTTCTCAGATTTTTAAAAGGAAATTCCTTGAATATTGGGAGACAAACTGTTGGTATAGCGAATACCACAATCCCTGACAGATAGTAATGAACTAAACCAAAAATTCGTATCTGGAGGGACTTCCGAAACTGAAACCCTGAACCTAATTTCAGATTATAGTTATACTCCTGCAGTGTTTCTCATGTGTTGACAGCGTAGATGTAGTCGATAGCTTTTTATCAATTAGGTCCTGTGCAATAGATGTCGATGAAATTCACCCAATCTTTATTAAAGCTATCCTTCCTTTAGTCCTGCCGTATACGAGACATGTCTTAAATACTATTATGACAACAGAAATTTGTCCCCATCAATGGAAAATGGTTAAAGTAATCTCAATACCTAACAACTCAATAGGAAATGAATTTCGACCAATTTCAATTCTGCTATTTCTTGCCAATGTACTCGTACGTGATCGGAAAATGCAATAGCAACTGGATGGGTGGGTACCTTTCTCGCAACAGAATGCGTACGTACAGTCGGGCTTCCAAGCGAAACATATTTGCACAACTGAAGATGTAAGATCAAGTTTAGATAAAGATGAAGTTTCCTTTTTGACACTGTCGACCATACCTTGCGCTGCATAAAGATGCTCCACTTCTTTAGTTTTTCTTCATCAGCTGTTAAATTGGTTTCGTCCGATTTAAGCAATAGAAAACAGGCCCTTTGTCTCTTGTATAGAGCAGAGCGGATACAGGTGTCCCAAGTCTACGAACCACGCTTTCTACGATCCATGGTTCCTGAATTAGGATGATGTCTTCTGCGTTTTTGGAAAGATGCAGAATAAGTGCGGCCGAATTCTTTTTTGAGTGATGGAGATTAACCTGGAGAAACAGTATCATAGCTACAATTTACCAGAGTAACTTCCACCATGGTTCTGTACATCCGATTCTGAAGATTTTCCCAAGAGCTCATCTTTTTCCTCTGATCGTATAGGATCTCTTTTTAATTCGTCATCGGTTTCCATTTCGGACAGAGAGTCCGACGGCTTAGTTGTCATCTCGGATAAATTTGAGTCGTCGCTATCCATTTCTGGAAAGGATATTGCCGCTCCAGTATCTAAGGTTGAGTTTGAAGTTTCAGTTTAAGGAACAGAGGTTGCTTATCAGCATACACCTCACCGTTTTATAGGCCCTTAGGTTTTTGCTACTTCCAGACAGCAAAAACTTCGAGCTTTAACAAAGCATAACGATTTTTACTAATCACTTTATTATAGGCGTTGAAAGCTTATTGGTTGATGAGCTTACTCAGGACTATTTTCTTCTGTTGGCCCTAGGCTCATCTCTGGCTCTATCATATTTTGGTGATCTGTATAACCGAAGACAAGCCCTAAGGCAAGCCCTCTCAAACACCCGAATCTTTTCCAATAAACTTGCTCTCACGTTGAACCACACGGGACATCCAAACACAAGCATAGGCCGGATAAGGGCCATTTAGCAGATCACCTTCACCCTCGCATCGAGTTGGCTGTTATAAAACAGTCTCTTTGTAAGGGCAAAAGCACCTTTGGCTCTGGCCAGAGCAACATCTATATGTTTGTTAAAATACAGATATTGGTCTAGCCAGATCCCGAGGTATTCGACTACATTTCTACAAACAAGTGGCTTCCCGTGCTGTCCCACGGTCGAAAACTTTTTCCAATTCTTTCTGGTGTCCCTAGAGGCCACAGACAAACGCGTCCTAAACAGGATAGTTTCCGATCTTCAACTTCCAGTCATCACAATATCGTTTAATTTTATCGAAGTCAGGTTGCAAAAGTATGTTAATGTTCTGTACGCGATTAAGACGTCTGCGTACTCTATGACACGGTGAAGTGAACCTATCAGATCAATCGAATCACGCGTACTCGTAAATGTTGAATAAGATCGGCGAGTTTACCGCACCTTGTTGCAGACCGTTTTTAATGTCAAATGTTCCAGCAAAAGTTACATCGTCATTTTACACGATTAACTGTCTATCTGTAAGCCTATTGAAAAGAATGTACAGAAGCGGTTTACTGATGCCCAGCTCATTCATCTTGAAGACGAGTCCCTCTAACAATTCAGTATCAAAGGCTTTTTCCAACCAATGTGCTGGTTCTTGCCTTTGTCCCATTGGATATCAGAAAACAGTTTCGACGCGGCATGAATGACATCGCCTTGAAACCGAATTGATTATCCGGAACGATATGTTTGTCCTCAACCCACTTAGTCAGGACTCTATTGATCACCTTCTCGAAAACCTTACTGATGTTTGGAAGAAGACTGATCGAGCGGAGATTTGTCGGATTGGAAATGCCTTTATCCCTTTTGGGGATGGATGTACTACCGCAGTTTTCCAATGCGCTGGATAATGGGCATTATTCAACATGTTGGTATAAATGTCCACCGCTCCTAGTGGGAGATGTCGAAGCACAATGTTCGGTATTTCAACGCTTCCCACTGAGTTTTTGCTCCTAAGCGATTAGAGGATCGTTTCGATCGTTTCATTTCCTTCGAAATGAACGGGGGTAGTACCCTATCGTCGGCGATGACATTATTTGCCATGTTCGCGTCACTAAACTGGATGAAACCCGAGCTCACGAATCGCCAATTCACTATTTCATTTCGAAGGTAGAAATTGTGCACAAAGACTCGATTTTCCAAGTCGTGGTTTGGGCCAATGATGTCATTCGCCTTGTACACTTCCTCGAAAGTCGCTCCTATAGCCTCTACCTGCTCCTGCGGATGTTCGATCACAAAGAAGTTGTCATCAGTGATGGTCGCATTCGGATCTATGCCTACTCCTACAAGTATTTGTTCGTTGTTCGTCGTCCGGGCGATTTTGAGACATGGAAGGTCGTTTTGATTACATCTCTGAAATATTTTATTTATTTGCAGGAACATATTCGGGTTTCTGAAGCCAGGCTACTATAACTTGAGCCACGGCCACGGTTTCTCTCCTCTTCTGGTAGGTGTCAACAGCAGCTCGCATCTCCTCCCCCTTACTCGTATGCAGTGCTGCGAGATCCGCCTAGATGGGTGCAAGTACCCGTTCTTCCTTATAATTGGCTTGTGAAATTTATCACATCATAGGCGGGCAACTTTCCTCTGCAATTGACGCTAGTGATAAGAGGTTATGAAAGAGGCTGAGATAAACTAGTTCATTCCGACATTAAACCTCTTTGCAGGATTTGATTTGCAGGACGCTGTACTGTCCTTGATGTCCGCATTCGTATGTTGGCACTTTGAAATGGACGTGCAGCATACCGATCAATCTGGCTTGCTGTGTTTTAATCAGGGGACCACCATGTGCTTGTGGACCCTTTAAGATGCAAGGAAAGCAAACTTGCTACGACGATGTTTTTTTTAATTGTAAAATCCATCACCATGTGTTTGTTTCTGGATGCACTATCAAATTCGCAATCCATTTGTCATATTACTGTGAAGGTTGCAGTTTTTTTTCAAGTAAATTCTTGTTGATCCATGTCAAGACCTATAATATACGAATAGATGCCAAGAGCTCTTCTTTCTTTCAAATTTGTTTTTGATTAAGATGATCAGCGTATCATTGAAGATAGAAACCGTCGCTACTTAGTATGACCAAAAGCTAATTGAACACGACAGACTAACCTAAGGGAAGAGCAAATTAACGCTGTGCACAATCTTTCACAGCAATGACTCTGAGTTGGGTGCAGCTTACATAAGCATTTCATATATTTACTTTTGCAGCAGAATAGGTTCTAAAGAACCTCTACGCGTGTTGCAGAATTTTTCCGAAAAAAAACTTATGACCATCATCTTTCCTGAGAAATCGTTTAGTCTTCTTCCTTTTGATTTTGTTTCTTATGCATTCGCTTGATGGAATCAATCGATTTCTAGTCCAGATTTCTTCTTCGTCATTGTCAGATTCATCACTTTTTTACCTTTCTCATTGGAGATGACATTGCTTGAACAAAATTCAACGTGATCACATAAGATATTGAATTATTCCAAAATACTCGTATCAACACTCAAATGTGGTGATTCGTAAATGCTAATCAAACTTTCAATCTGACTGCTTAAAATCATCTGCATATCGAGAAACTAGTGACATAAAAATTGACACATTAACGACGAACAATGGGTCACGTTAGTGTATCAATATCAATAGTATCACCGTGCTGCTGCTGCAGAAAATGATTCATAACATTTATAACGAATTTCTCATAGTCATCGGCCCACTCGAACCGTTCTAATAGAACCCCCTCTCCATCATCTCCTTGCTCAAAATTGTTCATCGAAATTCGCTTGAAACAATATGCCAAATGGCAATATTCGCCCTTGATGTCAATGCAATAGTTATTTGCACCGGCATTAGACGAAAATACAGCTCAGTACACACGTTTAGTAGCAGCTGCGGTAGCTTTGCTGCACAAAACAGGTAGAGAAGTAGAGACCACACACAGTTGCAGATACTTTTGTTCATACAGATGCATACAACCACTGATGTGCTGTGTATGCTAAATATACGAGTACATGTGCAGTAAAATGTGTTCTTGTCTCTTGCAAGTTTGTGAAGCTTTGCTTTTGTTAGCACGGCTATTGTATGCAACTATCTGTAAGCTTTGTCAATATTTTGTGCTTTTTTTTTAAGTAAAACTATTGCCACTACAGGCAGCAGATACACACAGAGAAACAAAAACTTTTAATATCTTTCCTCACATCCCATGTGCACTTGATGCGGTCATTGACACAACAGCCTTGCACCGGCTTAACAATGTTAGCATGTCTAATGTCGAATGCACAATATTTTTTATTTTTTTTTATTCTTTTTTTCTCCTCTCCACCTTTATTTCAGCAAATACGAAATCACCTCGATAAGTGAAATACCCAGTGGTGAGTATGCTAACTGTCAACGTCAACGTTAACACATTTGAAACAACAAATTGTTTACTTTGGCAATGTCATGTTTTTTTTAGTAGTCTAATGCTGGTATCTGATGAGATTAGAAAATGCGAGAATGCATAGAAGGACACAAACATATATTATACTTATACGAGTATGCATTTGAAGTTTTTAAAAAGAGATAGAGGTTTTTCAAACATTTCAAGACGCTCCTCATAGGTGGACAAATATGAAGAGCACATATTTTAGGCTGAGCTGAGACTACCTTGCCAGAGCCGCCTAGACATACATATTTCGATACCTGTAAGTTGAGATTTTTTTTAAGAAATTGGTTCATGAAAGACAACTTCTGGTGATTACATGTGCCTCAGATAAGTATGCGACTAAATACACCGATGCAACTATAAAACCTGAGTCAGATTCAGATTTTACCACAACTCAACCAACAAACCATGATATAAAGTATACAGAAACGAAGCAAACAATTTATCATCTGCATCCGGTAAGTCGGTCAGTTCAAAGACCTTAGCCACGTAACACGACAGCTTATAACGTTTTTCGACTAATTGCCTTTGCAACAGCTCGTATTTCAGATAAATGGTGTATCCGCAAACATTAAAGGAATATCAAGCCTCAAGCCGTAATTATAGCACCCAAAGCTACACACTTATTTCGTATAGTGTAATCCTTCCTTATTGTAGCTCAGTAATGCACATTTGTTAAAGGCGAATCAGTCATCCACAATTTAACCGAATCCGTACTACTCCTAAACCTAGTGGTCGTATTATATTAACAATGTTAAGAATAATGCGTGCCGTTTTCCTTATATGTAGATAGCCTCAGGAGCTCTTGCTGATTTTTGCTCAGATTCTTAGTTTTAGAATATATGTAGTATATAATATTACTCCGAATCCAGAACGATGATCTAGTCCATTGTCCGGGTAATGAGTAATCGATTTAGTGATATAGTACCGGGTACCTACAGTCTGATACGTTCGTAGGCCAGACACTCACAGAGATAGTTCTCCGCGGTGGCGTCATCACTCTTACTGCAGTCGTCGTGTCACTTATGCCTTAAACAGTTGGGTACTTAGTAAGAGCATAGTGCCTCGTGTTGCGTCAACGAGTCAGGGGTTTAAGGTGAACACCTATCTGGAAGACTTAATTTCACGGGATGCCCATACATCTATTGGAGCAAGGATAAGCCTTGCCATCGCTCACCTACATTAATGGTATGTGTTGGAGCCACAAGTTCCACCCTTGGTATGGGTCGAGGCCGATCTTAAACCTCTTGCTGATCTTAGGGTCACAGTACTTATTTGCTGCTATACAATGGGTCTAGGAGCCTTCACTCGGTTTGGGTTTAAACCACAGCCACCATGACGCACCCACAAGGGGACGTACTTCAACAAGTCAGACCCAGATTCGAGGGGCTCCAGACCCCCATGGTACCGTGATTTAAGTTCTGGTAGGGACTACTGGTTGTCCAGCCGTCAACAAGACCTATCACCGGCAGCTTATAACTGGTCAAATCGGAGCAACCTTCGTTGAGGTCTTCTTAAAACCGTTACGATAAGACCAGTACTTTGCTTTGCCCCCGCTTTTTATTAAAAAACATCATTGATGGGCGAAGGCTTGTGTCAGTAAACAATCTACAGTCTTTCCTACTTAGGTGCAGAATGAAAGTCCCTTACCTCTTAGAGTCATCGGGTGGTATTCGTTTGGTCTGCCGACATTCTGAAAAGCCATGCCCTCTGGAATTATGCTCACATTAAGCTCATCTGTCAATAGAAGCCTCAACCGAGAAATTCTCTTCTAAACTTTGCATAGCCAACTGAACAGCGATATCATTTCTCGTGATCCCATTGTGATCTGAGACCTAAACAAGACTCAGTAAACTCAGCGTTTCTTCCTTATATTGTCGAATTAGCTTGAAAGTGGGGGAAGGGTCTGCAAGACTTTAAGCGCAGAGTGGCTGCGCTACATACGCCTCCCACCGATTCTTTAGAATATATTGTAGTTCTTTTCCTTTAGGATGGCTTAGAGACGGACAGTTTTCCTAACTGGGAGTAGAATCAACTCTAAAAAGACAGCAGGTCCGAACACAAGGTCAGTTTTGGAACCGTCAATGAAGACCCGAGAACACTTCATTATCTGCGCAGATTCTGGGTGAAACCATTCTACAGGGAAAGTGTGTTTCGTGTATTGCATTAAACGACATACCCATAAGACTGAAATCAAGAGAATATCAAAGCTTCTTTACGTGTCGTACTAAGGGCCATTCCTTTTGAACGGAAAATGGATTTGAGAGCTCATGCGTAATTGGGGAAGTCCCATGCAACAAAGGTAGACCCTTCTTTCAAGACTATTAAAAGCAGTAGTGATGCATTCTCATCAAAGCTTGTTTCACCTGGCAACCGACTCACAGTGTATAATTGGCCTTATCATAGTAGTATGGACCCAAAATGCACTCCTCGGGAAAAAGCCCCATGTATGTATATTCTTCGTTTCGGCAGAGAAACAGATGGTGACTAGATAAATCTGGTCAGTCAGTTTCCTGCTTCTGCACGTGAATAACCGCAGCTTTTAGGGGATTGACTGAAATCTCATTTTTGATACACCAATCCTCAGGTAATCGTAGGGCTGTCTGAACCTTAAACCAGACAGGTGCTAAGGGGAATACCTTATTTACTGAAAAAATATTCAAGAACATAAACTCACAGAATAACCTAACAATCACTACAAGCATACACGTGTCTCTACATGTGATCAAGATGTATTCAAAATAGTAGCGGGCCTAGAACGCAACTCTGCGGATGACCATCATTTATTTTGGAATATAAAGTCTTGGCAGCGTCTAAAATAACCATAGTTACACGTTTCAAATTCAATCTACGACCGGAGATTTCAGGTCCGGTCGAAAGGCCTTCAGCAAAGATCAGTGTGGGTCTTGGCAAAAGCCTTACACTTTGGTAAGTCATAAAAGAAATCCAACGTGTACTTCACTTGAATAGAAAGCACGCTATGGTTAAAGATTTTGAATTTTTGTTTCCGACAGAGAAAGTTGTCATTTTCAACGAATTCATCCAAGCGGTACAAAACTCGTATTACTCATAGTAGCTCAAAAAGAGCAATAGAAAATACGAATTGTATGATTTGGTAGTGTAGGACTAAAGAACTTTTGTAAATTAAATTGCAGCACCGACTGCAATGTGCATCGACAGTGCGAGCGGCAATCGCGAAAAAATAACCATCGAACAGAATGATCCGGTCAGTGACATTGGAAATGGTGGACATTTATCTGTCCTCACTAAAATGGTTACTTTTAGGCATATTATTGTTGTTTTATATCAAAAAAAGTCCCTCTTAGACCGCTACCACTATTTTGCACAATTTTCCCCGTTAATATAGCCGGCCATTTGAGACAGCATTCCAAAAATGCGAAAACTCCCGTTCGTCTTTATGCAGGTCGTCCGATAACAAATATTGGTCTTGTGAAAAAAGTGAAACCCAGACCTCACCAACTTCAATTCGTCATTTAACGTAGTAAGTGTATCTTTCTTTTACTACCACACATCGAATTTCAGCAAAGGGTTTATTAATACTTAACGGAGCCTAACCCGCCTTCCACTCTCTTCGATGCCGGGCAGGCTGCTTCCAGTTGTCTAGACGGAGGTTCGGTCTTCCTTGTCGCCTCGAACCTGGGGGTGTGATTCGAAGACCCAATTTGCTGGAGTATTATTGTCAATTCGGTCGATATGGCTGAGCCAGTATATGGTAGTTGGCGTATTTTAGCTTTTTGATCAATATCTACACCTTGATACAGCTCATTAAGTTCGTGGTTGTATCTTCTCCTCCATTCGCCCTCCTCGACGAAGAATTTTTCTCTCGAAAGTGTTCAATATTTGCTCTGAATTCCTGCTTATCGTCCAGCACTCGGCTCCATAGAGTAGAACTGGCCGGATTAATGTTTTATAGAGCATGCATTTCATCTTCCGAGTTAAGATTTTTGAACCCATTTGTTTCTCCAAACCGAAGTAGCAGCGGTTTCCTAGGGTAAGTCTTCACCGGAGTTGATGTTTCGTCCTCATTAACCAGTTCGAAGTTACAGATGTCAACGTTTTGTTCTAAACACTGGACAGATGCTTTTTTGTTTGTTGACATCATGTATGTGGTTTTGTCTTCATTTACTTCAAGGCCAACACGTTTCGCCTGTTCTTCGATTGCCGTAAAAGCCGCTATGATGGCGCGCTCGGTTGCTCCGATGATGTCGATAAGGCCTGCGTTTTGCCTTAGTGAGAAAATTTGTTAAATTGTAGATCTGCCATGTAGGAAGCCACACATTGCAGAAAGGCTTGAAACATTCACGCAGTACATTGGAAAGGATTTTATATGCTACATTTAGCAGGGATATGCCTTGGTAGTTCGTACAAGACGCTGAATGGCCTTTCTTGAACATGGAGCGTATAGACCTTATTGTCCAGTCAGTGAGCAAAGCTTCATCCACACCTGGTTGATAATTTGGTGCCGGCACCTTACCAAAACATCATCTCCATGTTTGAAAATTTCCGCTGGTAGATCATCAGAGCTGGCAGGTTTTTTGTTCTTCTTTTTGAAAGCTGGGATAGTTTCTGGTCGGTTCGCAGCTTCTTCTCGTGGGATAGTCGAGCTCTGAATTTGCATGCAACAAGAAAGTGGTCAGAGTTGACCTTTGCACTTGTTGTCTGATGCGTGCCTCGCATTTATGGTCGATTTGTTTGGCGTTTCGACCATCTAGAGTGTGCCCGGTTACTGTGTAGATTCGTAGTCTTCGAAACCTATAGAGCTACTTATCGCCGTATTACGAGGTGCTGAAGAATCGATTAGGCGGAAGCCGTTGTCTGTTGTCCGGTTATGAAGCCTTTTTCGACTAATCCGCTGAAGATGTTTTCTTACCGATTTTAGCATTGAAGTCCCCGGGTACAATTTTGACATCATACTTCAGGCAGGCTCCGTCCAGAAGGTCATAGAACTTCTCCTTAATAGACTCTTCGGCTTCATCGGTGGAGGCGTGTGCATATGTTAGGCTTATGAGTGTGGCTTTGACGCGTCTCACAGCCAGGCAATCGCTTACCGGCTTAAAGTGAATAACCACTGAACGTAGCCGATCTCATTTATAGTCTTTTGTCGCAGCAGTATCAAATGTCACAATTTTTCCGTTTTTCATACTTGATCCTGGACTACGGGAATATTTGTCTTATACCGCGTGAGGTCAGATTCAAATTTTTGAGCAGAACCAGAGGTTTACAGTGTGGGTACGTTCCAGGTGTATATTCTCAAATCGTAGTCCGTGAACGTTCGGGTTCGTGATCTTAACTGAGGTGGTCTGTTGGCATCTGAGGCTGGTGTTACCCAGAAAATCCCTAGGACGAGGGGCCGGTTGAACCGATATCAGTTACCCACTGATGTGGGATGTGAGAGCTGCCGCTGGGCCATGAAGAGTTCTTCCGCCACCATCTCTTTTCCATAAACCCGATTTATGCTTGGAGATCTCTATCGACCTGAACTGCAAAAATTTCGAAGTAGCCCAGGCTTCCATTTGAAGCTGTGATGCTACCGTTGATTCCTAGGGAATATGTCCTTTGTCGTGCTTATAGTGCTGCTAGTTTTGTCTATTGTTGAAGACGCACGCTTATAAGTTTAGCAAGTCGAGGTAAAATAAGCACAATGGATATATAGTAACAGTTTTGGGCTGACAAATTCTTCGGACCATACTCCTTCGAAAATAATGCTGCAACGGGCAGTATGCGTTATTGTAACTTGTTAACAATTTTGATTATACGTAGCATGATTTGTACGGGCTTCACTTCCTTTATATGTGGGTCTACAACAAGCGCAATGTATGATGTAGTAATCAGCTGCATAGGGCATAATTAGGCATAAGCCTAGTGCTTTAGAGTTTGACAACCAAGTTGGCTGCGACATACGTATTAGTATATTCATAAGGCAACGTGCTTAAGGAGAAATCTTTAAGGAATTGCAGTGCAAAACTGGAGGCAAATCAATCAAAGCAGTTGGGGCGGCTATTGGCCACTTAAACCATATCACCAGTTTGTAATCAGTTGAAAACCAGACTGCTAAAAATTTTGAGTTCATGTAGTGAGGACTCAGCGTCTTAAGCGGTGCTTGATAGTCAGAGAGTATAATGGTGGCGGCAATTTCTAGCTCATGCTCGAGGTCGATGGTTTTTGTCCTCACAAATATAAGTCCTATATAGCAATTAGGCCTAAATGACCCTTTGGGGCATAACTGGGACTTTTGCAACTTTGTGATTTGAGCTGAAAATGCCCGCACTGAACCAGATTCCATTTTTGGGCCAGTATATCACAACAGATCTTTTGTATTCAATAGGGGATTCTCAGTTCTCCAGTCTTCAATTGGGATCGTATTCTCAGATTTATATTTTAGGAAGATTCGGGAGATAGCCAGAAACCTGATTGTCTGATCTGTTCTTTGTTGATCTTCTTAGAGCGAATGGTTCTTGGGTCAGTATGATTAAAGGGTGTAGAGCTGCTGTGGGTTTGCTTTTCAGGGCTCCTGTGTCGGGTCATATTTTTACTACAGACCATAAAATTGGCGTGAGCACACTACATACCTTGTGGACTTCTCTAGAAATGTCTGTAGGGCTGTCTATTAGTTGGATGAATAATAGCTCTATGGGACAAGGTGTTGGTTATTGAACTATAGACACTGTTATCAAAAGCTAAAGGCTAAAACGCCGTAGAAGACTATTTCTAATATAACCGTCTATCAATTGTTTAATTGTTCAATTCGAAAGCTGCCTGCATATGGAAAAAGAAAATCTGACTCAAAGATGTCCTTAATGATTTTAAACCATTAATGAAGTAGAAGGTGAAGCTTAGCAGACTGTTTGGCTGCAAAGATGCGACACACTTGCGCTTCGACAGGTAGAGTCTGTGGACCCAGCCCAGAGATTCCAAAAGCAATTGTTTGCTTTCCGCGTTATAAAGGACATTCATCAAATTAAATTGATGATACCTGCGGTAACACTGAGCCTAGTTCAAAGACTGGAGAATAGCTGCACGAAAGGAACCATTTAAGCACACGTCCCATAGAACACAAAACAAAAGTTTAAAGAGGAAGAAATGCAAACAAAAAACAGCCTGCACATGACCCAATTTCACTTTTGAAAAGTAACGAAATGTAATTTCCTCATTCGTTAACCTCACCCAAACACAAGGCTACCAAACATGCTACGGCCTTCTTCGGGTTGAATTGACCCAACAACAGAAATGTTTTTTTTTTTTCGAATTACGGATAGCAAGGTCACTCCAATGCACTGCACTCGTGACATACATATGTACCCGTATATTGCAAATGTGTTTATGACTTTTTTCTGCCACATGCTTTATTTCTGCATGATTGCTTACGGGGTCTCGTTTTTGTGTGAACTTATTTTAATACCAAATTGATTTATTGGACTTGTTGGACATTTTGGACTAAAGGTCTTAGTGTAAGCAGATTTTTGCATGGTCATTTAGGTGTTGATATACTTTTAATTTGTCAGTGGGTCAGGTAAATTTGCAAGCGGGCTAAGTTTCCTCCCACGGTGTTTAAAGTTTGAGGGAACAAAAGCAACATTATGAATCCTTCCTCATATTTTCACCCACTTTAAGTTTGTTTTTAATTCGTCAATAGATTTGAAGTTGCTAAGGTAATATTTGTTAGCATTACAATAAGAGCGGACTTTTCAAAAATATGTATGTCCCGCAGTTTCTTTTAACCGCTCTGATATGCAGCGGATAAATGAGATTTGGAATAGCGAGATTTGGAAGCAAGAGTTTTCGAAAGCTGCCTTATTGTCTCGAAAAAATCGTATAACGATAATCTTGAAAATGATGTTATCCCAGAAACTGCTAAGATCACATAAGATGCGAAAAAAAGAGACTTTTCTACAATTGCGGACTTTATTGCATTAAAATGTCAGGACATCTAAAGAAAATTAAAATTTGGAGGAGAACTAAGGATGCCAATGGACCATATTTTAATTAAATACAAATTTATATGCCCAATACGAGGGTTGTCTGAAAAGTTTCCGAAACGTAAATATAGCGGCCCTCGTCAATGGCCGTAAGAGCTTGGGAGATGATGAACGTTCTGGACGTCCAAAAACTGCAACCACTGACGATAAAATTGCTAAAGTTCACCAAATGGTGTTAGACGACCGCCGAATTAAAGTGAGAGAGATAGTAGAGGTTATGAAAATGTCCAAAGAACGTGTTTGTTACATATTAAATCAAGATTTAGGCATGAGAAAGCTGTCCGTGCGTTGGGTGCCGAGTTTGCTTACGTAAGACCAAAAACGTGTTCGAATAAATATTGCAAAGGCTTTGTTAGTGCAGTTTAGGCACAATAGATCCGAGTTTTGGCGCCGATTAATTACTGTAGATGAAACTTGGATACACTATTATATGCCCGAAACAAAAATTCTGTCGAAACAGTGGACTGCAAACGACGAGCCGGCTCAAAAAAAAGCAAAAAACTGCTTTTTTCGGCTGGGAAAGTCATGGCGACTGTTTTTGGGATACTAAAGGAGTTATCTTAATAGATTATCTTCAAAAAGGAAAAACCATTATAGGAGCATACTACGCATCATTACTTGCCAAGCTGAAGGCAGAAACTGCAGAAAAACTGCCACATCTGCAGAAAAAGAAAATCCTGTTTCACCGAGACAACGCGACGTCTCACACCTCAGCGGCTGCCATGCCGAAAATCCATGAATTACGGTTTGAACTGCTTAACCATCCGCCTTATTCAGCAGATCTAGCCCCAAGTGACTTCTTTTTGTTCCCTTATTTAAAAACTGCGCTCAGAGGACAGAGATTTTCACTAAATGAGGAGGCAATCACCTTCGTGAAGAATTATTTTGCAGAGAAAAACGCCAAGGACTATTTGGACCGGTTAGAGAGATGGGAGCATTGCTGAGAAAAGTGTGTAGAGTTACAATGAGTTCCGAAACTTTTCAGACAACCCTCGTATATCGACTTTTAATTTTTTTACGCCAAAATCGGACATTTCCTGTGATACAATCTAACAGCAAACATTTAAGTTTAAGTGGTATTTTCTGCCAGAAGATACTGCGGAGTTTTTGAGCCATTTAAGCCACCACATACTAACTTACTTACTTACTTAGGTGGAGCTACAGTCCGGGGTGGACCTGGGTCTGAACCAACCAACGAGTGCCCAGCCAGCTCAATCTCTAGCTAGTCGTCTCTAATTTCGCATGCTAAGTTGATAGAGGTCCCCATCCAATTGCATCCACTACCTGAGTCGCGGTCTTCCTCTACTGCGCTGTTCGTCGCTGGTGACCCAGCTACCTCAGTCGTTGGATCTTCATCCGTCTGGCTAAGTCGATGCTGCGGTACATCTCGTACAGTTCGTCGCTGTATCTCCACTTCCACTCACCGTCTGTGTAGATGGGACCAAAAATCACCCGAAGAATTTTACTCTCAACGCAGCCATTTTTGATAAAGTTCATTCCTCTGCGCCATAGAGCAGGACTAGGATTATTGAGGACTTATAAAGGGTCACTTTAGAGTTGTTCGTGAGAGAGCTTTGATACTCAATTGCATAATTAGCCCAAAGAAGCAGTGGTTATCAAGAGTTATTCTTCGTTTGATTTCAGCCCTGGTGGCGTTGTCTGAATTAATAGCGGAGTCTAAGTAGACAAAGTCCTTAACTACTTCTAAGTTGTATCTATCGATAGTGACGTTCTGTCCCAGACGACGGTGTTGGGTGTCCTTTCTTCTGGACAGTATATACTTTGTTTTGCCCTCGTTGACGGTTAAATCCATCTTCGCCGCTTCCGTCTCAATACTCCCGAAAGCGCCACTGACATCACTCTGCTTTCTTCCTATTATGTCAATATCATCGGCGTTTGCGAATAATTGGACGGACTTTTGAAAGATTGTGCCTCTTGTGTTGGCGCATGAGTTTTGCACTATTCAGTCAAAAATGATGTTAAAAAATTCGAGTGACGGGGGTATCGTCTTTTTTAAATCCTTTTTCGATACCAAAAGTCTCGGTGAGTTCCTTACCGACCTTGATAAAACAGCGTGAATTCTCGATCGTCATACTGCACAAGAAACTAGACATTGCTCTGTATAGTTCGTCTCTATAGACGCGGCTAATTTTTTCCAAGATCTACAGTAGTGTGAAAATTTGGTCGATGGTGGGCATTCCTGGCCTGAAGCCACACTGATATGGACCAATCACTTTGTTGACGAACGGTTTCAGGCGTTCACACAATACGACATATAGGATCTTGTAGGCTATGTTAAGAAGACCAATGCTTCTGTATTTAACGCAGCTTAGAGGGTCGGCTTTCTTGAGGGTCGGAAAAACAATGCTAAAGTTACATTCATCGGACATACTTTCATCAGATTATATTTTACGGATAAGTTAGCGTATGCTTCTTTTCGAGTTATCACCTGCCACTTTGAAGAGCTCGGCATTCAGGCCGTCCAAACAGCTTTGTTGGACTTAAGCATAGATTTGGCTATCTTCACTTCATCCGGGTCCGGTAAAGGGAATTGTTGATCTGCATCATCTAGGTTGAAAGGTTCATACTGTCTGACACCGGTATTTGGTTCGTCATCGACGATATACAGTCTACAGAAATGTTCTTTCCATATCCTCCGCATTAACTGCGACTCTACTGTGATGTTCACTTGTTCGTCTCTACAGGCTTCGTTTCGGGGTGTCCGTGTCGTGTGTTCGTGGCATGTTTTTTTTACCTCGGAATGTTTGGACATCCATAAAATTTAAGGAGTGTTTTGCGTCGATAGCAATATGGTCAATGTGGTTGACGGTTGACTGATCAGGAGCTCTCCAAGTCCTCCAGCCGCGGTAACCGCGTGCTAACTATCACAATTTTTCGCTCCCCGCAAAGTCGATTCGCCTGAATCCGTTGTCAGAGGTGGTCTCGTGCGGACTATGCCTTCCGGCAGTACTACCAAAGGTGCCCATTCTTCCTAGCTTTGCATTTAAATCGCCGAGGATGATAGCTACGGCAGAACTCGTACAAGCTATCTTTGGTGTCGTTACTCGTATCTTTCACTTCTATGGGGGCGTGCGCGCATATAAGTCTATGTAATGTTGGGAAATTTCCTGTCTTGGTATTCCAAATAAAAGCTCATCAAAGTCTGGCCAAAATCCTTTTTTTTTGCTAATTGACCACTCCCTACACTGTGTAAGACTACACTTCACGAAGGCTCACTGTGTGGTAATGCGTCTCAGGCTCATCTTTGGTGATAAAGTGTTTGAATATGATTTTTCTCCATTTAGTCGACATTTGCCTCAAGAAGGACCACAAACTCCATTTCAGCAGTCTTCTTCGCCTCTTTAGTACTGCTTTATACGCAGCTTGTTTTGCTATGTTGGCAGGTCTGCATTCTGTACCAAACTTCGGGTAGTGAGATTTCTGCTGGTGTTTGGTATCCTCTCTACTGGTTTTCAGAGCTTGCTGTAGTTGCGGTAGAACTTGAACGTATTCGTTTTGTGACTTCAATAAAGGAGTCACAAACTGCTGCTCAAAATATTCGATTTCTATGCTATCGATACATTTGTTTCCATTGTAAAATCACTTACTCCGAGTCTATTTTCGAACGTGGTATAGTGTCTAAAATTTTTTGGGACGTTGCCCAAAGTTGTTGTCGAGGATGTTGTAGAGACAAGATGACTTTTTTGCGCTTATAAGAATCTCGCCTCCATGCAAAGACTACACATTTTGGATGAATGCTTTTTGATTGGTCATTAGAAATAAATCCATCCTTTCTGGAGACTTTAGGTTTCTCATAGCAGAGAAGGTATCTAACCTTTATCTTCATAGGACAAACGGTCTATTATGATCTAATACACTGAACTTATCCTAATATGTCCGAGAAGCTCATACATATGTAGGAATAAGCTTTATATCAAGTAAATCGGTGTTACTGAAACTGCGATCTAGTTCAGCATTGTCTTTTTCTAAAAGCACAACAGTTTTGACGGTCAACCGAAATTGGTACTCAATATTAAGCCCTATTTTGGCACATATTCTTGTCATCGATTTGCGAACAAAAATAAAAGCTGTGACATTGCAATTTAAGAAAAATAATAAGTTATGGGTCACAACGAAAATAACAAAAAAAGAAAACAATTTCGAACAACGAACAACCTGAATGAAACAAATTAATTGAAAATCAGGTCAAAGAACAATAGTCGGCAAATGGCAAATTTGCTCGCCGCAATTAGTTCTGCTGATGCATTTAAAAATTAAATTGCATAAATCAATTAACACTAGACGTCATGTCAGTGCAAGCGAATGGGATGGAGTTCCACAAAACGATTACTTTGTATCTTGCGCAACACGTAGAGTTGTTTACACGAAAATCCCCGCCAACCAAACAACAACTCTTTCATGAGACTTGTTTTTGTGCGTCATTTTGCGCCAAAACTGAATCAGAAACAGAAAAACAAAAAAAAAAAAATCTAAATAACAAGATTTTCGAGTCAGACAATCTTGTGCATTAGAAAATTCCTCTGCATCTTACCCAATGACTCAGAATTAGAGGTAAATACGCGACCGCTCTCATGTATTCACTCGAATCGATTTCGAACGAACGCACGTATGTACCCGTAGATGCTTGTATCGTATTTATATCGAAAACACTCGGGGAGATATTTTTAACCACAGAGAAGAATTGTTTCAAAAATCAAAGTCATGACATGACGTATGTCAGTCTGATCGTCTAAATTTAAAAAATGAAATGGTGACAAAATTTGTTTGAGAAGGAAATTTCGAAATCTTGAGGATTCTAGAGACAAGTAATAAAAATAGGACAATCAGTAGGAAACTTGGCGGTTGGATGCTGTAGAAATAGGGTAGACACTGAGAGGTGTCAACTTGGCGATGCCCCGTGTTGTAACTGTTTCTACACATCAATTGCTCTTATTTCACCTCTAAGTGGTAACCGCCGACTACTGGTCGATGTCCGTGCGGACTCAACTTCTCAAGGGCGAGTGCTGACCAGCAGACAAAAATGGCAGCACTATAAACGGGACAGCGGATGAATTTCCCAGATGGAATCAACGGTGAAGAAAACCAATGAGACCTTATTCGAGCCACTCCGACAAATTTTAAGCTCAGGCTGGCAAGGATTTCTGGGACTCAGTCAGGGTCTTGGAAAGAGAAGGTGGCGGATGAGCCCGTGACAGCAGTGCTCATAGCCCTGAAAGCCTACTGGTTTTGGTCTAAACGACCCTTCCTGCTAGGGGTATCTATAATGGAACTGACCCTCCAGGTTGGTGGCCAGGCCATGGAAAAGAACGATAAGTTACGAAACAATAACAAGCCCCTGATATGGACGGATCTACTGTTGATAACCCCATGCAAACGAAACAAGGGCAATGAACTGCAGATGTGCACGTGGAATGTTAAGTCCCTTGATAGGACACGTGCAGGCGAACAACTAGCGCAGGCCTTCTAACTGCTGCAAAGCAGATATTACCGCCATCCAAGAAATGCAACGGGATGGGCCGGACAAAAAGAGGATGAGAAACTGCGACATATACTACGGCGATTGTTATCGACTGCAAAAGTTGTTGTTTAAGAGAGACTTAGGCAAGAAGTCTTGAGTTTCCGTCATGTGAACGAGCGCCTCGTAACAATCCGTATTAAGGCTAAATTTTCCAACTTTAGACTTATATGCACGTACGCCTCCACAGAGGAGAAAGATAACGACACCAAGGATAACTATTGTCCTCAGCAATTTTAATGCATAGTAGTACCACTGGAAGGACTAGTCTTTACGAGACCACCTCTGATAACAGGTTCAGTCTATTCGACTTTGCGGCGGGCCGAAACTTCATCATAGCTAGCCCGCGGCTCCCGCGCTTCTCCTTCAATCAACCTTAAACCAGATTGACCACATTGCTATCGACGTAAAGCACTCCTTAAATTTTATGGAACGTTTGGATATTCCAAGGGGACATCATCGACTCGGACCATTGGTACAGTTGTGAATATTGCGAACATCGCAAAGGCAAGGTAATATTGTGAGGAACTTCGATCTCAGAGGGCTACAATGGCACGAAATCGCCAAATCATTTTCTGGTAGAGTCTCCCTTAATCTCGTAAGAGGTCCTATGCCGGTATTGTCAAGTATCGAAGACCAGTGACAACATTGCCAAAAGGCCATCAGAGATGCTGTTTCTGATGTGCTGGTTATCACTCGGCTACTACAAGAAAAACCCTGGTTTGACGACGAGTTCCGACAAGCATATGCAAACAAAACGGCGCGGCATAGAAGGACTAGAGCTGCTCACGAGCTCTACGAGCAGAAGAGGAGAGATGAACACCGGCTTCTCAGGAGGAAAAAAAAGCGGTCGAGGAAATTGAGAGTGCCTATTCTAGGAATGAGATTCGGAAGTTTTCCCAAAAGGTAAAAAAACCATACCACGGGTACAAACCTCGAACCGACGCCTGTAGAACAAGAGAACACCATAGTAGGATCTCAGTCAATGCTGAGG
This sequence comes from Volucella zonaria, assembly GCA_963966105.1. Classification (NCBI taxonomy): domain Eukaryota; kingdom Metazoa; phylum Arthropoda; class Insecta; order Diptera; family Syrphidae; genus Volucella; species Volucella zonaria. Next base: position 54,594,479 of record OZ014532.1, read on the forward strand.
ATTTGGAAAGTGCATTTCTGTAGACTGTATAACGGCGATGACGAACCAAATATCGCTGTCAGGCAGAATGAATCTTTCAACTTGGATGATGTAGAACAACAATTCCGTCCGCCTAAGTCCAGCAAAGCTATTGGAGTGGACGCCCTTACTGCCGAGGTCTTCAAAGCGGCAGGCGATAACTCGGAAGGGAGCATACACCAACTCATCTGTAAAATATGGTCGGTCGAAAGAATGGAAACTCAGCATTGTTTGTCCGATTTTCAAAAACTCCTGAACTGCGCCAACTACAGATGTATTAGTCTTCTTAACATCGCCTACTAGATCCTATATGACGTATTTTGTGAACGCCTGAAGTCGTTCGCCAACAGCCTGTGTGGCCACCATTGACCAAATATTCACACTACCGCAGGTCTTGAAAAAAAAAAAACATGAGCTTCAAATTGATACACACCACATCGATTTTCGTCTGCTTCAAAACGCAGGCAGCCATAGACGTGATCGACGATTGGTAAACTAGAAATGGGCTTTCAGTCAATCCCCTGAGAACTGAGGTTGTTCTCGCTACGAAAAGGAAGAAGTTGACTGGTCTGAATCATCTAGTGCTTAAAGTCATCACCACCCATTTCTCGAAAAAAGCGAGGTATTTTGGGTGTCACCTTGGATAACAAACTTCTATGTCTATATGGCAGTCCAAAGGAGCTGTCGGCAAGATATGGGGCCTGTCACTAAGAATTGGGTCCCTTGGATCTACACGGGTATGAAAAGGACAATTATTCCCATGAGTCGGCTGTCTGGTAGGACAAGCTCTGGCGAAAATTTGTTTGTTTCGACTGCATGGAGTTTTCCCTAACACGCCTGGCACCGTTCTAGACGCATTGATGTCTCAAAGCCGTCCTTATGAAAAGATGTGGTCTTTGGTTTTGACGACCTTGCGCGCCGACTGTCTTTTGACTGTGGTTTTATGGACATGCGATGTGATGCAATGACACCAGAACTCCTGCTGCAAAAAAAATTCGAAATCAACTTTCCCTGTGCCCAAGAGAGGTTTCGGCAAGAGTCTCAGCCAGGAAAGAAATGTGGACCGGTCTTCACGAATGGTTTCAAAACCGAAACACCGTAGCTGGTGTGTTTCTGGAAGATGTCAATGCTAGATTTCGGTTCTCATTAAGAAAACTTGCGGAGATATAGGAAATCCTAATGGAAATGAACTATTGTTCGAGTATATTGTGAAGAATCGGTGGGGGTGGCGAAGCCAAACTGCGCTAACGACTTCCGCTATTTCGAGAGTGCCATATTTTACTGAACGCAATCGAAAGGCTGCAGTCTGCTGCTGAGTCTTGTCCGGGTCCCAGGTCGCAATGGGATCACGGAAAATGAAATCGCCTATGAACTCGCCAGACAAGGCGCAGTGGAGGGTTTCTCCTACATTAGGCCTGCCTCCGTCATCGGTTAAGATTTCTATTGACAATTGAGTTTCGGAGGAATATAACTGTAGATGGCTTAGGGCCCCCGCCCAATTATCAAGGCTTCGCCCATCAATGACGTTGTCTAATAAAAAGCGGGGGCAGAGCATATTACTGGTCTTATCGTAAACATCTTCAGATAACGCCTCTGAATGGTTGCCGGTCATAGGTCTTGTTGGCGGCTGGACAAGACTACCATGGGAGTCAGGAGCCCCCTGAATTTCCGTCCGGGCCTGACTTGTTGAGGTAGGCCCCCTTGTGGGAGCGTCATGGTGGTTGTGGTTTAAACCCAAATCGCGGGAAAGGGTCTAACCCATTGTAGAGTTGCACCCAGTAGTGCTGTGACCCTAAGAACAGTAAGAGGTTTTAGGTCAGCCTCGATTCATACCAAGGGTGGAACTTATGTCTACATGACAGGTGGTTTACGTTAAAACATATGAGGACTTCTGTAGATGGCTTGGGTTTTCTGGCTTTGGCTTGGCTTGGCTTTGACTTTCGGAGGAATATAACTGTAGATGGCTTGGCTTTCCTGGCTGCCGGCACACCAAACGAATGCTTCTCGGCGTCTCTAAGAGGTTAGTGGCCTTCCTCCTGTCTCTCAGTTATGACGCTTACTGCCGTTGTGACGTGGCATTACACTTTGGCTTAGCTTGTTGTAGCAAAGTGATACAACATCTTGCGACAATTTCTATGAAAGTGATGGCGGCTTAAGTTCGGATCAGGCTTCAGGCACTTGACGTGGTGGCTGCTGGTAATCTAGGCATTGCTATCACTTGCCTTGCGCTTGTATATCTTATTCCGAAAGATGGAAAAATGCCTTAGAAGGAACTTACGGGGAGGAAGTACAATTGACTAGTTCTTTGTTTGAGTGCTCTGTTCCGAATAAAAGAATGTGCGTCTGGGATTAGCTGGGAGTTTCGCACAGCTCTTTCAAAAAATATGTTAAAAAATTCGCATGACCCATCGCTTTATTTAAGTCCTTTTCTGATATTGAAGATCTTGGTTTTATCATTACCGATCTTGACTGAACAGCTTGTATAGTGCATAATCGAATGAGCTTGGCAAGGTTGTCAAAACTAGACATGGCTTTGTGTAGTTCATTTGTAGAGACGGTGTCATAAAACCAATGGTGCGTATCGATTCGGAACTCTTGGGTTCTTTCCAAGATCTGCGGTATTGTGAACATTTTATCTTTGGTGGATTTTTCTGGCCTACTGTTGACGCGGCATTCACATAATATGGAAGATAGATTATATGATTTTTTTTATTTCTTCTGAGAAGTCACTGTTCTTCTTGTCTGTTCTGCTCGTAGAGCTTGTGAGCATCTCTCTTTCCTCTAAGGCCGCTCTATGCATGTGCTGTTTTTCTAAATTTGCCTGTCTGCATTTGTAATCGAACCAAGAGTTTTTTCTTAAGGACGGACGGGTTAAAACCCAGCAAATCAAAAGAGTCCTCTCTAATTGCTCTTTGACAGTAATGCCATCCGTCTTATACGTTTGATGCTGGCTGCATCGAATTTCTTGAGAGGTTTTGGAAAACTCGATCGGAAAAGGTCCTGATGGTCTTAAGTAATTGTAGCCTCTCGACGATGAATTTCCTCACAATGGTCCGCTGGCTTTGGGCTATTACAGATATCTGTATCTGTATATTGGCGACAATATGATAATTAGCCGATGACGATTCAATTACTTGAAGAGTGTCATCCGTCGATCGCATTATTGTCATTTTCGTTGACGGTTTATTGATCACGAGTCAGTCAGGTCGCTTTTTTGATATCAAGGTGTGGAAATCGTGTGCTGGCGATTACGTTCCGATTTAGGTGTTTATGAGGCTTCTGTTCGCGAATTTAGCCTTTATGCGAATCGTTGTTAGGAATTCGCTTAGATGCGCGAAGCTTGTTGTCTAAATCGTCCTCTGAATAATTGCCGCGACTGCTGTCTGTAAATATCACAGAATTTCTTGAATTGTGGATAAGTTTGGTTTGAGGATATCCGCTATTTATACGGTTGCACGTGGTCTGTTAAGGGTCCGATCCGGAGATTACTGTCCTTTGCTCGTTTGCCTGGATGGTCAAACGTTTATCCGTCATTATCCGAGGCCGTATCTCCTCCGTATAGAGTTGTGAGCCCCTTAACTGCATAGGCAAGTGTTACGACTAGTCGAGCACACATTTGCAGTTTTATGTAGGATTTACTCATGCTATTACCGGGGAATCCCACTGGGAGATAAGGCTAGCATTGCGCTATGGACTTGATTCTTGCTTTTCTGGTGCAATTCAAGTTATAGGACAGTCAGCAGTTTTCCGCCCAATCGCCACACAGAATCGGTCTAATAAGTTGGCTTACTATCTCGCTGTGGATTATTTTTCCTTTGGAAGGTAATCAATGTTGCGGATGTTGCGGATGTTGTGGATCCCAGTCAAGTGTCGTCATAGCCTTGTTGGCCCGCAGACCCATCTTGGCCTCTCTTCTTCAAAAGGAGAAACTCACTGTTTCAATAGCTGTTTGGTTTCTGGTATGTTGGGGTGGTTTCATGTTTCGTCTATTGTTATGAAACGGCACAAAAACTCGTCCGGATGGAGGTTGTGCATGTGCAACGCCAAACATTCCATCAAAATTACAATTTCAAATTCACTTTTTTCCATTTTCGCTCAAAATTCACGCGGCTGTCACACACCAACTAAATGGTAGTTGACGGAAGCTTTTCAAGTTACAACGCGGCAAATTCAAAAAGTCAGTGCCCTGTAAATCCATCCTCATATCTTGTGGTGTAGGAGACTTGCAATTCGCCATTTCTAAACATCAGGAAACGTTGAAGGTGGATTAAGTTTTAAAGTCGCAAATATCCATCTGAAGAAACGTCGTTACTTTTCTCATATTTATTGGATTTGTGGAAGCTGAGATATCGGGCTGCCGATATTTCTTGGGAATACAAAAAGGGAAAGATGATCCTTTATGTTATGAACATTCCCCAGAAAATGATATGCCTTCGTTTGGTCTTGTTCTGATTTATGGAAACGATGGAGCAGAAAGCGACTCAGCGGATGAACGTTGGTTAGTGTTACTTTCAATTTCTAAAAATGCCAGATGTGTTGTATATGTATGTATCTTTTACGTTGAAGACCCAGTTAATCAATGTTGGGCTATCACATTTAACTAATTTAAAGCCATGTGTTACATAAATTTTTTCTTGTTTTTAATTGCAGGGGAAGATACTATTCAGCTGTTACGGTAAGTCTCTAATATTCACAAATAAATGTACGATTGTGCCTCAATTGAATGGGAACCAATCTCTACTATGATTACATCCATTAGGTGACTATATGATTCGACAAAACATTGACTTGCCAGCAGATCTAGACAGATGTATTCATTACGATCAGATGATGAATTGAAATCCATTTACTTTAATTCAAATGGCTGACGACATCGGCAACAAAGGCTCTGAAAACACTGCCAGCTCCAAGAACTAGTTACAAGAAATTCCATCTTCATTGTGGCGCAATTACCAGACAGTTTCAAGTCAGCCAGTCAGTCAGTCGGTCCAAATCAGGCACGAAAAATGAAAAGGAAAATCGAAGAAAAAAGAAAACCCATAGACAACCTGAACGTAAACGTCTGATGTAATGAGGAAGTCTACTTACAGAGATTTATCTGCTAGAGACACTTTGAAGGCTGTCAAGAGGATTTTGTGATTTTTGCAATCGTAGCGGTTTACTAGTTTGCAGCGGTCGAAAGGAAAAAAAAAATCTCTGATAGATACAACATCAATCTGCATATCTATGATACAATCCCTCAATAGGCAGCATTAACATTCGCTCTAGGATTGTCGAGTATCCACTCTCATGTTGGCTGCTATGCCAACAAGTTCCCCAACAATTCAAAGACAACCCTGTTACTCTGATACTCGTTGTGAGCGTTAATGGTCTATCGAAAAAATCCGCAACACTATGTTGCCGTCGTCAGATACACAGTAGCGTACGAATAGTTGTTGCTCTATGAAAGCAATACGAGTATACTAAGAGTAGGCCTACACACGGCTATAGTGCAAGTAAAATAGCAAACAGATAAAAATGCTCACTGCAATAGCAAAACAAAACAACAACAATGACAACATCTAGCTAGAGCTACCCGTACACGGCAAATGAAAAACTGTGTCCGTGATAGTTTCGTAAAGTTCATTGCACCGACTTTTCTATTTCATAATTTGACTTTGATAGTCTCTCTCACTATGTAAGATAGTATGACTCTGACTGCATCTGTATCTAAATAAACGAATATGTATTTGTCTGTAGTCGTACGAATATCTAACGAATACGCTAGTGAGACCGTGAGCTGCTATTGCTTGTCGCTTTGTGTACTCGTATCCATATGACTTGCAAGTGAGCATTGTAAGCGAGAGTGTTCGCAAGTATAAGTATCTATGCATCTCTACTTGCATTTGATAGTGTGTATATTCGTACGAAGGAAGAAAATGTACGTATGTACCTATATCTTCTCTAAGCGCATTAATAAATATTTGTATCTGGATAGTGTTTTGCAGGGTTTGCCTGTTTTGTTTCTTTTTCAAAATGCTATTTTTGCGACTGTGTGTAAATGTATCCGCGTAGCTGAAGTAGTTTTTATGCTTGTATATGTAGGTCTACGGTGAGTGCTCGTAGTGTAGCGGCTGTACGGGCATACGAGTATGCAATGCACACGGCTCACTGAAGTTCGCTGGGTGATTTAATAATAGTTTTCCTTTTGTAATAACATTTGTTAGACCCGTAGTTGCATGTGGTATCCGATTTTGTTGGGAATTCTATTGAACTTTAATTTAAAAGGAAAATCATAACTTAGCCTCTGTTTGTACAGGTGAAGCAATGGAATTAGATGAATGTAGAGAGGCTATTATGCACTTAAAGTTGTTATTCAATTACAGAATAAAGAAAAAAGTATTTTGGAGCAGATATGTACATATATCGTGTATGATCAGTTAACAATACATACATATATATATAGTGTCATACATATATCCTGTACCCTCTTCTAGAACCTGTAGCTTTCAGTTGCTTGAATTCGTCTGCCTTAAAACACAAACTTCACCTTGTTGATTCGGTTGGCATTATCTTATTTAGTTCGGCCATAGCTCGAGAAGCACTCTTCTTCTTTTACCGGGTATATTGTGAGAATTAGGTAGTTCATAGGCTAATGGCTCCTAAATTGGAAGGTCTTCAGTATGATGTTGTAAGCTCTTTGGTGCAAGCGCATCACCCTTTAAAATACCTTGGATTGAAAACAAATTCCAGCTGTATAGTCGGAATGCTAAGTACGGATCTGAGTTTCCATCGAATTCCTCCAATATTTCCTAATACAACAGCGCACTTGTTCCATCCTAAGTCTCTCTCAGTATGTATTGTGAAAAATAAGCCAAATTAGGACTTTTCTGGCACTCCGCTCTAGTGAATGCCCAAAGACGATTCGTGGGACGGCACAGAAAATGACCCTTGGGAAAATGTTATAATAGCGATGGAAGCAATGTAATACATACAGCTTATCTTCATTTCACGGAATTTTACGATTCCCTTTATCAGCGCTACCTCAATCGTATAAAGGACCCTAAGTCCTCTTTCCAATTTATTCCCCTCTTTCAACAACAAGTTATCAACCGATCCACTCATCATTGCCAACCTATTTGCAACTTTTTTAAACAATGCTTCACCAATGACTCCTTTGCACCAGATCCATCCTATTTTAATAACCTACAGAACTTTTCCAATGGCCCATTTCTCTCTCAAACCTTGGACCCATGTTATATCGAATATAAGTTACACCAACTTAACGACGAATTCACTGCCGGCCCAGATGACGTCCCTGTCATATTTCTTAAATAAATGCTCTTTCTCTTTCTCTTCCCCTTTCTAATCTTTTTCGTCTATCCCTTTTCCTCAGACTTGGAAAACCTCCTTCATAGCCCCGATCCACAAAATAGGATCAATGACACGAAATAACAAACTATCGCCCAATCACTAGACTCTCCCATATACCCAAACTCTTCGAAAGTATTTTGTATGAAGCTCTAAGCTTCTAATGCCAATCACGCATTTTAACTAGACAACATGGCTTCCTGAAGGGTAGGTCAGCCACCACAAATTTCGTTGAATTCGCATACTTTGCTCTTTCTGCCCTAGAGAATGGTAACGAAGTCGATGTAGTTGCAACCGATTTTAGCAAGGCCTTCGATAAAATCTCTCATCGATTAATGCTCTTCAAATTTTCTGGCCTCGGCTTTGAACCCATACTGTTAAAATGGATATCGTCTTACATCGAAACCAGTTTCGAACCTCTGGAGTTCCACAAGGCAGCCATCTCGGTCCCTTTCTTTTTATACTAACCATAAGTGATCTCAATAGGATCATCAAACATTCGTCTGTCTCCCTTTACGGCCGACAATACGAAATTTTCCAAAACCATTTCCTCTACCCATGTCTCCTTCCTCCTTCAACAGGACATTGATAGTTTTTAGATCTGGTGCCGCAAAAATTGTTTGGACCTTAATATCCCCAAATGCCAATTCATCACCTTTTCACATAAGCGGCACCAATCTCCTCCCCGACTGTACCTTCTCCACAACTAACCTATCTCCTCCGTTCAATCTCTTCGCGACCTCGGTATTTTATGTGATAGGGAGCTCAACTTCCGTTTACATATGAATGGGATAATCCTTAAAGCCAACTCTCCACTAGGTTTTGCAAAACGGTGGTCCAAAGAATTCACCAACCACTCAACATTATTCCTAGAGTAGCACCTCGCTATTTTCTCGATCGCGCGCTTCTCCGGAGATGTCGATATTCTTCCCTCCTCATATAGCTCACAAGCCGCTCACGTCCTGTAGTGGAGCGCCGGTTTGTAGGTACGTTTTTTGTTGCATGTGCTTTTCGGCACTCCTTATCAAACGAGGGGTTTCGTGGTGGTGGGCGGGTGAAACCTAGCACGTCTGAAAGCTGCCCGGCATCTAAGCCACTGATCTTCAGCATTTTATGCTGGCTGCAAAGGACTTCTCGAGAGGTTGAGGGATACACAATCGGCAAAGGTTCTGACGGCTTATTGCGATTGCAACCGTTCACCGTTAAATCTCCTCATAGTATTTCCCCGTTGTTGTTGCGTCTGAGATATCCGTAGACGTACCTTGGTTGTCGCTCAGAATGTTCGGACATCTAAAATATTTGAGAAGTGACTTACGTCGATCGCAACATTATCAATCTGGTTGACAGTTTGCTGATCTGGTGTCTGCCATGTTCCCTTGTGAATATAGAGGTGAGGAAACCGTACGCTTGATATAGTAACGGTACGTCCCGCAGCGAAATCGATTAGCCAAAATCCGTTTCCAGACGTGGTGTCGTGTAGGCTATGTTTTCCGATTGTGCTACCAAAGATGTCCTCCATTCCAATTTTAGCGTTAAAGTCGCCTAGGACGATTTTAACGCTATACGTCGGACATTGCGTGTAGATTTTGTCGAGGAGCTCGTAGCAACTTTCTTTGGTAGCATCGTCGCTTTCCTCTGTATATAAGGCTGATGTTAGCGAATTTGCCTTTGATACGGATTGATATAAAGCGTTCACTCACGTGCCGAAAACTAAAGACTTCTTGCCTAAGTCTACCGCTCACAACGAATCCGCATCCAAATAGGCGCTGCTTACGTTCCCTATAGCAATCACCGTAGTAAACATCACAATTTTTCATCTTTGTTTTTGCCCGGCCCATCCCACCGCACTTCCTGGATGGCATGATATCTGCTTTATAGCAGTCTAGGGCCTCGGTTAATTGTTCGGCTTCACACGGCCTGTTTAAATTCTGAGAATTCCACGTGCAGATCCGAAAGTCGTTGTCCTTTGTTCGGTTTTTAGGGGCGTCAACAGTGAATCCGTCCTTATCCGAGGCTATTGGTCGCCCCGTAAAAATTACTTTTTTACGTGGTTGGGCAGTTAACCCCACGCATGGCCAGGCCCTTTTTGGGATTCCTAGGACAAAAGCAAGCGGACCAAATTCCGGAGCTACTAACCTGCTTCGGCAATGTGAGTGCTGCCGTTGGCCCTTATTAAAGGCTCGTCCGATACCAACTCTTTCCAACACCCTGACTTAGTGCTGGAGATCCCTATAGACCCGGTATTCAAGTACATTGAGGCAGATTGTATAGAGATAGCACTAGTTCGATCAAATTGGAACTATGGACGCCACCGTTGATTCCTCCGCTGCCGCCCGGAACCAGGGAAAAGTGTCGTAGTGAGACCGCACTTCTCCCCCCCGTCTCTCGTCAGCAGCCACCAACGACCTCCCACAGGGGTTGGTTACCCCATATCCAGTCGAGGTATTAGGCACACAGCAGTCACCATGTGGAGGTGGGTATTAGGAGTTGACGGTGTGAGGCTAGAGTGGAACACTCGTGTTCCCATATAATCGCATTCTCAAATTTTGACCACCGTATCTGATGTTAACTGACATAATTATAACTAATCTATTTTTTTCAGTTTGGAAAATAACTGAGAATATAACATACCTTCCCATTTCAATTTTATGTTTTAGTAACGAGTTTGAATAACCTGACTCGGCAACAGCTTTTCAATATGATGCTAGAGTCTGACGAGCAAGAGATTGAAAAACATTTTATATTTTTAAAAGAAAATTTGTCAAAAAGATTCGGATGTTCGGTTGGAGATAAAGATCTACTTACCAAATTTAGTTATATCAAATCTGAATTTAAACCACGGTGGTTAAATGCTAAACGCATAAAAGAAAAGTTCTTAAAAAATAATGAGAAATAGTTAATAGTTAATAGTTCTTTTCCATATTACAATATAAAAATCAAAACCGTGGTCAACCAAATATTAATTTTGAAAAATGTTCGGAGCGTACAAAAAGACAGAAGACGAAGGACATCAGAGACACAGCAAGTACTGACATCTTATATTATGCAACTCAAATGGGCTTGTCTCTCATTAGCAGAATCGACTTTATTAAAAGATATTGTAAACATTTTAGGTGACAGTGCATGGAAATACAAATTGGCTTTTAAAAAGTCGCTTACCCCTCAAAAAAATAAGATGTCTGCCGAAGATGCTTTAGCAGTTCTTATAGATGTCAAACTATCCCGAAATCAAGATGACAAAATAAAAAAAAGTGCTCCGGACAGGTTTCCATTTTACAAAATTATTCAAGCTGAGAAAAAGAATTGTTATCTTTGTTGTGCTTTCTTATACCACAATAATCTGTCACAAACTCTCTAGATGATGACGACTTATAAAAGCTATATTTGTATGAGAAATGGGGATTCCATTGAAGTTCAGGACACCGCCCTTACAAGCAAGCTTTTCATGATGAACAAGCAGATGATTCTTGGCATGGCACTTGCACCGTCGAAACCGAAAAACCTTCCATTCTCAGTATGTATGCCAATGAAAGCTTACGTTGGAACGACCTCATATTCGATGTCGCGAAAAATGTCTAGGTTTCCTCAGATGCTGTAAGAAATACTTTTCCCCTTCTGATCTGGCCTTAATATACATATAAGGCATTTATCCGGCCGAAATTAGAGTACAATGCCGGCATCCGTCAGGTGCGCCTAAACATATCTGAACCTGCTTGATAGGATTCAAAAGCGTGCGATAAAACTCATAGGAACACCGACGTAATGTTTCGTGTCACTGTTCTATCGCAATTTCCAATACCAGTATTTCCATAGAAATTTGAAGTAGCATTCCGCCCCTTCAAACTTTTAACCATAACACCCGCCTCGGTATGAATGCTCATCAGTATATCCTTAAGCCCACTTTCAGATATACTCTAAAATATTGTGATTCGTTTGGAATGCCTTACCGAGCTCTTTATTTCCTAGTCATTGGACCTTCAAACATTTAAAACCAACGTCCTTTGGCACCTCTCTTTCTTTCCTCAAATCACTTGAGCGCGCGTAAATTATAAAAAATAAAAAATAAAAAAAAGCGCGCTCCTTGAGGGGTCAGACCAATCTAGAGACCGTAAAAATAGTTTTTTTTTGTTGAAAATTGTTCAAGTTATGGGTGCGGCCAGCTGGAAAAAGGCAGTTTTGAGATAAACGCGTTTAAAATTTTAGGATTAGCTCGCTGTCTACCAGGCGGTCTTGTTCAAGTACTTCGAGATATTTTCTGGACATAATTCTTTACGATATCATTTTTAAGGCCCTAAGGCACCATTGAAACCAATAAAAAAAAATTGTTTTTTTGAAAATCCTAGAGTGGCCTAACCCTTTAAAGTGTTTGCACACAGAGCGGTCGGAGCCAGAGCAGAGGGTCCGAAAAAAGCTCTGCAGTTTTTACATTAAACATTAAGCACGAGTATATGCCAAGATGATGAACAAAAGCAGGTAAACCCAGCCATATTAAGCCGGATCATAAGTACTTCCAGAATATGCAGCAATTGCAAAGGTAGCATGGTCAGCCTGGCACAATGACACCCAGCAACAGGTGTATCAATGCAACCCCGGGCTATCTCGTACTAATGGTCAAAGCCCATACGGACTTTTCTCTAAGCTGACTGACTGAATCTCTTTCCCAGATTTGGTGAAACCTTGAGCTATGCTCTATTAAATTTCGAAAACTTAGTAGGATGTGGGTCAACTCGCAAGATTTACAGCCCTGTTAACAAACAAACGCAGAATTTTGCAACTTGACTTTCCAATTCTCCAATATCCAAAGGGATAATGTAAAAGGACTTGTAAAGAAAGCATAGGATGCTATTTACATCTGTGGCGCATATACCATATGTACGGTACAAGGTGAGGGGTAACCCCAAAATTCTCTTCTGCATATAGAGAGCTGTTGTGACAGCCATCTTAATTTAATGTCATTAACTGAATACGTGGATTTATTCGCCACTAGGGGGAATTATCTCCACCAGAGTGATCTTCAAGCTTATAAAAAAAGTTGGGGCCCACCTGGCATCTTAATCTGACTTTGTATTATACAGGGAGACCAGATAGAAATGAAGGTTTTTCCAATTTTTATGTTCCAGCAGCTGTCAAAGTTACCAATAACATCCAGCCGTCAAAATATCCAGTAAAGGTTGCCATTTCATCGGACATCGTTTTACGCTTGCCGAACTTGGGGAAATTATTAAAAAATATTATCGAAATTCCAGCTCAGTTGTAAATACGCAATGCGAATTTCGTCGTGAGGTCGGTCGTCATCATAGCTTCAGTGTGCAGATTATGCGTCGCACGGTGGAAAAATTTGACCGTGAGTACATTATTTTGGCTCCTAAGCCACCAACGAGACAGAGACTGATACGAAATTAAGAAGAAAACGTAGCCGTCGTAGCAGCGCCGATAAGCTGAATTGGCCATCACCAGATTCATGCCGGTTATTTTGCGTTTGGATTTGGGCCTACATCCGTATAAGATTGTCCTGACACAAGAATGGAAGCCAGAAGATCATAGACAATGCCGTGAGTTCGTTAATTGTGCGCTGGAAATGCTGGCCGGTGATTCAGATTTTGGTCAAAAAATCATCTTCCCGGACGAGGCCAATTTTTGGCTCAACGGCTATGTCAACAAGCAAAATTGCTTTTTATCGGAGCGAACACAATCCACAAGTTGAAGTCATGAAGGAGAAATTTGGCGACTGGGTCATCTCACAGGGTGCGTTCATCAATTGGCCGTCGCGATCATGCTATTTGACACCATTCGATTATTTTCTCTGTGGCTACGTCAAGTCTTTAGTCTATGCTAACAAGCAACCTACTTTGGATGAGCTCAAGGCCAACATTTGGCACGCTATTGCTGGAATAACGTCGCACATCTTGCCAGCTAAGCCGAGGGGGCCATTTGAATGATGTGCTATTCAAAATAAAGCCAGAATCCATTTTGTATCTCACACTGTTGGTGTTTTATTTAAAGGTTTTTTTCTTATCGTTTTTAACTGGTCAGCCTTTAGTACAACAGATCTTTTAGGTTGCAGTGCCCACTGCAATTGGCAGGTATCTTTCAAGCGAATATGGAGGACGTATAAGGAAAAATTATGACAAAGGAAGAAGAGATTCGACTTAATGTTGAATAAAGTTTAGTAACGAATTATGTGCTGAGTTGATTGCATTTTGATCAATCTGGTTGTTGGTTACTTTATTAGAAGATTGCCAGATCTGTTGATGAATAGGGAACTAGTGAATACGATTCCGTTTCTAAGGTTTAGATCAACCAGTGTTATATATAGATCGGACCCATATTCGTACGTAGAGAAGTATGAATAAATTCAACATCATGAGAGTTATGTCTTGGGTGGAACCACGACGTGGAGGTTAGAGGTTTAAAAACATATTTATATACAATATAACACTTTTCACTAAGTTTCAAATTGAGTCCATGCACTGTTGTAGGAGTAATTTGTAGGTTTTGAACATAGAGTTTTTCGGCGTTCCGCATTTAACCAACAATTTTGGGAATATGTTACAGGAGTAGTAGAAAGCAAGAACATCTCAGTCCATGGTAACATGGACAGCTGCTGGACGTCTGGATGTCTATAAAAAAAGTTCTTAAGACTGGCATGGAGGTAATCAGATTAATC